>NW_019775857.1:1052790-1154955 GCF_001039355.2 Lingula anatina
TTTTTTTGCATATTTTGAGAATTCTTGTTGATTGCATTTTTTACAGCTTGTCAAGCACAAGACTGGTGGTGGTGTCCCTTTTTTGTGTGTGTGGGGGTCTATACGATCGTGCTTACCCCAGCTGGTGGTACAATATTCGGAGGCGGTAACGCCTCTCTGATCCTCTAGTTTATCTTATTTTTGGTCCAAGTAAATCTTTACAATGAGTATGACATAAAAACATATTCTAAGGCTATTACTACAGTTCTTAAACTACAGTGATAATTTTAAATTCTGTTTATTTAGAGATAGATGTTCATCCAATAATTATAATCTATATAATCGTGATTCATTTAGATATATTATCTGTTTGGTTGAAGGAAATTCTTTCTGTTTGGTTGAAGGATATTCTTCCTTGCTGCATATTGTATCATGATAAGATACATTCTTTATTGTCTTGATTGCAAAAGATGATCTAGAAAAAAAAGGTGCATTTTCAACTTCTTTCATCGAGATAAAATAATGCTCTATGTGTTATCCATTTAGTGATAAAAAATCTGCAGTATGCAGTAACTTTACCCACATCCACTGCAGAACTAGAATTGATTTTTCACAGTTAGTATGTTCATAACATTGTTATTGTTTCTTCTCAGGTGGCCTGCTGTTGTGGCTCAGTGGCCTGTTCCCTGTGCTGTGCATGTTGCCCTTCCATCAATGAATCCACCAGCACTCGTATCATGTACACATTGTTCTATATACTGGGGACATTAATAGCAGTCCTCATGCTCACACCACAGATACAGGAAGAGCTGGTGGAAAATGTAAGCTAACTGGTGTAACATGAAAATCTGACTCCCCCAGTCAAAATTTCATAATGAAAATCTGACTCCCCCCATGAAATATTGACTCCCCTTCACAAAACTTAATAAATCTTATTTTATTTGAGTATATAACTTTTTATCTTGTAGTATGAACAATGGGGGATACATTGGCACTTTTAGAAAATTTTTATGAGAAAATAAGAAATTTTGAAATGTGTATTTTTCTACCCTATTTGTATTTTTCCACCCTACAGGTAGTAAGATGAATACTTATTTCAAAAATAATCGATTTTCACCAAAATTTTCACCACCAAACTTTCAAATACTTACAAAAAATATGTCACAATGCAAACAATGAAAACAATGGTATGGTGGCTAAATATAAAATAGGGCCTTTTCTTCATGGGAGTCCAAAGCCCATAGGTTTGAATATGAAGATTTTTCTTTTTGTTTTTTTTTGTTTTGTTTTTTTTTTGCACCCAATATTTTACCACCAAACTTCCAAATACTTCCAATATATTCTTCATAAATAATGCTAAGGGAAAGATGTTGAAATGATCACCAAATATCAAACAAATTAGCTTTTTCATAGTCATTGGGTGGTAAAATACACATTTTTAATTTTCTTATTTTCTCATTAAAGTTTTCACCTGCAAACTAATAAAAAGTGCCAATATATACTCCATTGTGCATACTTCAGTATAAAAGTCATATACTCAAGTAAAATAAGATTTATAAAGCTTTGTGGGGGAGTCAAAATTTCATGGAAGGGGAGTCACATTTTCATCATGAAAAATTGACTGAGGAGTCACATTTTGGGGGTGTCACATTTTCATGGTACACCGGGTCCACTATCACAAAAATTTTCCTATCGCCAAAACCATCCAGTTTTTCATAACTTGGAAGACTGAAAGTTTTGGTTCACTATCTGTATCTAGAATAAATCACTACTATAGTGTAATTAATTGTAATAATTGTATATCAACTGAACTTTTTTTTTTTTTTTTTTTTTTGTGAAACTTGTCCCTGATCTTATAATAGTTGAACAACAATTAAAAAATACAATCCCCTCCCCCCCAAAAAAGGCATATGCATATCATGTAATGATGCAAGTTAAATAGAAATATTTTTAAAACAGGTTTTTTTTTCTTGTTTTGTCTTAACACAAAGTTATTTTATTTTTCTGTGTTGTTTCTCTTCTTAAGAAGCATGCCGTACTGTGGCAGTAACAAGTTTTTATGGGTATTATTTACATATAAACAAAAAAAAACATGTTTTTGCACCAATATGCAATATTATCATGGGTGATTTGTTCTGTATGGTCACACAAAGTTCTTAATGAATAGTTTTATATTGCAGAAGTTTTATGGAAGAGAAACAATAAAAAGTTATGAATGTACAACTTTTCAGATGCCATACTTCAATGAAACCTGCATGTTCCTGAATGCAGGTCCAAACTGTAGGCGTTTGGTGGGCTATATGGCTGTATACAGGATAGGCTTTGCCATGACGGCCTTCTATCTGATCTTTATGGTCATCACATTTGGTGTTGCTACCAGCAAAAGTTGTAGGGCAGGAATACATAATGGGTAATGACATGAACTGTTTTAGACTTCACTAAATGCTCTATTTATAATAGCTTTGCAAGCATGCAGATATTTTAATAGTTATTAAAATATGAAAAGAATGATTAAAAAGTGTCACAAAGAATGCACATTTTAATGTTTTAATGAAAATTTAAGTATAGACATGTTCATTCATTCAGTTTATTCATAATTTTTTTCTATTTATCCTTGAAGTAACGATTGTAGGTTATCATCACTTTTTCTTTCAGGTTCTGGTGCTTTAAGCTTCTAATATTTATTGGGATCATAATTGGCTCATTTTTCATTAAGAATAATAAAATTATAAGCCTTGGTAAGTTTGATAAGTAAGTCTAGCAGTGTAACACCATGAATCAAGAACTATTCTGGCATAACAAAAATCTTAATGTTTGCTTATGATTGTATATAGTCACAGTGTCAGTATGTACAATTCATCTCTAAGGTTCTAATTTCTCCTGTATAAACACATATTAATATGGACTTCTGCTCGAGTTATTGCATTAGTGCAGTTTGTGTGTGATACAGTTTAGCGATAAAAATTTTTCATATCAAGCCTTAGGCTTTTAGTGCATTTACTGTGTCTATTAATGTATTACATATTTGACCTTTGCACAAATGGAAATCGTAAAATATTGACTTTACTGTTATTTGTCTCTAGTATGGATGTATGTGGGAATGGTTGGAGGCTTCATATTCATTGTGCTGCAGTTACTGCTATTGGTGGATTTTGCACACACTTGGAATGGAAAATGGTAGGATGGTGCTTCAGACAGTCCAAAGTTTAGAAACAAACTTCAGCACCAAAAAAGCATCACAGCAAAATGTCCATATCGAAGAAAAATTAAATTTTGTGTAACTTAATTTTCATATAGTCTTAAATATTATGTCATTTTTATTTAAGGACAAAATGTTCTCTGATTACATTTCTCACCGTGGGTTATGGGACTGAAAAGCAATTGTGTGTCTGGATTCTGAAGGTCTACTTGACAGTCAATAACTTATTTCTCCTTAAATGTATAAAGATGGCAAGATGTTTCTTTCAATATAATATATTTCTTACATACAGGCTTGGGAAAACAAAAGGTGTAAAAGGGAACAGATGTTGGCATGGTGGTAAGTCTTGGTATACTGTCAGATATATAGTCACACATGCACTTAAGATTGGGACGAATCTTTTTCAGTTATATATAACATTAAAATTGATTGTTATATTGTACATGTATTCAAGTATAATTGCAGTTTATTTAAAAGTTATATGAAAAGAGCATTGAAAATATTTTAAAGTCTTGTTTACATGAAAAAATGTTTTGAAAGGTCTTTTTCAACAGACAAACATGCATTTATTGATTTTACTAAATTTGTTTTGATTTGCCTTATTTTCTTTTAGTTGTGATAACAGTGGCTCTAGTATTCTTCACCATTGCCATTGTGGGTATAGCCTTTCTGTTTGTCAACTTCACCCACCCCAATCCAAGGTTTTGTGTGAAGAATAAAATCTTTATTGGGGTCAATGCAGGACTGTGCTTACTCATGTCACTTCTCTCTATCACACCTTGTGTGATGAAAAGTAAGCCATTGTCTTTGTTGTTCTTAGTTTGTATTAATAAAAATTTACAGCAAAAGATGACAGAGATGCCCTAAAATGATTGTGCATTATTTGTTTAGTATTTGATATGTTTTCGAGGTTTATCCACCAAAAATAGGCTTATGGACTAAAGCATAGTGGTAATAATATTGGCAATTACTAATATCAGTTAAAGGATTGTATTGGTTTTCTCGGTAAGAAATTTTACTGTACTCTTGAGATTTTACTGTACTCTTGAGATTGGAATTCAAGTGTTTACAATGATCATATATGTATGAGTTTGATTGCATTGGTTTTAGTTGGGAATGTTTCTTTGTTGGATTTATCAGCTCTTTTCCAAATGAAATATGACCAGCATCTGCATGACTATTGATATGATTTTGTTATTGTTTCTGTAGGTAATCCTAATTCTGGTTTACTCCAGTCTTCCATAATATCAGTCTATGTGATCTACCTCACCTGGTCTGCCATGACCAGTGAACCTCCAGAAATTGGTAAGATTAGAGTGCTGAAATTTTGCAAGATGTAAAATCATATGTAATGGAAACTTTTATTAACTAAAAAACAATGTTTTTAAGTTAATAAATCCAGTTAAACTGGCTTTACATTGAAATATTTTTGGAATGTTCAGTGACACTTTTCGAAAACTTGGATTTTGCTACCCTGGCACTCTCATGTAGATATTTGAAAATGGCAAACGGTGAATATTTTTTCTCAATTCTCAATTCAACTCTAGGGTATTTTGTCATTTTGTTTATCCAGTGATGTGTTCCTTCTCACTTTTTTTCCTTCTTATTTCCCCCAGTGCCTCATGATGACTCTTACCACAGGGATGTGCCTACAAAGATAGCATCAGAGGGAAAACCTTTACCTTCAACCCCTCTTCCCTCTCCAGCGGGGGTGATGGCAGAGGAGAAAACAAACCACACTGAGGTCTTATGTCGCCCACCCTCATTTAGTTTCTTAAGATTTGATGACACAGACAGGGCAGACATGGTTGCAGCTTATGTTGGCTTGTTTATAACATTAATTATGGCTATATATGCAAGGTAATATTGGTGTTTAAGTTTAAGTTGCATTCAGGGCAAATTATCCTGTGGAAAAAAAGTTATATGTTGAAAAAACTTGTATTAAAAATATTAACAGTATAAATAAAAGTAATCAGAAGATTAATGATTTGTGTAGTAAAGTATCTTAAAATTTGTATAAACATCTTTGTCAAATTTAGAAGTATTTAAGAGTTCGCTTATTACATTAGTACTTGTTGTTTATTACATTTAGTCTGAGTACATCTCACGAGTCCCATCGGTTGGGTGTGGTCCCCAGTGAGCCAGTAAGTATTACTAAGATTATTTTTTCTTATGCATCTAATTTACAATTGTTTGTATGCCATTTATGAATATCTGAAAGATAATCAACTCAGATATAAAGGATTCCCTAGAAGTGAGTTTCCCCAGCATCTTTTTGCTAATTTGTTTTTTTATGATGCCTTGTTTATTTTTTACAGCATGACTGGTGTACATGCTGTGCAGGTAAGCACTTTTCATATACGACTGTCAAGTTTTTGAAATTGAAAGCAATCAGATAGAAATTCAAGATACAATCCAAAAATATTTCCATAAGATATTTTCAAATAACAAACTTGTTGAGGATGCTTATGTATTACAGCTTTCTTTCCCATTTGGAGTTCTCATGGCTAAAAGTACATTACTTTTTTTTTTACACCTCAAGTCAGATTCATTTAACTGTATGATGAACAAATCATGTGAAACCAATCAATCTTTTATTATTTTTATGGGTGCATAAATGTAATGACCTTTTTGTTTAAAGCGATAATTATAATAAAGAGCTTCAAACATATTTTTGTTTTTAAAAAAATCTTTACAAAATCACAGTGCTGCAATTCAATTGTCCTGCAGCACAAGAGTCAGATGAAGTAGATGGGGAGAACTACCCAAACTTGATGCGTAATGAAAAGGGTGGAGTGGTCTACAGCTATTCTTTCTTCCACCTCATGTTCTCATTGGCCAGTTTGTATATTATGATGCAGCTCACTAACTGGTACATGTAAGTCAATAAACATACTTCTTTGCATACTGATGTAGTAAGATTGCTTCAGAGGGAGTGACATTTATCGGTAAGATTTATCGACCAGCCAAAAGTGTGTAATTAGTAGTTATAGCAGCAGTATAATTATAACAAATATCAGTGCTGTGCCTTTTGTGAAGTATGTAGTATTACCATTTCTAAGGGATATGAAATTAAAAGAGTTATATAAATACACTGTTTCAGGCCAGAAGATGCTGACATAAATAGCTTTGGTTTCAACTGGTCGTCTGTGTGGGTGAAAATGGCATCTAGTTGGACATGTGTCATCATATATGTATGGACAATGTTTTTACCAAAGTGTATACCAGGCAGGGATTTTTCTATGATTTATTACAAAGAGCCACAAGAAGAGGAAGCTAGAGATGAAGAAACACCTATGAACGAAAGGTCAAGGAGGTCAAAAGGGAAAGGTCAAAAAGGCAAGGCCAAAAAAGGAAAGAAAGGGAGAGCATCAGAAACAGTAGTTTGATCATTTGCAAATATGTCATAGTATGAAATATATGCTATTTTCTGCACTGAGAATGGGTGATTTTGATCACACAGAACAGATAATGATGCATTTTTTTGCTTAGAGCAGGTTTTGAATGGCCTATGCATTATTTGTGGTGCATACACAAGTGTGGAAAAAACAGCTCACTTCTCACTCTGCACCATTAAGTGAGAAAAAAGTTTTTTTTTTTTTTTTTTGCTTTTAAAGGCAATTTATCCAAATCTGATAGTCTATTACTTTGCATTTTAGGCAAAATACGTTGTAATATTTGACAAGCACCTGTATAAGCCCAGTTACATGTATTGTCCTGTGATTAGAAGTGGATACTGCTCAGAAAATCTAAGGCCTATTAATTTTGATAAGGGTATATTCTGATGATTGTTTTATATATCATACATATTTTAGTCTTACAAATAGTAACATGAAAATGCCATATTTTTATCATATATGTCAAAATTAACCTTGTTTTTGAATCATACTTTATTTTAAATACCAAATTGTGACCTTGCTTTCAATGTAAGCTTTGATCATAAAAAAACCTGTTTTTTTCCCTATTTTCCATCTTGTAATGAGGATTATGTTGTGCAATGTAGCAAATGAGCCTTTTCTGTAAGGCATAAGAGTTAGGTATCAGCAATTACCACCTATTTCATAGTTCATATGTGACTTTTGTTTGATGTTCTACATGTTAATTATCATTAAAATTACTTTAAAAGACTGAAGAAGACAGTTTCAGGGAGCCATTCCTTTTCAAAATATTTTCTCAAATTAAAATATCTGTAAAACAACATGTCAGAAACGTGTTAAACCAGAGTTTACATAAGAACATGTAGTGTTGGTAATTAAATCTGAAAATTAATATAATATATTTTCAGCAAAAATGAAAGGTTCCTACTTTTTTTTATAATTTTACCTTCTTTGTAGATTATGTCATTTACCAACTGCACTGCAGCAGATTTACTCTTTTAATTCAGATTAGTTCTCTCTAACACTTGATATAAGGTTTTGAATATTTTGCATATAAAACATGACATTTTTCTTCATGTATCTTATATTTTATTATCATTTTGTAATAAATGTTACAATTTTTGTTTGGGTTCTTTATCATTATGATTTGCAAAAGTGGGTATCAGCAAATTTATTGTTAAGTGAAATCATGTTTTCCTTTAAGAAAATAAAAAGTAAATAGCATCCAATAAGATTTTAGAGGCAATTTAATAAAATGTTACAAATTGGTCATCCTAAATAGTTATTATATAAAATGAACTCATTATGCTTAAAATATTACAAGACAAGCAAATCCATGGACCAACTAAAATAATTCATATATGACTGTACAAAATAAATTTCCAATGACACCTATAAGTTTAAGTGCAAGTTGGCTTTTCTGTCAGCCCGTTTTGATCACAATTTCTCATAAAAAACTTGCAAGACTTCTTATGGGAACTGAAATAATACAAAGAAATCACAATTGCATAATAACAAAGCCATATTTGGCATAATAACAAAGCTGCAGCCTAATTGTATGTTACAATGACAAATGGTGATTAATGATGTGTGATGTTGTTATTAATGTACTGGGTAGTATCCTATCCGACTTTAAGGTGAAATTGAATTAACATGCTGATACTCTACAATCTGACATGTCTACTTGTACTGGTAGTTAAGATAACACTTTCTCAAGTTGATAATAATATTGACAAAACTCTACTGTATAGCAAGAAAGATTGCATTCTGCATATAGCAAAAAAAGATAATATGACCTTTTGGAAGATGAGATTTTTAATTCAACAATTAAATTCGACAGTTTCCTTACATTCTGAGAAACCAGAAACATACTAAAATATTTTACCATTCATCTTTACAATTCTATATACTCACTTATCAAGGCCTCCCTATTACTATTGATCTGTATTCTGCACCATGATATTAAAGCCCTTCAATGACCTCACTTCTCTACATTCAAACTGGCTTCAAGAAAACTATTTATGAAAATAATATTGCATGTAGCCTTTTCACTCCAACCATAATATTTGGTCTTAAATACCTTATCATTGGCATCAAAAGCACCGCTGTATAAAATGGTATTGGCAATTTTCTATATTATGTCTTTAAGCAAAACCAATAAGTGAATGGATAACTTTGGATCCACATGATGAAATGCATACAAAATATAAATGTGAAGTTCACTTCAATCATGCTAGTTTTTATGCAAAGTTTCACATTTGAAAAGTATAGTTACATAAAATGAAACCTGCTCAATCATTCTGCGGAAATGAGCATACAGTATGAAAGTCTATTCAACAAATATTTTCTGTTGGTATGGAAGAGCTGCATCTAAAAGTTCTCATAATGGTGGATGAAAGCTGCGCCATCATACTTGTTGAGATTAGTGCAAGCAGTTTCCACATTTCTCGTCATTGCAGGAGGACCGCAACTAAACACACCAATTTTTCCAACCTGAAATAAGAGAAAAGAAAATTAAAACTACACATAAGGAATGTTACCTGACTGGTCACCTGTTTATTGACATATGGCTAGTATGTCAATATAGTATTTATATATCAATAAATCAGGTGATCAGTCCATCCATACCTAACTACTGAAAGGTGAGACCGTAACATTGGTCACTTGCTAATGTAAGTTCCAGAATAAAAATCATACATATTTCCAATTGTAATCCTAACAGATGACTGAAAACATTTACTCATCATGAAACTGATAACTGATGTTTTTAAAAAGTCAAATGGAAAGAATTTGCTTTCATCAGAAAAACACGTTCACATATACAATGTGAGACAAGATCATAAAATATATGGGAAACAAAATATTTATTTCAATACTGATTCAGGATATAAAAGAGTAATAACCTTAGTCAACTTAAACATACATTATCATTTGACTAAGAATTACAAAAATCCCTCAAACTACTCACATCTGGGTGCTCTTCTTGCAGTGAGTCGAGAAAGTTCTCAAACTGTGGTCGTCCAAAATGTGTGATTGACCTCAGACCAGTAAATAAACTGCGTTCTGAGATCTTTTGAAAATGCCTCTCACAGATGTACTGAAAAAGATTAAATACTTTTTATCTTTGATTTAATATAATGGCATCTTAATATTGATCCCAAAAAAAAATAATTTCATGAATTCAACAAAATAATAATAATAATAATAATAATAATTATAATATCAATAATAAAATTGAATAATTTCATACAACTCAAAATGAAAAATAAGGAAAAATATCATGACATTGGAAATGCAAATATATACAATGATAACAAAATATTTCTATATGCTTACCAGCATGGTTGTCCTTAAGTCAAATTTGTGGAAAAACTGTGTAATGAAAATATGCACAGACACTAGCCCATTTCTGTCCTTTTCTTCAACTTCACGGATGATGTCTGTTAACCACTCAAAGTGCTTCTGTGTCCTTGTCACCCACAAGAAATAAATCTGGAAATATCAAAAAGGAATATTTTGTTTCACTTTTATTTCTTTAAGGAAGCAATAAAACCATGGACTCTGATACAGTTTGGACACCACTAGTTTTCACATAATCCAATCTGATTAAAAAAAAAAAACAGAAAAATTAGAGCAGAAAGAAAATACCTTTTTGCATGTAAATTTAGCTCCAATGGCAGAGCGATGGACAAGGTCCTTCAAGATGGAGGCAAATGGTGTGACACCAATACCACCCCCCACCAGAACAGAGACATCAAATTTGTACCAGTCCTGGTGACCCTCTCCAAATGGACCATCAAGGTATAACTGTGTGCAAGAAAATAAACAGATCATGTAGTATATGTACTGGATAAACTGCAGCAATCATAAAGGATGCAAATATGTGAGATATTGAATCTTATTTAGATACTCTTTATTCTAAAAATGTAATGTAATGTTTTACACAAAATACTGTTATATTTACATTCAAAAATGATAAACAAAATATAAACATATTACAAGTTATTACTGTTATAATCCTATCTTCCATTTATATAAACTGAGAAGTTGCGACTTCTTGCATTCTTACTCTACACACACATATCCACACACACACATACACACACACACACACACACACACACCATATAGTTAAAAGGTATAATTGCTTCTAACCAAACATATATTCATTTACCTTTGGAAAAGCATGTTCCTTCAGTACAGATGGGTCATATGTGTGTCTCAAATTCATGGTCCAGGGCCCCACTGCTCTGATGTGTAGAGACAGTGTGTCTTCATGTGGAGCAGATGTTAATGTAAATGGATGATATTCGTTCTCCCCCATTGTAATACAAGCAATGCGTACCCACTGGCCTGACTTGTACTCAAAACTGGTTGGTTTCTTGAACTCCAGGAAGGTAATGTCTGTGGGAAATTAAAATATAACACTGATTAGAAAAAAAATACAATTTACACTGTTATTGAAGTATTTAAAGTTCAGTAGGTTATCACTAAATCACAAAAAAAAAAGAAAAATACCTGATGGCAGTGCCTCAGCCTTGAGCACAGCAATTTCCACCTTGTTTCTGCTCACACTGACTAACTTGTCCAGGGCAAACAAGATCAAGGGACCCAGAATGAAATAATGGGTGAAGCCTGGCTGGACCAGACGACCTGCACCATGCATCACCATCAATATGTACAAAAGATAAAACATGTTGTGCGTAATCCAAAAAGCTTGGAAGCAATGGCGTCTGGAGTACTGGGTGGCAAACACATACATCAAGATGACCAGTAACGTAAGCAGGACACCAGTAAAGCCTGTGATGGTATTCCAACACCAGTAGGTGAATGTGGGCAGTTGATGGGTTCTGGAGAAAATAGAACATAAATGACTTCTACTTTATTTTAAATACACCAAATGAATTGAAAAGTCTGGGGTTCTTTTTACCTTTAACTGAAAATGGGTTCTGAAAAAATATAAAATCATCAAATTTATTCTATGCAAGTACCCATGCAGATATATGGATTGTACTTTTATGGGCTTTGTCTTACTGTCTTACACCTTGTCTTACTGCTAGTTCTACATGTGGTTGACTTGTTCATTGCTATGTTTTTTCTATAATTTATCTAGAAAGCATAATTCTTAATTTAAAACCAGAAGCAGAGTCCCAAACAAATATATTCATGTCCACAAAATAAGCAGCAGAGAATCTAACATTATTGGATTCCTTCAAAAAGCATATTGAATCAATATATCAAATATAGCTAATTTTTATATTGTTCATACTTACGCCCTGAAAAAGTCCCTAAAGTAGCAAGTGACGTCCCCAGGCAACTGAGTAGAAATGTGGTAAAAGTTGATACCATGACCAATAATATGCATTGCTGAAAAAAAGTTATCAATGATCTATTAATCAAGCATAATTTCACAACTGTTGAATAGCAAAAGTTACAAAATCCAGCAGATTTAACTTTTTAATACATGTATATATTACCTTACCTGTAAAGAAAAGGGCCCATGCTGCAATAAACTTGTGGAATGTAATGGCAGAATCAAATGGGATAAACCTATGTGCAACTGTTTCTCTGAGGAATGTGATGAGATTGCGACACATTGTCACAAGTAGACATGCAAAGGTAAACATCATTCCACTAGCAGCACCACGTGTAACAGTGACACCAAAGCCTGCAATCCTACGAAGACCTGCATGTTCTCTCTCAATAGAGTAGTCTACAATGACAGAAAATGTACATATACAAAAATCTATGAAAGTAGATGAATTAAGAACACTACATCTGATATTAGATAAAAACATACACATAATAATTCACCTATTCTTTGTAACATTTCTGCACTTCTTTTTAAAGGTTTCTTTGAAATCAAAGCATCTCCTTTACAATATCTGACCAAAAACTCCTTCAATTTGAATATTAAAAAACTTTGCTTTCTGTTGAGCTTTAAATTTTCAAAAAGCCTTAACATTTTCTCAACCTTACAAAATCTACCATTTTCAAAACCCAATCATTTGTCAAGTCAACTTACAGTAAGCTCTTTCAACAAAGATTCCAATGCAGACCAAGGAATATAGTACACTCCAGAAAATGTGAAAGCGGTAATTCTCAAAATATCGAAGAACTGCTGTGTATCTTTTTTGTGTCTTAGTTTTTGGTGCCTTCTGCTTGGTTGTCTCCACCTTGAATCCTGGGGTAGAAGACATCCGTTTGGACCTGGAGCCATCATTCTCAACACTAAATAGAAAATAATGATAAAAGTATAGTATTGTATTTGTTATGTACCTGATATATATTACTTATTCACCTCATATTCTATGCCTTTATGAATAACAATGTACAATTGTTTATTTATTTTAACACATACCTATGCACATTTCAGGCCTTGAAACATCATGCACACTTAAGGGATAACAACTGTTCATATGATATCCATATTTCAAAATAAATTCATGGTAAACAACTCAGAGAAATATAACTACATCTTTTACAATTACCTAAATGCTCTGACAATAGTCTTGCGTGCTCTAGTTGGTGCATTTTCACGTAATACAGTATTGCGTGCACCTGTTGGTTTCTGCTGTGGCACATCAACACCAGTCGCTGAAGAAAACAGAACAAGGCATTGCATTATGTGGAAACTGTCATCATGTATATTGTAAAAATAAATAAATAAAATCTTTTTTAACTTTTAAAAAAGGGGACACCCTTTAAGCGTTTTAAAAAACTTTAAAAATCTCAGTAACTTTTTTAAAATAAATTTTTCTAAATGCCAAACAAGGCACTTTTTCTACTATTTTTTTTCCTGACATTAAAGAGAAAAAGGTCATAGTAAACACACAATTTGGGTCTGAAAGTATCTACTGGACTATCCTGTTGTAAATGAAGCACCCAGTTACCTTGCCAGTTCAGCTGTGCATACTGCAGTATGTCCTCATGGCCTCTCAGGAGCCGCTGGAAATCCTCAAATGTGATTTGGGATTTATCAGCCAAACCAGCAGACTTCATCATGTTGTCAACTACTTGGTTGATCTGGCTTTCCTCCACTGAAGTGTTGGCCAATTCCATCAAAGACCTTAAGGAAAAATTAACATTCCATAAATGCAAACAATACAATACATAATCGTAATATGTCATACAAGTATGTCCCAATTTGTTCAAAATGTCTCTTGATAAAAAAATTTGATTAATTCATTTGGTAGGTCAATGCTTGTATAGGAAATCAACAGTTTTATTTTTCATTGTGTTTTATTTGCTGATAAAATGTTAAACAATACATCCTCAAATTCTGAGTGCTTTAATGATTGCAATCCTGGGAGATTAAACATACACAGGTATATTTATTCAAAATAAGGTATGTAAAGTATTGTTCTCTTACTTACTTGATCATGACATTGAACTCCTTCTTAGTAAGACATCCAGCAGAGGTAATATCATACATGTCAAACAGCAACTTCATACGATCTTCAGCTGAGCCTTAAATTTAAAATAAAATTTTAGTAGCCGTGTTTTATACTTTTCTAATTCATCATTTCAGTAAATTCCTTTAAGAATATTACATATGAGATTTTTTAAAAAGAATCAAATCATAAAAATAATTCTACTTTGAAATATTTTCTATTTATCCAAAACACTAAATTCGATTAAAAAAAATTTTTTTTAAGTTACACATTGACTTTTACCTTTAGAAAAAATGACAATCATATCCAAAAACTCTCGGAAAGAAATGTATCCATTCATATCTTTATCCACTAGTTTAAACATATTCTCTACAAACACAGAGCTGGGCTTCATGGACAGAGCTTCAGCAAATTCTATCTTGGTCAGTTCACAGTTGACAATATCCTTAGCTTCATTGGCATCAAGTGTTTTGGGGTCAACATGTTCATTTTTGATGTCAAATGCCTAGAAATATATTTCCATTTAGTTAATCATACAGATTTTTTAAAACTATTTAATCTAATTTTTTGAACTATTTAATCAGTGATTATGAAAGTTTTTTTTAAATACTATGTTTACAACAAATATGTAAAAAAAGTGCATACATACATGGGCAAAGGTGACACGGAAAAACTTCTCAAGAAGACTCTGACGCTTCGCCTTGGTGACAGCTCCTTCCAAGATGTGTGCTTCCTGAATTGTCTGAACATTTCTTCCAAGACCAGTATCTCCTAAGAAACGCTCTAGTTTGTCGATAAAATCACCACGCTCGACCATACTATCAAATCTCAGCACCTTTAAATAACAAATTGTGAGTCAAAATTATGAATGGTGATGATCAGTGTTACATGCATTTTACATATTATATATATATATATATATATATATATATATATATATATATATAATGCAAGTAAATGGTATTTAAAGAGAATGTCAAAACTGTAATGTTATAGGTCACTGGAAGCAACCTTTGTCACCAATTGCTGGTGGGCCAACAAATGGTCAGCCAGCGGCCCAATGTCATCCCATTGGCATTGTGCAATCTGGAAGTTGTTTACTTGGAATCTACATATTTAGTCACTCATGTCAGTATTAAAATCAACTGTGAGAGCATTTATTGTGAGCTTACAAAGTTAAAAACAGTACATACCAAGTCATATTCCTTATCAACTCTGAGCAGCATCACCTTCATTTGTTTGTCTGTGGAAATCTGAAATGTCACATCCTGTGCATGGGACAGATCTACAGTTCTCAGAGGGCGATTCCTTTCACTGTTGACCTGCACTGCCTTTTTATTGCTGTCAAATTTGATTTTTATATTTCTGTTACCCTCCTTCTTACCCACCCACTCTTGAGCTAAAAATAAAATTGAAGATTGCTTTTATGCTATATCCAATTTTTTAAACAGAATACATAAATATACTGGATGATGGCTATTTCTAAATACAATACAATTTCTGATATTCTACTTAGCTCATTTCTAAAATAAAATCACTTCACTAAAAAGTCAAAACAACTCTAGTTTGTAAATTGAAGCATTTAAAGTGATCATCATTTTTATATCTAAGGATACTGTACATGAATATTTATGGATTCTCATTCTCAATTTCCACACTAACCTGTAATAATGCTGCTTTCAGATGATTTACGGGACCTCTGCCTAGATAAGGCCTTTATAGATGAAGTTTTCCGAATATGTATCTTTGCCAGGAGATACAACAAACCAATGCAGCCTGAAACAATTGAGACAGATACATAGGCACATGTAAGATTAAATGAATCAAGAGATAGAAAATAACTACATGTATAGACAAAAACAGCTTATACAAGAAAACCATAGGTCTCTTATATCAACTGCATGGTTATGTTAGTATATATTTTCTATCAGTTTCAATGCTACATCGATGCTTGATATGCATGCACATAATCAAAAGTTTTCAATAAGGTACATTTTTCATAAGCATTCAGGATTCATCAAAGGCATTACTAAATGGAACAGCAAACACACATTGTCTCTTCCTGTAGACACCTACCCAGGAGCCATACCCCTGCTGCTAAGAAGGTCAAAACGAAGGGGACATCACTTCCAGTGAAGTAATCATACGTCTCCATTGGAGTACATTCTTCTACTATGCTCTCAACACTACCATTAATCTGTGCAGGCTGCTTGCATCGGTGGTCATTAGGGTTGAAACGGAATGGATCCTTCTGGATTGCATTATGGGGAAGACCAGTGGTTCTTATAACTACATCATATATTCCTGTGTTCCAGATGTCTTCTACTTCCTCCTTAGTGAAAAGTCTAATTCAAGAAGGAAAATAATTATTCATTATCCACCTTTGGAAGAAAAATCTCAATTCTTTATGCTTAACATATGAATAAATCAATGTAATTCTTGATAGCAGACTTTGTAATTAAAGAAAATATATATTCTGAAAAGATTATCATAATATTGTCAATTTTCATACTCATTTGTTTAAAAAATAAATTTTAATAAATACAGCTCAACAAATAAACAGGCAAAGAAGTTTTAATCATGTCCAAATTTAAAGTGGATCTTACCCATTGTATTCATAATTTTCAAACCAGAATCTGTCTCCATCTCTGATTCGCTGGAATTGGTCCAGGATGACAGTTCGGAAGAGTTCTCCCGGACCCCGTGGAGTTGTCTCCAGTAGCCCTGCAGCCCAAATATCCAAATTGTTGATGTTGTTCTTGTAAACATCACGCAGTCTTCTAATGGCCTAAAAGTCAACATTGAGACAAGTTGTTATCAATGCACCCTTACCATGTACATGTCATACATAATGTATTGCTTTAAAATTTACAAGATTCTAGTTGAGACATAATAAGCCCACTACTATACAAAATATGTACTTTTTCATTTAACTATGAATTTTAATCTGTTCATTTGCCTTTCATGAACATCATCCTTTATTTAGAATTTCAAGTGCACAATGAATATCAAAAATATTTCAACAAGAGAAACCGATTCTACATCATAAATTATGCATGGCACCTCATGCTACACTGATACCTACACTGCAACCTTCACTGTTGATGTCTCCTTGACATAAATCTTGGTTAATGTCTTCCCATTTCTCTCTTGGTTTAAGTTGCAGGAACTTGCGAGCAGTGTTGTAATCTGGCAGACCATGATCACGGCCACGCTGAATGTTGACAGCCATCAGGTCACGGCGTGAGAAATCAAGGGTGCCAAACACAAACCCTGGAACGAACGAAGTGGGTAATATATAATCAAAATAACCCATTGCAATTTATCCTTTTAATGGTTAAACAAGTTAGATTAATATTAAACTGTCTGAGGAAGGCCTGAGAGGTATTACTAGTAGGTGTGACTTAGGTCAGATGATCATATTATGATGATAACATTTACTTTTCTAGTTGAAATTTTCAGTCTATTCAACAGTTTGATCTATCTTGAAATTAAATTCTGTTTTGAAAGATTTGGTTCTTATTCTTAACAGACAAAATTTCTTTTCTGAGCTGTCCAAAACAAAATATTCAACTCACTTTAATCTGTTCTAAAATGCAATGACCTCAATATGTTTCCGATCACCACTAACCTCTGAGATCAGGTGTGATAATATTATCTTCTCTCTCTGTTATCTGTGAGGCCATGCCCATCATCAGTTCTTCTACACCACTTTCCAATACTGCTTCCTGTAAGACATGGAGGATAAAATATCAGATATACCTAGAGTAAAGTATTAACAAACTTTTATTTACTACTTTTAAGTCACTCATTAATTTTATTGTAGTTATTATAACATTTAAACTTTTGAAAAAGTAGAAATTTCTCTCAGTCATTTAAATGATATCAGAAAAGGTAAAATCCACTACCTGTGGGTTCCAGTAGGTGTTACAAGTTCTCAGAGCAGCCTTGTGGGCAGTGCCTGTCAGTATGGAGGTATTGCGGAAATTACAATTTTGATTCCTGAATAAATAAAATCAAATGCAAACTGTCAACAATTCATACGCCACAATAATGTATTGAATAACATCACTGTTTCAGTAATATGCATGTAACTTTCAATTTCTATTCCTGTAAGTTCTAACCTTAAATATAATTTACTTCTTAAATGCATCTTAATCTTATGCTGGTAGTTACCTTCGGTAGACACCAGGTGGCACCAGTGTATGACCATATCTCATTGCAGCAGACTGGAAAATGTGGGCAATCTGGGGGTTGACATTGGGGTTGTAACCTATGAAACATGATGTGATAAAACAATACTGAATTTTGCTACAGTAAAAGATGACAAAACTCTGGTTATAAGGGTGACTAAGGAAGAAATTTTAAAAAATGAAAAAATAAGACTACACAAGTTTCTTTTTTGCCTTTCCTGAATACATTCTACTTAAATATTAAATATTTTTAAAATTTCTATAATATGCTCATCCAGTATATCAAAAGATGAAACAATCTGCCGACTTTATTCTTCACATCTTATGAAGATCGACCTTGCACCTTTGTCCCTATTGAGGTATACCTTATCCACTGAACAACTACTCCTAACAAGGAAGTTTTTCAAAGTTTATCAGAATTCAATACAAGTACATGTATCATTGTGTAAACAACAAAGCTAAACTTGCATAGAAACCAATCACCAAGGTTGGCATTTTAATGTCAACTCACCATAAAAAAACTATGAGCAAAGCATTAAAGTCAAGTTTGCATTAGGACTAAATTTGTCTAGAAACAGACACCTTAAAAGAACTAGCAGCTTGCTTCAACCACCTATACCAAGCTATTTCTAATATGAAAAAACTACATACTAATATGTATTGATTGATGGACATATTACATCCATTCCAATAAAATAGCATCAGGCTGGACAACAGAAAAATTAGATTCACTATGACAAGAAAACAAAGTCAGTCTGGTAAAAGACATTACTGTCACATCTACTTTTAATCTGAGCTATTAAGTTGGTCTTAGTGTTTTAACACTACCCTTATTAAAACAAACCCTTATAACATATTTTGAACAAAACAATTTTACATTGGCAATAAATCAAGTTGTAACATGAAACATAATAGACCTCTCCCTGTTCTCAAACAAAAGAAGACTCTTATCTTAGTTGATGTTTATGTACTACTTGCTGTCTGGAAATTATAGACCTTAAACTAAAAAATTAATATATTCAACTTAGCATCAATGAAATAACAAAGTTTGATTTCTGCACCTGTATTCATATTTCCAGTTATCAAACAAAATTTTTGGGTTTTTTTTTATTCAATATGTGAGAAAAAATTAAATCACTTTCATTTCAGAGAGTCTTAACAATTTGATAAAAACATAGATTGCCATTCCTGGTAAGTGTTCAACTGTTCTGTATTATGCTGACTTGATATCACAAACAGAAATTATAATGCTCTTCTGGTTGGTAAATAACCTGATCATAAATCACAGTAATGCTTAAATTGGTAATGCTTTATATATTAGCTAGTACTAGTTTGTATAGTATTAAGAACTCTCAAGCATCACTTGCTTTCCAATAATCAGTTTCACTTTTGTGTTCAACTGTTGGAAATTCCATTTTCTCTTAGATGTGATGATAAGTTTGCCAGGTGTACCGTCACCTATCCACTACAATTACACTGTAGACACACCCTACAAAGTCATGAGGGATTATAGTCACACGAGTCCATATTTCACCTTAACTTGTCCTTGTAACCACCCAGAAATATAAAAAATATTTGGGGGGGGGGGGTAGATAACAATGCTATGGTAACGTTATAATAACATTCTGTTTGTTGGGAGGCCTTCAGTTGAAAAACTATTACTGAAAAGCCTTTCATATGTAAAGAAATGAAAACCCTACTACTACTTCCTTGTCCTTTGTAGGCTGTTATCAACAGTTCCAAGAGAAGTCAAATGCTTCATTGCATATCATTTTATCCTGATCAAATGCTTATATATAATGGGTGGTTTGTTCCTTAGCCTGTATATAGTTAGGTTAATTTTTACAAAGTGACTGACTAGCAACTGATGTGTGTACATTCTGCCCTATTAACTCAACAAAAACTTGGCAAATCACCTTAAGTAAACCACTGGATTTGCATTTATCAAAACCATACACTGATGGCAGACAGCCCCTATTTAAGTATATTACAAAGAAAAAATGCCAAAGAGCTATTACAACCAACATACATGTACAAGTTAACTAACAAGATTAAAAATGCAACAAATTCCTAAATGCATTCAGTGCACTTAGAGTTCAAGAAAAAATAAAAATGTCATTTGCTTTACAATGTTTTATCCAAAACATACATGTTATATTAAATACAACATATTTCAAATGCACATATTAGTGTAAAACTTGCAATGCAAATATATGTAAAGTAATATTACAATGGACTTGCAAATTTGAACTTACCACACAAAACTAAACTTTTTTTACTGACATTTTTCAGCATTAGTTTGCTCACACATTTGAATAAGGTTTGCTTTACCTTTATAGTCTGGGAGACCATAGGTGGTTCCATTTTCATCTTCTCCTATCCAAGATGGAAGCCAATCATAAGCAACAATTTTCTGGAAAAAAGGAAAACATTTGCAAGGATAAATATACGTGAGAGGATTGTGTTGGGAAAATATGGAACTGTCAAAAAGAGGCAGCACAGGAAAAATGGGGCACGCATGCAGATAGTTTAATTTGATTGGGGTATTTTTGTGAAGTTTTATAATATACTAGAACTTTATATTACAAGTCTCATTGTTGACAAATACAACAGTGAAGTGGTGATAAGTACATTTATTTTTCTCTATCCTAAGAAATGTGCCCATTTAAACTAAATGGTATTTAAAACTCACACAGGAGGGTTGCCTAGGGACCTTTATCCCCGCATCCTCTTTGTTATAGCATTCAGTGGGTCACGTGTAACTGACCAGCGGCCAGTCCAATCAGAACCAGCTGCCTCGTTTCAATATTTGGTCACGTGTAACTGCCCAACGGTCACTTACAGCTTTAAACTGCACAGCGGCAGCAGCAAGCCATGCAGAGCTCATTGTAAGATTACATGAACAGTGCAATGTATTACCTGTATTAAATTTTTTTTTTCCCCCTCGGGAAGTTCTCGTGCCAAAGACACTGTGCCTTTTAAATGTATTACATGTATCTTGTGCCTTTGTTCAGTAGTTTACAGTAGTATTAGAGGTGTAGGAATAAAGGTGACTTAAGCCCGAATGTGTGTTGTTTTAAAGGAGATTCATAAAAGACATCACACAATATATATAGGTTGATTGACTGGAGAGTTAAAGAGATTTTTCATTTTGTATCAGACTTGAATTAGCTTTTATAACTTTACTTTGACAATTTGATCAATTAATCAAAAAAAGTGAACAGACTGATCGATAAGTGTTCAAGTTTAACATGACCAAGCGCCTTATGGTGATCAGTTACGAAATATTGACAAATTCTGTGGCACATCTGTCTACCATAATGGGCTAGACACTAATCCCTTATTGCAGTGACAAGCACTAGGATGTGCAAATCTCTGCAATTCTCTGGAAATCTTATAAACATCAGACCTACTTGTAGTTGAACTATGTATTAGTAATAGTAAAAGTGGTCAAAGAAAAGTTCAAATAAAGAACCTTGCCCAACAGACTCGGAAAAGTAGTACTGCACCATGGCATTATTGCAAAATTTTAACCCTTTTGTCGCTCCTTACTTGATGTGTTGCTATAGTCCTAATTCTGGCTTCATTGAAGAGTTTTTCATCGCTCCAACTGGAATGTTCTTGCTCAAGTTTTCTGGCCCACCAGTTGTGGTATCTGAACCACAAAACACCAAATGTCAGCAGAAATGGATTCTCATTTCCTCGGGGGTTTCCAAGCTCTGAAAAATTGGTAGATGTTTTATATATTTTTGAAAATACATGGCAGTGCCATCAGAGTTTGCAGAAATGGAGTAATAGTCTAAAATGTAGAAGTATCACTATCTTCATGCAAAAACATTTCCTGTTTTAAATAGTAAGACACTTCATCTCATGCATATGAGCCATGACAGTGTTTTTGCCTCCAGGCTTTACCTTTTTCATCATTGTCATTTTCAACACTGTTCTATGCTGGGGTCATTATACCAAAATTTTTGTTTCAAAGATTAATTTTTCATAAAATCATTATTAAATCATCTAACTTTTTCTCAATTTATTAGCCAAAATGTAATACTATACATTTAAGACTTCTCAAATATCTTACATACTGGCTTGAAACTAGCTTGTGTGTTTTCTGGAAAGGCCAGGCCTAAGATACTAAAAGATATATGTACACTGGAAGAAATAAAAAAAAACTGAAACAATAATAAAGATGCTTACTGAAAAAACGTTTGACCTCTTTAATGTAATGGTCTCTTGGAGGTGGTGGGTTAGCCATAGGCAGACGGACATCATTAAAGGCAGGATATTCAGTGCTGTAGTTGGTGCCCTCCTCCTCATTAGATGTTATAGTCACTGCCTTATTGCCGCCCAGTTTATATTTGTCACATGTCTCATTGGTAGATGCCAAGCGTCCACCACAAAAAGAACGTAGTGCATCTGCCCAGGCTTTTCCCACTCCATACATGAGTCCTCCATCCATCCACGGTGTGATCTCATTCAGCTGAATAAGAACAGAAAAAATATTTTACTAAGTTTAAAATAATAAACATACATATATTTTATTTCCATCAATAGTTATTACAGTTGTATAAAAAAGAATGAAAATTTGATAAGAACAATTTATAAATACAAATCCTGTACATTAAAAACTTCTTATATTTCACTTCTTTGAAGTAATTTTAATCTTCTTTCTCCACATCAAAAAGTGTCTGAAAAACATCACATTCCTCCAAACACATTTAACACTGTCTATAAACATGTTACAGGCAAACTTTGAGCTGTATATTATCAGGTTAGCATAACTCATAATTTCCTCCAAGGACACCCTGTTTGTATTGTTCTGCATTTAGAACATTATATATTGGCAATATTCCAACATAAAGATGGAAAGAAAACCTAGCTAGGTTACACACACAACTATTTCAGATGTCTTTCTGCAAAACCGGAATGGTGACCCACAAATATTTTTACTTCTATAATATGTAATTGAAGACTGAACTTCTCCTCTATGCTAACTTTTGAGTTTTTTTTTTTTTTTTTTTTTTTTTTTTTTTTTTAAAGAATTAAAATTGGAATCCAGTAACATCAAACTGATTTTATTCTTGTTAAAATACATTTTATTTCTTATGTTTGAAGGAAGGAACTTGTATTTTTCTGCTCATTTTTAGTTCTTAATTGGAAGCAATTAATGTGAAATAGATTCCCTTTTTGTTAGATTTTCATTTTATTTCTGATGACAATGACAGGACTTAATGAAAGTGATATCTACTGGATCACTACTGTCTGTTCTTTCTTTCAGTGACCTCAAAAGGATGTTATTTGCAATACTCTGTGCCACACTGCATTCTGTATTCAGATAACAATATGTTTTGGTGCAGTTTAGATAAAATTTCAAAGAGATACCCAACCTTAGTTGACATTGATATTTGAATGGTTCAAGTTCTCCCTCATACCAGTACTTTCCAGCTGGTGTAGTGTTTGTATGCTAAGATAGCAGAGAAAGGTTGTACTGATGTATTATACATATATATATATTGACTAAAATACCTAGCCTAAATGTGGATCTCACCCAAACTGTATTTTGTAGCCCTTCAAGTCACACCTGCCTGTACAGTACCATATAGTCGCTGATTACTCAATCTATTCTACAAGTAATTTAATATGCTCACTCAACAATGGAGAAGGTATGTACGTAATGCTTAGTGACCAACATCATTCCTGGCCTCCATAAAATGTGTAGGAAAATTTCCATTTGATTCTCTTATGTTCAAAATTTGATATGATTTAACACAAATGCTACATGTATCAAAATTATTACAACCCTGTGATTTTTGTTTAAAAATATAGCCACTTGGGACATTATTTCACAAGGTCTTTTTACTAATACAAAACAGTACATCAAAGAACACTGGTGGCATGCCCCATCTCAGCACATATTTGTATCATTTAGTGACACTTTAGTCTACAAGGATAGTGCATCATATGCCATTGAAAATCATGATTGAGTAATACAGTGTACATATTAACCAATGCTTCTGAATGCTTTGTTATAAGAAGCCCCCTGAACAAAGCTAGTCAGTATGACCTGACAAATAGTTCCCATACAAATGGGGTTAATATGAAGCTAAACTAGATACAGGGCATAACATTTACTAATATTTCCACTATCCACATACCTGAAAACGTTGTATAGAAAAAACATTAACAAGTGAAAAAACTGTGAAACCCTATCATAGTAAATCCCTTTGCTATAATTTTTGTTTTATAGTTTCATTTTTATTAAAGTTGGTGTTTTTTAATGCTACACAAAAGGAATAAAAGTTTCAAAAAGTACAAAAAAGAGGTAAATTTCACTAACTGGCCCTCAATTAATATCTTAAAACATGCCTGAATCATCATCTGATATCCATTTAAAACATCATATCTTTCATAAACTTATTTCTTTTTCAGTAAAAAGACCACAGCCTTAAAGGCTTTCTTTAAATTTCTTCCCAAGCAATTTAGAAAAAAATTACTTTGACAAAATGAAATTAGGGCACCAACATTTTAGTCATCACAGGTTTTGACGGATGTAAGCTGAAAGTTGGAATGTGGCACATCATAAGATTTCATGTATTGTTTGTAAAAATATTACTCAAAGCAGTGGGAGGGGGAAAAACCTCTACAATTGGGCACATCCTGTTCTACAAGGTCACATCTTAGTTTATACAATAGGATGTCATGTCTCCTAATATATATAATGTAACTCAACTCCCAACTTGTGCAAGCTATGTACCTTATTAATTTCCAACTTTTGCAAGCTTATGCCTTTTCTTACTAATTTGATGCCCTTTTACTATTTTTTTTTTCTTTTCATGTCGAATTCCCAGATTTGTTCTCTTAACATTTTTCCAATTAATTAACACCAAAGGTATTAGGACTGATTTAGTTTGTTTTTTTCTGGCTTCACCCTGAGCTTCAGAGCTAACTTGACACTAACCTCTTCACTGTAGCCTATCTTCATCGTGTCAAGTTAGCTCTGAAGCTCAGGGTGTCTGGCTTAAGCTCATGCACCAATCTTTTTATATATATTTATAGTGTGTGTGTGTGTGTGTGTGTGTGTGTGTGTTTGTGTGTGTGTCTGTGTGTGCATGTGTAACATGTTTATACAGAATTAGAAGATTACATCTGCAGTTCCACACCCTAGTTGCACCCTACTGGTACCTATCTAGTGCATCAATTTTTAGATATACCTAAAAGATATGCACAATGCGTCTCCACTAGCCAATCCTAAAATCCACCCACTTTGCTAATCATTTGACAAATAGTTTACATATGAATGACCTAATGATAAACCACTTGAAGCATTTAATTTAATGTATCCATGACCAAAACTAAAGATACCTGCTTGGCATTTCTGTTTCTTTTTCTTTTTTACATTAGTGTGTTCTGCCTTGAAAGAAAAAATGTCCTTATTTTTTTATTCATCCAAGGTTTTGTTGTTTTTTTTTAATCTTTGTCATCATCAACTTGTTCTTTTATCTTTTCTTTTTAAAACTTTTTTGGCAATTGAAGCTTGTTTCATTTATATCTTATTTTTCAGCATGTCAGTCAGTGCAAATGCTTTTAAAATAGAAACAATGAGACATTTTTATTGTAGGTATATATTTGTAACATTGAAGTTTCACTTGGCACCTTTCCAAAAATATGAATGGTTCCAGTTCTAAGTATCACATAAAAAGCAAATTCCCTTCAAGATATTTACACAGAATTCCAAATGAATACCAGGAAGTAATCCAAAATGAAACAACAAAATAGCAACTCAATTTAGTTTTATTTTGCTTATATTGAGCTAACATTGAGCTAAGGGACTTAATCATGCTTTAAATTGACTTAACAACAATATATCACTTATTTGCCAATAATATATAGCATCTTAGCTTCATTAACTTAACTGTTTATTAAATGAACTTTGTCCATATATTTGTTTATTGTGACCTCAAATATAAAATGCCTATGCAAACACTAAATGACAAATTATTTAACTTTCTCTTTATTCTAATTTAATGCTAAGATGCTTGTCCATTTTATATATTGATGATCTTGTCAATTACTTGTCACATTTACTCATTAATTTGAAGGAAAAAATGGTATGCCAAAAAAATAATGCATCCTCACTGACAAATATGAAGAAAGAGTGACTGCCCCTATATATGTAACTGTACAAGACTGTGCATGTTGGTTATGCATAAATGCACCTTGCATATATGTTACCTTTAGAAAACTAGTCTCCATTATGGCATCAATTACTCATCATGACTTCAAATCTGCCAAATCAATTCATCTGTTGTTAATCCAATGGTCAAACTACATAGAATATAGTGCAGAGTCATTATCTTTTCAATATTGAATAGAGAGATGTAGCCTACACGCATGAGGTAAAAGAGCATCTCATCATCATGGTATTGAAATGACACTCACCTGTTGTCTGGGGTTATTGGGTGAGTAGCCAGTGGTCCCCTGGTCATACCTTGACCTCACAAATGGGATGTATAGACCATCTTCCTGGTTGATGTTATAACGACTGTCATTTTTAGGTATGGGGATGTTGAAATATTCTACCGGGCAGCCTCCTCTCTGGGCGTCCAGGATTTCTTCAACCACCTGTTGACCTGTTGGACAAAAAATAAATCATATGCATATGACCATAATATTCTTTTGTTCAAAATTTCAAAAATTATCCTATGAAACATGTTACGAAAAAGAATGCAAAATCTTTGCATTCCAAAATAGCACTTTGGTATCTAAAAAAGACTAAGAATTTTTATAAAAATGAAATGCAAATATATGAAATCCACAATGCAATAAGAGGCATAAACCATAATATGTGAACCTACATCAATATTTATATCCAATATACTTACCAAAGAATACAAGAAATGCCGTCCTGTTTGCATAAGAAGCATAGCCTGTGTCTCCATTCATGGTAGCAGTGGCAATTTCAATGGGATTGGGTCTGTCAAAACCTGAAGGCTCGTATGTGCCATCATTATAGGCAGAGGGTACTCTACGGACCATGGGCATATCTGTAAATTATTTAACCCATAAAACAAAATAATTTTCCTAATTACACTAAAGAATTATATATTCATCCAGTGAAAGCCACACAACTATTTTTTATCAAATAACTTATCATTTTAAAAATCTCTTCATTTTTGACCGACCACTAAGTCATCCTAGGACAAGAAAAAAGGGAGGGCACTGGATCAGGTGATACAGTAGGGAGTCCTTTTCTTGAAGTTTGGAAGTGAATTGATGATGGGATCACAAGAGCCCAAACCCACCTGCACCGCCCCAGTCTGGGTGAGCCCAGTTATTATACCAGCCATCGTATGGAGGGTACTCTTTCTCCAGCTCTTCCTCCCCTTTACCAGCGGCGTTCTGTGGAGTCACGGTGGACCCCACTGTCGTGGACAGTAAGAGGTTTGAAGTCGCATTGTTTGTTCCGCTCGAAGGCTGGGTAACATCGACTGTGGTTTGCCCTGAAAAAAATCGATATCGTGGACAGCATTTAATTTTGACATCGTTTGTATAACACAGGGCCTTAGCAGGGCCAGAGACTAATAGTGTAGAAATATTCTAATTTGATGAGCCTGACTGGCAACCCACCCCGTGAAGCAATGTCTTATCTTTTTTCTCTCGACGCAGTCCTTCTACTTTCACTTATTGAAAAGGAAACTGCTCCTTGCATTCACAAGATAACATGAGCATAAATCATTACAAATGATATATTTTGCTCCCTGTGTAAGTAGCAGCTCACCCTTCGTGACTACCTCGTACAGCTAAGGGATTTTCATCGCCAGTTGTATGGTACTAACATCATTTCACCTCACCAGTCTTATAGCAATTATTCTGATTCAGAGAACAACGATGCGTTCAACTGGAGAACTGTGGGTGATCGATACACGACGATGAACCACCTGTTGAGCGCGATGAGGATTATTATAACTTTATTAGCTATACCTCACCTAAATCTGAGCTAATGCCAAAATATGCCACAGTATTTCTAATTAAGTTTAACAATCTATGACAAAAGACTAATCCAATTTTACTGCACTCACCATTTACTGCTACTGTAAGAAGTAGGGCACAAAAAGCAAGTTCCTTCATTGTACTTTCAGGTTAAGTGCTTATCTGTCACGGCTCCGCAGTTTAGTGGACCGCTTCTTCTCTCGTGTAATAGTCGTTGTCCCTTCTTAAATCGCTACTAAAGAGCCTGACCTGCCCTTGTACATCGGTACGAATTCTTCTTATGCCGGTCTTCGTAACTTCCTGATCTGCCGTTTATCAAGCAATATCAATATAAGTCCTCTGCGACAAGTGACTAAACCCCTTCTTATGTTTACCTAAGCCGCTTCACCGCGGTCTGAGGGAATTCCATTGAGTGGGCACCTTTTGAGGGAGAGGGCACAAATATGTAAAATTTCCGGGCACAAACCATGTTAAAATGTATTTGGCATATCAAATATTGAGGAGATATAGCTCGGTCTCCAAAACTATTATGAATCGTTTGAGTGAATTAATTCAAAATTACGCAAACTTATATGCAGACTTTTTACACAGAATCCTCTTAAAAATTTGAAATAAGTCAAATTTGCCTTTAATATAAGACAAGTCGTCAAAAGGTAAAGAAAAAACTATTCATAAGGTGATAAAGTAGGTCCTCTCCATATAAATTCCAAAGCAAACCAGGTTATTTTAGTGGTTAAGGGCGGGCTGTTAGATAAAATATGTGAATTAGATTCTCCCCTCTCCCCTCCCCTAATAAAACGCCACTCTCTATTTACAGACGCCTTTAAGTTTCATTCTACTTTAAGTGTATTCCTGCGCCTTCTAAAGGGTAGTCAGAGCGGAAAGCGGAGAAAGGAAAGCCCTCGCACCAGTCACTTACTAAGATCCGGGAATGGTTAGAGATTTTAGCGCCGTAACGACCAGCCTAGGCTCAACCACCAAACCTTGAGGAGCAGCAGACACTCATTAACGCAATAGTTCCTGTACAGAGTATAAACACCAACGTTAAGAACTGCGACTAGAGGGGATTAAATAAGGAGAGTGACAATGGGCATAATCGAGAGCAAAGAACCTGTTATATCAAGGGCATGGACGCCAGGCCTCTTCGACACATTCCGCAACAAATCCGGCCCAACGTTGTACGGCCCGCTGAAAACGCCAGTGACAGCCGACGTTTTGGAAGCTGGTTTCATCTACGCTATTGCCATACTTGCTTTCTCGCTCCTCATTATTCTCCCGGGCGTCAGGCACAAAGAAGTAAGTTTGACAATTCCAGTTAAATTTCTTTCTTACATCGCCTTTTTATACGAAAAAATTACCACATAATGCAAGGTGGCTTGTCTTATGTGTGCATAGTGCAGAGATTAAATAATTTTAGATAGGCTTATCACATGTAGGCCTATAATATCCGATATATGTGTGGCGTGCCCTCTCCCAAGATACTGAAGATACACCCTAGCCTCAACGAAACCTTTGAACTCATTTGTTTAATTTGTCTGAATTATTGTCTTTATTTTTTCTTGCAGAGAATCTTCTACTTTGTACGAGTTGTCGTGAGTCTTTGGATAGGATCAATTATTATATGTAAGTAGCTTCGAGGTTGTTTGATCAATCACGCAGAAACGTATAGACCCATTCTTTGATTAGGTTCATCATGTGTGGCTTGGTCTACTTAATTTGACAATCATGGATTATGTATTGGCTGATCAAATTTGAATCGAAGTTATTTATTCATTATTCATTTAAGGTTGCAAATAGATATCTTTTTCATTCAAAGGGGCCAAGTATGTGAGTTTTTTCCCTTTAACTATATTTTTGATTTTTTCCAGTTGGTTATTTTCAATGGCAATTATTATAACGTAATCATATCGGTTGGTACATGTACAGTGTGTTGGTAAACGTTGAGAAAGATAAATGTCAGATTGATTCCATCTGATATTTCGATCAGACTTTTGCATGGATGATTTTATTGTAGTGATTTATCAACCTACGGCATTTAGTCACTGTTACTTACTTTTAGTGATTTGCAATGTTAAGTGTTAACGTCATAACTTACGTTGCGTAAATGAAGCGTTAATTGTGCACATTCATTACACTTGTGCTGTATATTACCAAACCGTAAGCTTGAAGTCTGTCAGTGTATCCTTTTTAATCACATGACTCATCATGTGTTATTCTATTGAGTTCTTATCTCTTCTAAATACTTTCATTGACTAATGACTGAAACCTTACGCGGCACCTTTTGACGTCTTCAATGACAAGGTGAAATTGAACCACTCGCTGTGCAGTATCAAACTTGGGATAAATTGGGAGGAATTTATTCAATCAATAATATTCATTTTTGATGACTGAATATTGCACGCATGACAATGCGAAGTTACCCTAGGTTCTAGATTTCCGTATTGCCAGCTCGATCTTGATTTCATATAAAACCCATACCAGCAAAAAGCGATCCCATCACAAGATTTTTAACAAGCTAGCTTTTACTGTGCCCTGACACTCAGGGTATGTGAAGTACATGTGTAGTGGAAATCCACTAAGGCCCGGTGTAAGGGTACTGTGTTATGTTCACCCGCGCACTTTACATCCATACACTCATGCAATTATTTCGTGACACAACGTTGACATCTGAAACAAAAATGCCTGAATTAACAATAAAAAAAGATTAAGTCAATTTATGTGACTCCTATAGGTATCAGAATCCCTTTCTTTTTTATAGTGAACACAGACTATTGCATGCTTCAGCTCCCATCCCATTTCCCCTCCCATTATGCTTCCAGGAAATTTACGATTGGAATTTCCCTGCAAATGAAATGAAGTAGAGTCTAACCTCCTAAATTTAATTCACCGCTTCTTGGAACTTGACACTGGCATTCCCCTTTTTTGTTTCGTCTCTTCCTCAGCGTGACATTGAGTCAGGGTTTCTCTTTGGCGAACTGCCATTTATCAATATTTTGATGCCCCGTACTGAATATTGTGCCCTGCTATTACTGATGACCTTTGGAAGTCGGTACACGTATAGGGCTATCTGAAGACATTTAGTGAAAGGAGGAAATACTGGCCAATATGCTTATTTTAAGCTAAATCGGAAGGTACACTGGACATCGATAGCAAGATCACTTTTAGCACTTCCTGGTGTATCGAATGTTGTACCGTATATTCACCTGAAAATAAAACTCTTTTTCTGCATATTCGCTATCCATACATTAATTTTGAACACCCTATTAGATGTAAAACAAATTGTCAAAAGCTTTATCATTAAAACTTTATTTTATTGAAGACCACGTGTTTTTATCTTTCGTAGTGGCTAACTTTGGGCAAGAATGGGAGTTATCCGAGGTCCACACTAAGACCCAGTACCGTGCCGGCATTAACCACGAGATAAACGCTAGCATTAAGGTCGCCATAGGACTAAGAAGTGTCAATATCACATTAAAAGGTAGGTGACATTGTGACAGGTGCGACGGTGACCAGATCAGGCGACAGTTCTTAGAGGGGAGCTAAAAATTCATGTCACATACCTTACCTAACATTTCGTGTGAGGTTGACGTGAAAATTAAGTGAACGAAGCCTTTAATTAGAAATCGTCAGCTAATAAGGATTCCGTGACCCTACACCAGAAAGAAGTTTTGATTTTAGCATTTAAAAGTTAAATAAAGACTGTCGTTGTATTGAATCACATACTGTAAAAAATTTTGGACAATTTTGGATTATTTCTAATTAATATTTTAAAAGAAAGAAACACGTGAAATGGCACTTGCAGATATTCGTCAACGAGAAAACTGTTATATTGTTTTACTTATTACCTGTAGGAACTCCGGAAAATCAAGTGAGTGAGACAATTAACTACAACGAGCGGTTCCACTGGGATGAAGAACCTGGGTGGCAACAAGGACGATTTGGCTTTGGACCATATTGTAAGTTTATGCAGAATGTGCATTGTTATTATATTTTTTTTTATTTAATAAAAATATTTCAGGAGTGTGGACACAATGAATAGCAGAAGGACAGAGTGCCTTCACTATTCCGTTACTACATGTATATTACTAACGATAGAGTTAAATTAAATATTTTTTTCTGAGAGTTTCCTTTTAACAGTTCAATTGATGGAGAACTTATCAATATATTTGCAGCTGGCTTGGTACAGCGTGAGTTCCGCCGTGGTCAGTACCGTGGTCTACCCTATCCCATCTTATGGGTGGCCGAGTACTTCACTCTGGACGGGGAAGGAATACGGTGGGGGCGACACTACAGACAGGCGGGCTTTTATAGTCATATCATGCTCTGGTAGGTATCTAATTGGTTTTCCAATTTAACTCGACCCTCAGGTGTCCATTTAAGTTGGATTGAAGTTTGTGAGTGCGTTCGAGAGAGAGAGAGAGAGATTCAAATAACATTATTTTAAGAAAAAAATTAATATAATCTAAAAATAACTTTTTTTTTCTATTCACCAGGTTAGCGTTTCCTCTGTGGATCATTTGTAACATCTTGTTCTTCATGGTCATTCGGTACGGCAGCTATTTTCTGTTCTTTACGGGGAGCTGCATGGTCTTGGCCAACATCCTTTACGCCAGTATACGAAACCCTACAGAACTTGTGATACCTTGGGAGGAGGCAGTGATGGAATTTCATTATGGATGGTGTTTTTGGCTTTGTTTGATAACAGGTAAGCGAAGCGGGAAAAGTGAGTTATTCAAAATTCGTACTAAAAGGCATTCTGGTTCTGGTCCTTTTTTGTCAGAAATACAGTTTATTAGCATTGCATAGCAATCTAACATGGCAATCTAAAAATGCACTGGTGTTTGTAAAATGTTGATTAAGTTTCACCCTTTATCAAAGAATCGTTTTCAGCAGTCACAAATTCAACGAAATTTAGTTTTTAAAAAAATTTGACCCTTTTACAAACACAAATGAAAGTGCGTGAACATGATGCATTTACTGTCCCGGATTTACCTGGATTCTCTTTCATTTACAGGAGTTCTCAGTATCGTCTTCTCCATGATAATACTGTTCATGGACTTAAGGTTTCCGAGTGAAATATCAACGTTTTTTGGAGTTGATGTTTTGCAAGATTGGGAAGAATATTATGCTGGTTAGTAGAAGTGAAAAATATTCAGCTAGAAATTGAGGGAGTGGTCAACTTTTTTACATTTTTGGAAATAACAGATTTTGGAACTGTGAAATTGTTAATAAAAAGTGTTGCAGTATTTTTCGAAGACAATTAGAATATATTTATACACGACTTAAGACATTTGTAAAATATACCCTCCTATAGTTTGGAAAGCCTACACATTTCTCAAAGACTCTCTTTCAAAATGAAAATCGAAACTTTACCACTTTTAATGCAGATGTGTAAAATTAAGAAAATCGATGTTCTCCAAAATATTCTTTAGTCACGATTTAATTACACGACTTACAAAGATGCGATAAAATCCATACGTGTTTATCTGTATTTCAAGTTTGTATTGAAAGTGAAATTATTCTGAAAGTGACATTATTCTGTTAAGCAATTATCTTATGACTTGAAAAGTTTTAGCTGAAAGTGAAACGAGAATTGGAATGCATGTTGAGGAATTTTCTATCCTTAGATCCCGATCAAGACGACGTGAACCGGAAAGCCTTGCGCATAAGCAACAAAGGACTGAGGCAGAAAGAAAATGGTGAAAGCAAAGAAGAACTTACGACGAGTTACCTCCCTATGTCGTCTGGGTCACCAAATGGCACCAACGAGGACGACGCTTCGGACGACAATGTTTATGAAAACCCTGTACGGTTCAGTTCCAATCTTTGACACTGTGGTCATCGTCATATCTATAATAAGTACATGTGAACCTGTGTCTTCTTTGTCTTCTCTATGTCCGTAGCCAGTGATCTTTGGTGATGATTGTGACCGTATTAAAGTCCTACATAATCATTTTTATGCCGCATAATATTACCACATAGGCTGTACTTATTAGCATTACTATCACCAGGAAAAGCAAAATGGGCATTTGACTTACATAAGCATACTTTCTTTAAATATATCTTATATCCCCCAGGTATCCGCACCAGTTCCCAAGTTCAGGAAACGAGCTGCCACAAACACCCAACGCTTCCAGAAATCCCGCAGAAAACCCCGCCCAACGCCCCGTGAAAGTCCCGCCGGACAAGACAGGTCACCCCGGGAGGATGACCATCACACCACTTTCCTTAGCATACCAGATTCTGCTGCTATTGAAGAATCCGAGGAACCAGATGATGAGTACGAGAATGTGGTACACGCCAGGTGAGTCCTGGTAATCTTATTTGTTGGCGCAAGTCGAGACTTCAGTACATCGTTCGTCAGGTTATAGATCACCATTACAAATTATTAAACAATTTCTTCTTATTATTTTGGAGAAAAAAGTACATATATATATATATATATATATATATATATATATATATATATATATATATATATATATATATATATAAATTTGATTCTTTGCATGCTAGCAAATCCCTTTTTTTTTTCTAGATAGATAATTTTATCCCAAAACCATACTGGCAGATTAATTATAAAACGTGAATTTTTATGTATTATAGGTACCAACCAGCTGGAACAGAGGACGTTTCAATCAGCATAGAAAAGGTGCCCCCTAGACCCCCAAAACGGACATCGTAGTTGCTTCGAGGACAGCCTATGGAATCTTTCATTAATTCTGTAAATGGCAGATAGAGCTACCAAAGCAAGATAATATCTAGCCTTGATTTGATTTTTTTTAAAGAATTCCGGCTTTATGATTCTGTTTTGAGTTTTCTGCGTAAGATCGGAGAAAAAAGGAGAAAGGCTGTGATGCATATTTAATATGGACTTGTAGTATATTCTGATGCAGTTAAAACGGGGGCGTCTCGATAGTCCGAAGGTTCATTGGTCCGAAAAACGGTAACATTTTCATCGGTTTTTTAATCAAGGGTTCATTGGTCCGAAGTTTCTGTAGTGAACATTCGGACCAATGAACCTTCGGACCATTGAACCTTCGGACTATTGCTACGGCCCCGTTAAAACACCAACCCTTGTATATTCAAATAGCCATGGCTCATAAAATATGCACTTTAACTAATCACTTAGACATCAGTTAAGAGTATTACAAACGATTGCATTATAAAACTTAATTGAATATCATAATAATCATTCCTACTCTAATTACCATTTGTAAGCAGATGTGTGCTTAAATGTTTTTTTAAGATGTCCGGTAAAGGATTATGTTTGAGGTTTAATAGTCTTCTCATTACGTGTTGTTGGCAGACGGTGCAAATAGTGTGTCACAATGTTACATTTCTGCATAAAACTAATGCTTCAAAAATATACAACCATATGGATGCTGCATGCTGTTAACACTTGCGTGTTATTGAAAGAATACAAATACCCGACTCATATTAAGCAGTAAGATAGAAGAACGTATTCAAATATATATCTTCCCTTAGCATCCATTTGGGTAGAAATTTGTGAAGAAGTCAGTGTATTGAAGAAAAAAAAAACATGTTCTTTAAAATATGTTTTCGTTGCATTTCGATGTTTTGCTAAACTAGTTAACGGTTTCTGCAAATACAGGTTCAATCAATAATTTTTATTCCCCTGACAATCATATATCAAAATGGTGACAAAATCACGTAATGTTATGTCAACTGATAAGAACATTTACAAGAAGAGTCTAAATTTTTGTTTTTAACGACGTTTTAATGTTGGAATTCTTAGATTTCAAGACAACGCACTGCCCATTTCAGAAAAAAAATCGATTTGTTTTTCATTTGCCTCAAATAGAATATTTTACTTTAATATTTTAATGTTAAAGCAAATAAAAGAATACCCGCTGTGTCTAAAGCCGTTGGCTGGATTTTAATTTGTTAAAACAGTGTAGAGGTGGACCATCCCCTGCAATCCCTGCGAGGGGGTACAGCCCATCCCCTTCTGAACAGACTAAAAAGGGAAATAGAGCTGGGAAAACTGACGACGAAGCAAGTGAACGTACACATTTCTAAACTCAGTAATAACTTACGCTGTACATGTTTTAACATTTTTTCCATTAGCTGAAGTCTAGCATCCGCTTTCACGCATTCATTGCACTTTCAATGCGTGATCACAGTTTTCAATTGATTTCTTAAAAGCTCTCAACATGCATTTCTAATACTTAATGTAGGCTATCCTATCTAAAAGATAGATTAAGGCAACAATGATGTATGATACAAGATGATAGAGATAAAACAATAACAAATGTTACATAAAAGCAATATGGTGCTGCGCATGCATGTGTCAGCAGCGTTTTTTTTTTTATTAAATTACTTCTAAACTTTTTTGAATTTGAAATATTTAAACATACATATATTTCTTTTTGTTAAACAAGGTATCACAGAGAAAGCCATACTTCACATACTGTGTTGAAGGACAAAATATCCGGACAGAGAAAAATAAAATCCCCAGTTATTTAAATACTTTTCATTCTGTTGAAAAATTTAAGACTCTTGCAAAAATCAGTTATAACAATATTAAATAATAATAATCACTATACTTATATAAAAAGTATAAGTCTAAAAAAGTACATATTTACTACCGGAAATATAGCCTAACGCTTAAACCAAATAAATACACGAAAGGCCAGTCCCATGAAGAATTACACCAACGATTCTCGATTTGTACATTTTTCGTATTCCACCCAAGACTCGTGCTTGCGGAAAGGCTGCGGACTGCTTTCAAGGCTATATATGAGGGTGTCGTTACTTGTGGTACGCATGTGACGGTATATTCTGTATCGAGGGAGAAGCCGGTAACCAGGGTGTATTTCATCCACGTCTCCATTTTCACACTCGCACAGTTTCACTTCGTGCTCCTCGCGGCCCTCTGGCATATGAAAACCTGCAAGTGAAATTGCATGTAGCACTGACTGCATGTAAGTCTGATTAATTTCCCAAGCAACATTTCTTTAGAACAACTACATGTATATGTTGGTGGAAAATACTGGTTTTTATGCCTTGATTTACAATGCAGAAAGATAATCCATAGCATTCTGATTATGAGGTAAATGAGACCAACCTTCTTCATAGGCCAAGATCCCAGTCTTGTAAATTTCAGTATTTCTATGAGGCAAAGTCCCAATAAGAACTGGTAATGTTAATTGCATCGTTTTTCCGTGGACATTGAATTTGACCTGAAACAACATAAACTGTATCCTGGGAACAAGTTTCATTTGGATATGATTGTTGGCCTAAGGTTCTGTTATACGAAGTAATGCAATGAAACTGGAAATATCCTGTGCCATTTGAATCTTTATGAAAATTGATAATAAACGTTTATTTCATTCCATCATTACAAACCCAGAAACAGATTTGGTCAAAGAAGCACCGACTTCCGTTTCGATGATCAATTTACATACAACTGTATTGCGACATTTCTCCAATCAACAATTTGACATTAGACATACGTTTTCAATTAAATGTGTTTACAGATGAGGAATTTTGTCGCTTTTAGCCCAGTATGTTCTGCTTTGTTACGGCTGAAATGACATTTGGCTTTTCTTACACCACAGCATGCCTACTGTGCAATGCGTGGGTTCATACACGACAACAGATCAAACAGCATATCTTATGAAGGAGAGCATTTTGTTATTATTGCTGGCACTGTTTAATTTAGTATGAAGGCGATAAAGAGCAATTCTGTAAACGACAGAAATATGTCTTTAAGACAAAGTAAGGTAATCGGTGAGCCCTATTATTTTGCAGAAATGAATTATCCGCATAAAACCCACTTGGTGATAGGGGTTTATACACTTATACGTCTTTATTTAGATTATAATGAATGGAAAATAAAAAATTGAATTGGAATGAAATAAAAAAATAATGATAAATGTAATATATAGAGAATATAAAGGATTCGAAATTGGGTACGCACCGTTATTTCGTATTTTATATTTAGAAATCGACAGCCATCGAGTCGTGATGGTGGCAGCGGTGGGATGCGCAGAAATACGCTTTTCCACGCAAAACTGTGCAGGCGTTTAACTTTTTGTCTTCGTCCTTCCTGGTGTCTTGTCACTACTGCTATAGTCTTGTGTGAGGCAGAGCAGACATTTAATGGATTTGTACCGTATATTAAAATCTACAAGATACATAAAATATAAATAAGCCATTGCATAGCATGAATAATGCAGATATCAAAGATATTCTAGTCATAGGTATATGTTCATAATATAATGACAGTAAATGGATGCAGCTGAAGTATTGTCTCGTCTTATTTGTTAGTCATATCACAACATGGGGCCTACAGGGAAATTATGTTTCAAAAATTGACAAAAAGTATGGGCAAAGACTTTTACTAAAATTTGTTAGGTAATACAGAATACAGTTACAGGTTTAATTTAACTGACGCGCCATTTGAACAGAAGTATCTAGTATTATCTTTTACCTGTTTTAGCTCAACAGATAATCCTCGCACGTAAACTCTGGTTGAAGTGAGATTATCCACCTGAACCCAAACTCGAATGACCTCTCCTGGCACGAACCCGTTTCGATCTGTTTTTGCACAACATTTCATCAGCCTACACGTAAAGCACGCCGTTTCCCAAGACACGTCCTTGGCATCTTTGATACCGTCCTGACAATGAATACATATACAGTACAGAACATGACACACAAAAATCGTGTCTGAAAACAAATTGAAAAATCGGATCTGCTGCGTTTTAACGCCTACGGTCTTTGTATTGTGTTTCACCAATAATAGTGTTGGTGTGTAAATTGTGTAAATTCGCAAAACAGTACATCTATCAATTTTTTGAGTATCTTCCAACGATAAACAATGCCCTGTCAAATGAAAAAAAAAAAACATTTTGACATGATTATGAAAATAAATGGTCAATTTAACCAAACGAAAGTAAGATACTAAGTTAGCAGGGGCATATACATTACATAACATTACCAATACAAATGGCTCCATGCTTAGATCTAGATCTTTTAGGATCAAAAGTGGTGCTGTAGTTTTCAACTTCATGTTATTGGGCATCCAGAGTATAGCACTGGCACTATAGGAGATCCGGCCATGCTGTGAAGTGAAAGAACAAGGCAAGTCTGATGGCAATTCGTAACTAAATGGAAAATCGTGGGTACCAGCGGAGAGAACTTCGGGGACTGCAAAACCCGATGGGGCTGAAATTAAAATATTAGAGATATTGAATATAACAGGTAAAGCTTCACTTGAAATAAATTTTAATATCATTGCAACCTTGGAGGTTAACGTTTCCATTCAGTACACATTTTAGGAAACAGAAAATACAGAAGCCAAACCTCAGTAAAACTAGGAGAATGTGTATAAGTGAATAGGAGTACATGATGAGAGAGAGAGAGAGAGAGAGAGAGAGAGAGAGAGAGCACAAAACACTTACAATCTCCCCAAAGCCAGAGGTGCTCTGCAAGGTAAGTCTCAGACGCTTCATAATTCGTTTGGCTGTTGTCTCCTTTAGCAGCTGACTGTTGCTTCCAGAAGATCTTCCCATAGCCATATAAAACTAATTCGATACCTATGGATAATTTATTGTGTAAATGACTTTTCTTAGAAAGATTGGCCCTCCCGAACACAGGGCGAGAGGAACAAAAATGTTTTAGCAAGGTAATTATGGTTGCTTTGCATTCACGAAAAATAAACTACCATAGCTGTGATATAAAATGGATACTGAATATTTCACCATGTCTATTCTATCTTAATTTTGACGCATTATCATCCATAGAGGTTTCTACCATAATCAGTGCATTACATTCCATCATAATGCAATTGCAACAAATAAGCTGATATAACTGTCTAACCTATTCGTCCAAGAAGATGCATATTAAACTGTATAAATCACGTAGTCTGGTATAGGCCTACTTTGCAAATTAAACCAATTGGCAAAATGCTTCAGTTGACTTCCAGAGGAAGTAATTCTGACTATACTAATACCCATTCCATGATCTGACATAGACTGAGATGTTTCAAACGTAAGAAAGCTCATATAGATATGAAAAAAGACGATCAGATCGAAGCATCTATGTATTGTACATCAGTGGAAGGCGCAAACCAATTCGAACTATAATCAATTAAGTATGATGTATTGTGAAGTCGTTTGATTTGCCAGCAAAAAAAAAAAAAATACTTTGCAAAATCAGCTATCTCTTTTTTATGGCACAATTTGACATTTTTACTCGAAAAGCAGGCTGATACTACCTAATGTACATCTTTATCAAATTCTGATAACAAGACTATAACCTTTTGAATATTCTTTTGCTTGTTCCCTAGCTGATGTGCAACTGCACATTTTACAGTGAATCGTGAAAATCGTGGAATCGAGGAAAGTAGATACTACACTACCCGCATTAAACTGACAAAGAAATCTACATGTCACTGAACAAAAATGCTTCAAACATGACCAAAGGCCTACATTTTCTGAGTTCCATAATTAACGTGAATACTGCAGCCGGTAAGCCAATAAGTGCTCAATCTCGTCAATCTTCGAATAGCATAATAGTTTCTGCCCATTTTCATTACGGAAATTTCTAAATACAAAGAAAGGACAGTCATCGACATTGATAGCATGAACAGAGGATCATTACCTATATTACATAGAAAAGAGAGAGCACATGGAGATAATATTTACTAGGCAATTGCAAAACATTCATTTTGACTATTATATTTTGTTGGGGTTATTAAGCCAGTTTTATTTCTTAGACCGACATAAAAACAAAAACAAAATTGGAAAATCATACTTTATCACATGAGTCAAATGCGCCGCGAAGTTCGAAGACGACTCTGCTGTCAACAAGAAATATAGGTACAGACCTAGAGTTTCCTTTTCCATTAATCATTATATTGCCACAGTCGACAAGTACCGTCTTAGATTACGTATACCACATACCTTTAATGGCTAACATATCCGTCAATTTCAATGTTACATAACCTTGAATCTTGTCACCCGCGTGGAAGAGGGCTTCAGATCCCTTAAACGTTATAGTAAATTCGTAGCCGTCCGCCATTTAATTTATGTCGTCTGCTTTCATTCAGTGGCAAAAACAGTGCTAAGATTTCCCGTTGCGAATATATGCCGACGAATCTGAATAGTTCATATCTTTTAATATGAACTTGCTATAATACCCAGTTGATGAGCAAGATGACAGACAACATGCTACATATTGCTGTGTGTGTGCCTCTCACTGCCTATATTAGATTCCTCTTCAAATGACACATGCAATTACCAAGTGCGTTAAGCACCTGGTGCGTCCGTATATAGGCCTATGCACGTGCTGGTAGGTGATAATAGAGCCCAGGAAACCATGGTAACCACGCATGTCACAGAGTCATACAATTAGTCCATCCTTGCGTTTCACCGCGATTTTGCTGTACGATCACGAATATATATATATATATATATATATATATATATATATATATATATATATATTGAGACTAACGTATGCTCCTTGGTAGTGAGCACAGATATGATTTCATATAATATGTAGAAACACGGAAGCTGCTTATATTTTCCTGTGGTATAAGACTACATTATCACGTATACAACGACAATAAATAGGTGAAGTACTACGACAAACAAATAGATGAAATACATCTTGCGGGATGCGATTTTCTATTAATTTCACTTTATGATATCATGGGAAGTCGTTTCGCAAACAATGTTATCTTCGAATGCTAAATGGCAACAGTCGGTTAATTAGTTGTGAGACAGAGAAATGTTTGGGCGATAGAGCAAATTATGAAATTCCTGGCACCATCAGCAGTTTTTCTGTCAAACACCTAAAATCCCATCCCTTCACTAGTGTACGTTTTTCCTCCCTCTTTTTGCACCTTTTTTAATCTAATGTCACTAGCCTTCTGAACGGTACATTAATGCTTTACCTTTTCACTTAATGCAACAGCGTTGCTAAAAAAGCACGTATCATTTGAGATCTAAGGTCTTTAAAGGCCATTTGAAAACAGAAAAGAGAGACAAAAATATTCAACGGTATTGAAAGGTATAAACAATAATTCATCACGTGTAAAAACCGGCAAAAACCGTGCCGATTTCTTGACAATGAAAAACTGTTGGGAGTTTTTGGGGGGTACGATATTCATAAAAAATATTTAGGTCCTGTTTTCCCTTTGCTTATCTGTTTTTCCTCAAACCCCGTTGCCAAAGCAGGCGTGTTTAGCATTAAACTGAAAGCTTATTGATAATCGGTTAACAGATGGAATGTTTATAGGATCATTCGAACCACTTATGGTCTTGATCAATAAATACATAATCAATGAGTACAGTAGCAAGCACTGAAAGGATACGTTGCCTGGGCATCGGCAAATAGCAAGCCTTGCTTGCGTGCATACTGATCATGAGTATAACGGTATAATCCTTTAATTCTTGGGTTACGTAATTTGTATGCAACGAACACGTTGTCACATCTCATACCATATATATTAGAAAATAAGAAAATTTTATTCCCGTTTGTTGTCAACTGTGTTGTAGACTGTGTGTTACAATTGTATCATTTTCAGATGACTCCCCCCCCATGTTCAAAACACTAGCATACGCTCAGGCTATCGGCGGTCCAACCGTCCACTGTAATCGAAAGGTATAAATACTTCTTTAACAATTTTGAATTAAAATTATTAAAATAATCAATTCTCAATTGAAGTTTTAAATGTTTCACCGTTTCGTTATTTCATCAATATGTCACGCTTTAGTGCACATTATATGCTGTCTTTGGTAGTGGTAGGCCTACCCTCTACCAGGGCGACAGATTGATTTTTTCACAAGATATTCATAGATAGCCTATGTCTTTAGATAAATAGACAGTCATTTCATTCTATGGCTTTTTCAAGATTTCCCTATAATATCTGCCACCCTGGTGGAGGGCATGGTAGGCCTATGCTTAATATGAAGAGCAACAGGCCTATAGCTGGACTACTTTTCTACTTGGAATCGGAAGCAAAATATATTTAACTGTTTTCACTTGTCTACCCAGCTGATTTCTCTTACTGGGTATGTCCGTCTTCCCACACAAGTACGGTGTCAAAATACTTCCCGTGTACTCTAGCGGTTCCAGGATCGATTTTGCTAAGAGGAGGCGGGGCACATGCCTTGTTTCGTTCAAGTAGGCCTACAGTATAGAAGAGCAATGGGTACTTCAGATGCTAATTTAAAAGTGGGTTCTTCAGCAGGTGAAATAAGGGCATTTCCCCGCTTTGCTCCAACCCCATGGATCCAACTGTCAGAAGTTCCTTTTTTATCAGTGGGATTGCAACAAAGCACTGTCAAATGAGATAGGCCTATATTTTAATTTCCTTCCCTTGTAATAAAAAAGCACAATATTAAGAAAGATGCGGGTAATGCAAGACAATGAAAGAAGCTTAAATCATATACTTTCCTAATGCGAGCAATGTTCTGAATGTTCAGCCATGACTGGTAAAGGAGAACTGCTGAGAAGTCACAGCTCATAAACTTTGAAAATCAGAAAGGTAAATTTGACTTGTACCTGGGGTTTATGAAAATTTATTCGTACAATTTCTAAAGGTCTGATTACGTCCCTGCAAATAAAGAGTTATAGTGGTAATCTGACTTAATCTGTATACTATGAACATTCATATCAATTTACCGTATTGATCTTTATAATAGGCCTATATATTAAAAGGTATCATAATAATGCATCTATGAAGATCTACTATAAAGATTTTTTTATCCTATCCAAGCTTTCGGCCCCTAGGCTTTCTTCGGCAAACATGGTAAACAACCATACTTCTAGGGTGCGTGACGTTGGTAATGTGTTAAATCCCTGAAGAAAGCATAGCACAGCCGAAAGCTAGGATAGGCCTATATTAGGCCTACATCTTTCAAGTTAATAGGGCCTAGATCTTCATAGATGCATGTCGTTGAGGTCTTTTAAACGGACCAAACCTTTATTTACACGTACTACCCGCAGATATATTAGCACTAACGCCCATGTATTAACCAACACATCGTACAATTGCTTAGCACCAACAAAGCGATAGGCTACCTATCATGGACTAACACTGATCCGCTCTGGTAGCGCTGGTTAATTTGTGGATTATGTGGTAGGCCTAAATACAGGTTTTAGTGCTAAAAGATCTGCGGGTGTTGTTAGTAAACGCCTAATCCGTTTAAAAAGCCTGTCATTAAATAACTTATTTTAATCTGTATATAATGCCCTTTTGCGCCAGCTGTTTTCACGCATACGGTAGGCCTAGGCTTAAACGCTCCCGCGGTGACTTCCCCGACTTTCCAAATGTTACAATTAAGCTGTTTGGATCCGAGGATTATGAAAATTTGTGGGTACAATTTCTAAAGGCCTAGTAAGGCCCCTGCAATGAAGAGTTATAATCTTTTATCATATGTAACAAGAAGAGAGAGAACGCCCATTCAGAATTTCTTGAGTAAGCTGGTGGCCTTTTCACGCATGCGCACATTGGACGGAAGTGGTTTCCAACAGGTCACCGAAGCATCAGTTTTTTGCGTCCCTGTAATACGCTAGCCAAAATGAGGAGATAGTATTATTTCATATTTCTCTGATTGGTTAAATCACAAGCAGAGTTTTTGGAGTAAGTATTCTGTACAAATGCAAGTCATATTTTAAGGTAATTGACGCATTTCTCTGATACCACTTGATTTGATAAGTAGCATAGAAGTCTACGTATTTGCCATTAATATATCATATGTGTTTAGACTACAAATAGTCTTACTCAGTATCTTTCATTGTCATTTGTGCATTATTGAAACGCAGCAGCTCTTTGAGAGATGAATCTTGCACCGTTCAAAATATTTTCTTGTGACATTACTCTATATATAGCACAGATTGATCTAAAAGTAATAAATAATCCAAACCATTTGCTACATCCCTGCTATATTTTTTTTATAAAGCACATTTTGGGATAGTATGAAATTCATGCGCTAACACTCCCATTGACAATTTTAATATCTAAGCTAACACTCGAATGGAAAGACCCCAGAAAGTGCATGTAAAATGAAGAATCAGTTTCCAAACCAGACACATTGCCAGAGCTCTCAAATTTTTATCTTACCTCTCATCTCCTCAACTCCCACAGTCCTGTAAAACCAACCAGCTTTTCCATCAGCATTGTTTCATGTGTTAGCTCAATGCAGAGGTCAATTGTCAATAGGAGTGCTTATGCATGAATTTCATGGTAAGTTTGGGAGAGTTGAATACAGTAACAACTACCATGGTACCTAATCTGTGGAACAGTAGAGGTCAACAATGATAAAAGACTCTAGTGACAACATTGAAAGAAAACTGCATTAATGTTTCATCTTTGCATTAAATGCATTGTGTTGCAATAATGATGAATAGCAGTTGCAGTTATTTCTATGAAAACAGAACTGAATAAAAAAAAACAGATCTTCTTCTTTTGTACCCCTGCTATTCTTTCAGAAAAGTATCTGCTGAATGGGGTGATTTCTTCAGATCTTCTAAACTGATTTGTTTCCTTCAGTACTGAAGTCAATTTTAATGTAATGACAAGATTTTACTTTGGGATGAATGGCTCCATGTCAAGATTCAGGAGAAATGGAATATGGCAGGATCAAAATTTATATATATATATATATATATATATATATATATATAACCATTATTAATGACGAACACCAAATGAATGTACGTAATAATGTAGATTCTTTCATTTTATGCAGGCTTACTTCAACCAAATCCATCAGCCAGTAGCAGTTTGTTGATTGTCTTTGGCTGCATAGCATATTTCCTTTATGCTAGTCTCATGGGAGGAAANACCCCCCCCCCCCCCATGTTCAAAACACTAGCATACGCTCAGGCTATCGGCGGTCCAACCATCCACTGTAATCGAAAGGTATAAATACTTCTTTTAGCAATTTTTAATTTTGAATTAAAATTATTAAAATTATTAAAATAATCAATTCTCAATTGAAGTTTTAAATGTTTCACCGTTTCGTTATTTCATCAATATGTCACGCTTTAGTGCACATTATATGCTGTTTTTGGTAGTGGTAGGCCTACCCTCTACCAGGGCGACAGATTGATTTTTTCACAAGATATTCACAGATATGTCTTTAGATAAATAGACAGTCATTTCATTCTATGGCTTTTTCAAGATTTCCCTATAATATCTGCCACCCTGGTGGAGGGCATGGTAAGCCTATGCTTAATATGAAGAGCAACAGGCCTATAGCTGGACTACTTTTCTACTTGGAATCGGAAGCAAAATATATTTAACTGTTTTCACTTGTCTACCCAGCTGATTTCTCTTACTGGGTATGTCCGTCTTCCCACACAAGTACGGTGTCAAAATACTTCCCGTGTACTCTAGCGGTTCCAGGATCGATTTTGCTAAGATGAGGCGGGGCACATGCCTTGTTTCGTTCAAGTACAGTATAGAACAGCAATGGGTACTTCAGATGCTAATTTAAAAGTGGGTTCTTCAGCAGGTGAAATAAGGGCATTTCCCCGCTTTGCTCCAACCCCATGGATCCAACTGTCAGAAGTTCCTTTTTTATCAGTGGGATTGCAACAAAGCACTGTCAAATGAGATAGGCCTATATTTTAATTTCCTTCCCTTGTAATAAAAAAGCACAATATTAAGAAAGATGCGTGTAATGCAAGACAATGAAAGAAGCTTAAATCATATACTTTCCTAATGAAAATTTTGCAGATGAAAGCTTAAAGACTCTATGGAAGGTATCCAAACCTGTTGCTGGAGCTTGCCATGTTGTTCCTCACATCGGCAATACCGTTATTTCAGTTATTTATCCAGCATTCGCTTGCAATTTTGCGTATTTGGTGATTCTCACGGCAAATCTGTGAGATTTGGAAGGTCTGCGCCTATCAGACCTACTGGACCTATAAGAGAACAACATTCGTGGTGTCACCTGAAGCATGCAATGCGGGCAATGTTCTGAATGTTCAGCCATGACTGGTAAAGGAGAACTGCTGAGAAGTCACAGCTCATAAACTTTGAAAATCAGAAAGGTAAATTTGACTTGTACCTGGGGTTTATGAAAATTTATTCGTACAATTTCTAAAGGTCTGATTACGTCCCTGCAAATAAAGAGTTATAGTGGTAATCTGACTTAATCTGTATACTATGAACATTCATATCAATTTACCGTATTGATCTTTATAATAGGCCTATATATTAAATGCTATCATAATAATGCATCTATGAAGATCTACTATAAAGATTTTTTTATCCTATCCAAGCTTTCGGCCCCTAGGCTTTCTTCGGCAAACATGGTAAACAACCATACTTCTAGGGTGCGTGACGTTGGTTATGTGTTAAATCCCTGTGAAGAAGGCATAGCACAGCCGAAAGCTAGGATAGGCCTATATTAGGCCTACATCTTTCAAGTTAATAGGGCCTAGATCTTCATAGATGCATGTCGTTGAGGTCTTTTAAACGGATCAAACCTTTATTTACACGTATTACCCGCAGATATATTAGCACTAACGCCCATGTATTAACCAACACATCGTACAATTGCTTAGCACCAACAAAGCGATACCTATCATGGACTAACACTGATCCGCTCTGGTAGCGCTGGTTAATTTGTGGATTATGTGGTAAATACAGGTTTTAGTGCTAAAAGATCTGCGGGTGTTCTTAGTAAACGCCTAATCCGTTTAAAAGTTTTAGTTTAGTTTAGTTTTAAAAAGCCTGTCATTAAATAACTTATTTTAATCTGTATAATAATGCCCTTTTGCGCCAGCTGTTTTCACGTGCACGCATACGGTAGGCCTAGGCTTAAACGCTCCCGCGGTGACTTCCCCGACTTTCCAAATGTTACAATTAAGCTGTTTGGATCCGAGGATTATGAAAATTTGTGGGTACAATTTCTAAAGGCCTAGTAAGGCCCCTGCAATGAAGAGTTATAATCTTTTATCATATGTAACAAGAAGAGAAAGAACGCCCATTCAGAATTTCTTGAGTAAGCTGGTGGCCTTTTCACGCATGCGCACATTGGACGGAAGTGGTTTCCAACAGGTCACCGAAGCATCAGTTTTTTGCGTCCCTGTAATACGCTAGCCAAAATGAGGAGATAGTATTATTTCATATTTCTCTGATTGGTTAAATCACAAGCAGAGTTTTTGGAGTAAGTATTCTGTACAAATGCAAGTCATATTTTAAGGTAATTGACGCATTTCTCTGATGCCACTTGATTTGATAAGTAGCATAGAAGTCTACGTATTTGCCATTAATATATCATATGTGTTAAGACTACAAATAGTCTTACTCAGTATCTTTCATTGTCATTTGTGCATTATTGAAACGCAGCAGCTCTTTGAGAGATGAATCTTGCACCGTTCAAAATATTTTCTTGTGACATTACTCTATATATAGCACAGATTGATCTAAAAGTAATAAATAATCCAAACCATTTGCTACATCCCTGCTATATTTTTTTTATAAAGCACATTTTGGGATAGTATGAAATTCATGCGCTAACACTCCCATTGACAATTTTAATATCTAAGCTAACACTCGAATGGAAAGACCCCAGAAAGTGCATGTAAAATGAAGAATCAGTTTCCAAACCAGACACATTGCCAGAGCTCTCAAATTTTTATCTTACCTCTCATCTCCTCAACTCCCACAGTCCTGTAAAACCAACCAGCTTTTCCATCAGCATTGTTTCCATGTGTTAGCTCAATGCAGAGGTCAATTGTCAATAGGAGTGCTTATGCATGAATTTCATGCTAAGTTTGGGAGAGTTGAATACAGTAACAACTACCATGGTACCTAATCTGTGGAACAGTAGAGGTCAACAATGATAAAAGACTCTAGTGACAACATTGAAAGAAAACTGCATTAATGTTTCATCTTTGCATTAAATGCATTGTGTTGCAATAATGATGAATAGCAGTTGCAGTTATTTCTATGAAAACAGACCTGAATAAAAAAAAAACAGATCTTCTTCTTTTGTACCCCTGCTATTCTTTCAGAAAAGTATCTGCTGAATGGGGTGATTTCTTCAGATCTTCTAAACTGATTTGTTTCCTTCAGTACTGAAGTCAATTTTAATGTAATGACAAGATTTTACTTTGGGATGAATGGCTCCATGTCAAGATTGAGGAGAAATGGAATATGGCAGGATCAAAATTTATATATATATAACCATTATTAATGACGAACACCAAATGAATGTACGTAATAATGTAGATTCTTTCATTTTATGCAGGCTTACTTCAACCAAATCCATCAGCCAGTAGCATTTTGTTGATTGTCTTTGGCTGCATAGCATATTTCCTTTATGCTAGTCTCATGGGAGGAAAATGAACTGATGTTTTTGCAGAACAAGCCTCCATGATTAAGGACTAACTTTTTATTTGGAGGCAAGCAAATTTGAGGCCTGAATTGAGACCTTTGCTACTGTAAATGTATGTAAAATGTACTGAAAGCAGCCATGTTGGGATTCAAAGTATTAACAAAATGTAAAAACTTATTTAAGACAATAGTTAGTTGTATATTTAGTTTAGAGATCACCATTTTCTGTTTTTTATGTTGAAACCAAATACATTTTTAAAATAACCATCAATATATGAGCAAAAATGTTCATTAGCTTGGTAGTTGATTCATACATGAAAATTATCAAACACAAGCCGAAATATTTTTGTACTGTTAGCTTACAGCCAACCTGGTCGAAGGCCTTCATCAGACTGATGTGAATAGATGTCACACTCACTGACCGCTAGGTCCCGCGAAAAATACGAGAGGCTATCAACATCAGCCATCACCACCCACCCATGAATAGGGATGGGGGGGTGGGGGAGAGGGGTTGATCTACCTGACATTTATAAGAGGGTCCTGTCCGCTATACCACCTAACAGTCAGTAAGTGAGAACATCTACTCACATCAGTCGGATGAAGGCCTTCGACCAGGTTGGCCGTAAGCTAACGGTACAAAAATATTTCGATGTTTGATAATTTTCATGTATAACCATCAATATATATTGTCTGGAAAAGTCACAAAATTCAGCTTTGTCTTATTTGCTAATACAACGGCATGTTAATTTGTAATATCTTTTTCTTTTCCAGTATTAATTTTCTGAAGAGAAAGATATTATTACAGGCAGCTGATTCACATTCAAGATGGATATTTTTCGATACACTCAATATAGGCCTATGGGTTTATACAAGGGCAACCCAGATAATTTGACAAACAGGTTTTTAGCCCAACAGATGCCAGGACTTTTTCAAGAAAAGGAATACAATCTAGGAACGATAAATAAAGTTTTTACCTCACAGTGGCTGTCAGATAGACAAGTAGTAGTAGGAACAAAGTGCAATAAGGTTAGAGTTCTAATTTTATATATTAATATTGATAACTCTCAGCTATAATATAAGTCAACATTTGAAATTCTGCCAGTAGTCCATTTATATTTGAATTGTTGTATTAGTTGGTTAAAAGTTCATTTTTTGAAAAAAAAAAAACAAGATTGAAAAAATAGATTTTTTTATTAAATAACGAATTAAATAAATAAATATCATATCTGTTCTAATACTTGAATGTGCTTAACCTTTCCCAACTTCTTTCTTCTGGTAGATAATAGTATTGGATCTCCAGACGTGCCAGATGAGTACAATACCAAGCCTTAAAAGTAGTGACGAGAGTATTGAGGCCGACTGTCCATGTGGGATTCACAGTATTGCCATCAATCCATCAAACACTCTGATAGCCACAGGGGCAGATCACACAAATGATCTAGCTGTTTACAGGTTGCCAACATTTGATCCAGTTTTCCTAGGAGAGGTAATAATTTTTTTCTCAACATTGACATAAAAACATTCATGCACATGCATAATGTACTTGATGCTATACATTATGGCAAAAAAAAAAAAAAACGTTTTCTCTTAGTTCATTATGAAAATTGAGCTAAATTGTAAATTGAGGCAAACAACTAGCAACTTGTATGGAATATTTTTATTATTATAGACTACCTTTTAGTATGTAATGCAATATTGTCACTAGTCTGGTGTGCAGATCCTGCACTATTACCAGTGCTTAAACCTTGCAGTGATTGTTGTTTGTCTTTTCTAGTGTGGGCATGATGATTGGATATTTGACATCAAATGGCTAGATGATGAATTTTTAGTCACAGGTAAAATCCAAAATTGATAAGTAAACTTTTTTGTAGCTGATTTTACTTCAGCTGTATTATGTATATGAAATATGACTGATCTCTGTGAATAACGATTTACTTAATTGAGGTGAGTTTTTAGATATGTCAAGATCAGGTGTCAGAAAAGTTTATGGACATAGTTATACTCAGGTTGATGTAATTTTTAAAAATAATATGATTTAATAATATTAATTGTAATCAAATTGCACCTGTTAATAAAGTAAATAATACTAAGCTGTCTTTTCAATTCTTTATCAACCCTGTTTAACTACTTGTTCTATATATTCTAGGATCTAGGGATAGTAAAATGGCATTATGGCAGGTTAAAGATGATGATGATGGCAGTGTTTCTAAGTTAAAAAGCTTACAGGTGCCAGAATATGTAATTTCTAAGCCAGTGGCAGTGAGGCAGTGTAGGAGAGCAGAGAAAGTGAGGGCACTGGCTTATAACAAAAGAGATCAGGTAAATTTCAGTGATCATTTGATTGTACTTTGTAAATGGTTTGCAAGCTTAGTTTCTAATTTATGACATTTAAACCCTTCCCCACTGGCTGTATTGTTATAGACTGCCATTAGCTTAATATAATGATTATTCATGTTGTTTAAATGTTTTATGCATGAAAATAAACAATTGTTTAATGACCAATAAATGGTTCCCAGCATGCATTCTCACATGATCATTGTCTTGAAGGGTTTTTTTACACTTTTCAGGAGATAGCAGCATTATCATTAAATGGATACATACATCTATGGGATGCAGTAAGGTTTTCACAAGTAAGTTCAGAGCATCAGATAGTAAGTATACTTTATTATGATACAGATAAAGATTGAGATTATTTCATTTTAATAGCATTTGGTTAAAGCTCTTTTGTTATTATTTTTTCAACATCTGCAAATTCGGATTAACCGGTCTTGCTCTTAGTTACTGACAATAGGTGCAAAACCAGTTTTAATGGGGGGAATGTATATTGTTCCATGAACAAGAGAGGAGTCATTTGAATGGCCTTCCTCAGAAAGTGACCAATATTTCCAATGACAGCAGACATGCTTTCGAAATTTTGCAGCCTTGAGAATTTTAGAAAGTATTTTGATGTACCCAGATGTTTGATGAGTTGAGAAGAATCAGTGTCCAGGTTGACCACTGGCATGTTTAATGTCTGTGTAAGCAGTAAAATCTAGCAGCTGTCATAAAGGCATAGAACCATTTTATCTTACCTTTTTTCTTACAGCCCAAAACCATGTCTGTTGTAGTTATTAAGTAATATTAGACTTAAATAACGCAAAAAGAAATACATATATTAAACTAATGGCATATTTTCTTTTCCAGAAAAATTACAGAAAATTGTCCTATACAAGAGAGAATGTATGTATGTCTTTTTGTAACAAGAGGACATTGTATGCAGTTGGGTCACAGTCACATGTCACTCTGATAGATCCTAGAACTATGAAAAACAGTCTGACCATATTGTCAAGACAGAGGGGATGTGGTAAGTTCTAACTTATCTAAGCGATGGTTATATACCAAAATAACCTGTGAGGAAGGGTGGGGGCAAGTAACACACACTCAGTCTCTGCATTCTGTTGTATTGTATTAGATGTATGGTGTAATGATAAAAAACACTGGATCTGCCAGCAACTTGCAAGTGAAATTTCATGGGTTCTTGTTAGTTAATAAACTACAAAAGATTGAAGGATTTTTGCTGACCAAATACATCAATAAAAAGAATGTCTTTTTTTTATCTCCATATAGGAATACGGTCAGTGAGTTTTAATGAATCTGTAGTAACCATAGGAACAGGAGCTGGTGCTGTGCTGTTCTATGATCTTAGGACAGGCAAATATTTACAGTGTAACTGTGGGCATGCCTGTATGCTGAATGTGGGAAAGGGATGGCTGGTATGAATTACTTAGCTTTTTTCTTAATACAATATATGCATTACCCTCTCTATATGTCGACTTCTTTACGTAAATTAAAATTATGTATGCAACCAAGTAAACTAACACAACAAAACTTCAAAGTATGTCAGTCTTGGTAGCAAGCACACACAAATGGTGTTTTGCATCTGTGTATGTAAATGTTTAGGATAGATGAGGATTTCAAGTAACATCTTTAAAAGATGAATATAATCATATCATCTGTGTCTACCCAAATCATAAGTTGAAGCAAGTATTCAGTTTTACTTACTTCATGTACTATACAAATGACATATAATTTTTTAAAATTATTTTCAGCGTCATGATGATGCCTATCGAGACTTCTTCATGGATTTAGAATATCCCAATGCCATATACACACATTGCTATGATGCATCTGGTACAAAACTGTTCACTGCAGGAGGGCCATTACCTGCTGGACTCTGGGGAAACTATGCTAGTGTGTGGCAATAATACAAGAAACATTGCTGCACGTTCTTTTAACTGCATTATTTTGAAACTGCCATATGAATATTCAGTAGAGTTAATATACTGTATAATATCTGCTACATTTAAGAAATATTTAATATTATTTTACAGCATAAATTTAAACAATTACAGGTGTAACCTCTATTTATCAAGTTTAATTTTTCAGTTTCACGGTTGATTAGTATTAAAAGGGATCACATTTCATAGATGGTTTGATGCCTGTTTAAAGGGGCATACAAATTGAGGAAGACTGCTATCATATTGTTGAGATGATATAAGAATGGTGTCTAAGATTATTTATCTTAAAAGTCCTCACCATGAGATAAGTATATTATTGGTCAAAACACCATTTTAACTTCATTTTCTGTCCATTCTCTTTCACTGCACAGGCAAATTTTACTACGCCTACTATCTGGTTACCTAACCAGATCAAACCATTGCAGATCAACAAGCTATTGCATCATTCAAAGTTATTTCAGTACAAGGTCTCTGAATGTTTAATGTCACATTTACGTCTGTTGACATGCCGTCGCCCTCTCTATTATTATCCTACTTTTGTCATACTCCCTTCTTTTTATCCTTCTTATGTGCTTAAAAGGTTTTTTTCTTCAAAGCGACCGCTGCATTTACTTTTTAAATTAGGACAGTCCGGTGGTATGCCTTCTCACTTGGCCTTCACCAATGGAAAGTAGGTTAAGCAATTTTCCACATTTCTTCCTGCCTGTTCATTTATGTTAGTTTCTCAGTCACATGACATGCAAGGTTACAATCACAGGATGTAAATGTGATTTTTATTTCCTCATTTCTACATACTGGGCAGGTGTTTTATGTTGAATTTGAAATAGATCTTGTTTGTGTAGAGTGTCTGATGTTGTGAAAGTGCTGTTTTAGTGTATCAATTCCAACTAAAACTGCTTTGTATACCTGTTTAACATCTAAAATACAAAATCGCTGGCCAGTACTTGTGAGAAATGCAGCATAGTATGATGATGCAAGACCTGAAAATAATGTAACACACTGACTGCAGAAGGGGAAAAGGGGATTTGTAGATTCCCAATAAGTTATCAACTTAACAAGTGAGCTGTTGTTTTATCAGTGTGTTTTAGTTACATGCGGGTCATGTACACTTTTTCTTTTTTTTCTGTTGTGACCATGCCACTGCAATCAATGCCAATTATTTTAGTTTCACAACTTTAAAACATGTTTCATGAACCTGTTCATTACAAGAATGCTGCATCTTATGCCAAAGGGATATTTATAATGAATTTCAAAAGTAATAGTGAATAAATAATTGCTAAACCCAAGCATTGCTGTAAGTAATGTATGCTAAATTTTATGCGATTGGGATATTTATATTTACTTTCAAAGTCAATAATGTATAATTGATATCATTTTGTCCTTAGTTTATGGGATTGATACTTTTTACTATAGGCTGTGACACAAATATATAAGATAAACATGTTATGAAATACATTTGTTGTATATATTGTGTTTTCTAGAATAAAATTTGTTTTTGTTTAAAATTTTAATGTTGTCTATGATTTGCTTTATTTATGTTATACTTGCTTAACATCCCAAACCATTTGCATTCAACTTGAATTATTAAATGTAGCATCACACAATTCTCATTTATGAACTTTTAAACTTTTGGGTTTATTTAACTAGACAGCAAAGCTGGCAAATATACAGACACCATATAGGAAACGAGGCAGCAAAGCTGTCAAATGTTAATACATATGTAATGCAGAAAGAAGTGCACAAAATGTTTTGGTCAATTTTGATGTACTGTTACATAATGCTTTAAAACAACATAATCAACTCTTACCTTCTTACATTATGTACTACAGGTAACATGGACACTGAAAAACTAACGTGATTCAGTTTCATGGGATATTAAAGCCACTGAAAATGCTAATGTGTGAAAAAATAAATAATTATCGTTAATGTAAACTGAACATGCTCATTCTCAAAAGCAACCTGCCTTTTTACCAAACAAAGTCACTCTGTAAATTTAAAGTAAAACAATAATACAGTTTGAAAGTTATGGGGTGAACGTCAAAATTATGCAAAAAGAAAAAAAAACAAGTTAATTAACCTAAATGTACTGATCATGCTGATTTTTGAAAGCAACCTGCCTCTTTACCAAACAAAGCCACTCAGTAAATTTAGAGTAAAACAAAAATGCAGTTTGGAAGTTATGGGGTGAAAGTCATGTGTCGGACAGCAATGGTGACGACTTGGACGGACAGACCAATCAGAATATATACATACAGTGTCTGAATATAAAAATAAAAATGTTACATATTATATGGCATTACATTTTCCATTGTTTTGAAAAGTTATCAACAAGTACAGGTCTTTTTTTTACAAAGCTTTCATAATAATAATTATCATACTTTATTTGAAAACAACCCACAGTAAAGTTGAAATTAAAAATTACATGACATTGCAACAAAAAGTTTTACGCAGACGATCTACCATACCTTTCCAGGATGTCTGTTACTGCTTTAAAAGTGATCAAAAGTAACCTTTAAAACACATCTTGGGTATATGCTTCAGTCTCTATTAAATAAGTCCAAGGTTACAATGCCACGCTGGAAACCCAAATGTCCTTTGCTCATAAACCATTCAGTTCTCTCACCATCTCCATACATTATTACTGCCGGTAACAAGATTTATATAGTACTATCTCATGGCAGATAACCAAACATCTATCCAAGCATCCCTGCTTGGTGTTATGCTCATCTGTCACCTTGCTAGGTTAATAAACATCAGATTTACAAATGAATGATGAAAGGATGCAGCTTCAAAAATAAAAGGTGGGTGTATCAGATTAGAGCATGATCTGATGTTTGGTAAACTTACTAGGTTTATCAATGAATCAAGGTGACAGTTAAGTGTGCTTGGTGTACTTGGTCCTTAGCTGTCTGTAGTGCTTAACCCTAAATATTGGGAATGCACATGCAGTTAGTGAACAGATGAAACATATGAACATCTCAGTTGCAACTCCTGTGTTAACTCAATGCAGAAGCCCATGTTTCACTACTTGGTTCATTTGGTATCACCCAGCCCACTGGCAGATGACTGCTGCCTGGGGTATCTTGTGACACAAGGAAGTTGTCCCACTGTTGTCTGAAATGGTTATTTTGAAATAAATATCAGAAAGGAAATCCGTGTATGCCATTTAAAATGGCACAGTAAACAAAACCCTTAATAGTGCATACACTTATGTTATTGTTTTCATCGAAAAAATGCAAAAGTATACCACATTACCAATTAAAATATCAAAAACTTGATATGACAAACACATAGGCATTAAATAATTTATCTTTGTATATCATTCAAAACATTAAAATGTGTAACACTGTCAGAAATTCAATCACCAAAGTCAAAATTTCTACATTATCATGCAAACGCCTAAATACAAACAATATTTAGTACATACCTTATTTGAAGTAAAGATTCTACACTGTTCTCTGCTTGATCATAATACTGTCTAAATGGATAAAGAAGATCGCCAGGAAGAAGAGGAACTGTAAAAAAATCATTAATCATATACACTATTTTGCAGTATATTATCTACTCAACAAAAACAAGTTTGGCTTGCATGCATTCTCTGGTTGGATTTGCTGAATGAATTACATTCAATTAATTGTCATTATCAAAACATCAGTCTTCAACAAATTGCTTGCTTAAAAGTGAACTTAAAACAGATGTCATGTGTGATGCAAAATAAGGTTTACAAACAAACCTTCTTTTCCAAAGAGCCATTCCTTTATTTTTCTTTCCTTCTTTCGCTTAAGAACTTCTTTTTTCAAACGTGCTTCTTCTCTCTCCTTTTCTAAGTTTTCTTCTTGTTCTGTTTCCAACATTACCTAAAATATATTGATGAGTTAACTTCAGTAAGAAAGATTTTCTTTTCATAGTCAAAGATTTTGATCTTTCATGGGAAAAGTCAACCACAATTGTATCAATGGAGAACAAAAATAAGACAAAAGGAAATATAAAATGCTGAGCAGCAGCAAAGAAACTGAGTGAAAGACTGACTATTATGGCAAAATGGAATGCTATATTCTTAAAACCTCTAAAGTCCGCTGTTCAGCTTCATACGTCTCTTTTTGTTTGTTCATCATTTCTAAAAGAGTCTTTGTTGTGTCTTCAAAAACTTGATCGCATTCCTTTGGAGGATGAAGACCTGAAAACAAAATAACAGAACTGACCTGTTACCAGTGCTGGCACTTCATGGTATTTAGATTGGCTGTTGCTTTTGGTGACATAAATAACTATCTAAACCATGCATTTATATGCTCTTCAGTAATATATCATTTCAGCAAATCTATAATACTATAAATTCCTCACCTCTTTCGTGTGCTCTCTTCATTCTGAGAGTTCTCAATTTCTGCAGACCTTCAACTAGTTGAATGGCCTTAAGTGCCTCTATGTTCTTCTTTCTTACCTCACCTAAGATAGAATCTGCTGCTGATTTAAGATCTTTTGCCTAAATGAAACAAAAAAAGTTATCTCTTAATCAAGAGATATATTCATTTAACAGAAAATACTAACATGTTCACTTGTAAATTAACAAAAGTGAAGTTTTGCTTTATTGTCATCATAAACTGATAATTATCTTACCCTTTTCTTATCCTGATCTTTTTGATAAATAGCATTTTGCCAGGCATCAATTTGTTTATGAAGTTCCTCTCGTCTCTTAAGCGCCTCTACTTCGGATAACTTTTCACTTCTCTTTTGTTTCTCTCTCCTGATCTAAATGGTTTAGGAGTCAAAAAAATTATGACTTACAATTTCAACTGACATGAGCAAATAAAATCAATATAACAAGACACTTAACTTATTACATGTCATTGATAGCTTTTCAAAAATATCTAATATCATCAATCTAACATTTCAATAGTCTTTAATATTTACTTTTAATTGTACACATTGCTTTAGGCATTACCATAATTTTCCCACCTTTCTTTTCTCTGCCCTTTTTATCTTTTTTGCAATAACCTTTGTTAAGTTAGGATTTAACAGGGTCTCCTTCAATCTCTGCAGCTGCAACTAAAACAGAAAATCATATATGAAATATCTTTGACTAACCAAACAATGTTGGTTGGAATCCTCTGAAGGGCAACACAACACTATTTTCTTCTTCTATAAGATCTATTTTCTTCCTGAAGATTTTTTCACATTTCCATATCCCTTATAAAGAAAAATCTCATAAAATATATCATCTAAGTTTCTTGAACAGACTGATGGAAATAAGTAACACAAAGTTTTGAGAAGGGTCCAAAGCATTAAAGAGGGAAATCAATGTTGACTGGATCTACCTGTAACTATATGTACCTTCTTAAATACAACTGATGAATATTTTATGGAGAATACTCAAGCACATACTTTTGTTTCCAGAGATTTAGCATAATTCTGTTCCCAGTCAAAATTAACATCATGTAAATGTTCTCTCAGATTTTGCTGCTGAGACTTCAGCTGATCAAAGATAAGGATGGTTGATTTCACAAGGTCTTGGTACTCAGGGATCTGAAAAAAACATTATTTATTAATCACATAATCATCAATATGCCTTACTGAAATACTGAAATTCATAACCCTTAAAGAATTATAGTTTGTATTTTTCTTTAAATCTATATGAATGAGTATCATATATATAACAGCAATATTATTTTTGATTGACTATTAATCATGAATTATTTTTTAAAATTAATCATATAGTAAATCTACTGAGAATTGCTATGCCAAAATCAACCACACTAAGCAATTCAACAAGGACTTTTTTTAGGATATTTATTTATAAAAAACTTACTGAAACGCTTCCATTGATTACTTTCTTCTCTGAACCTTGTTCACTTTTTACGGGACATCTGGATGATAACCACCTCTTCACCCATTCCCTGTCAGCATCTCTTACAGATTTACAATCATTCTCTAAAGAATGAGGTTGAAAACCAGCATTTTCTTCTGGTCTACTCTGCATGCTATTGGTCTCAAAAAAATTCTCATTATCTGACATTCCATACTGTCTCTCAAATGAAGTAGACCCTTTGTCCTGATAATGGTATGGGTTTATGATTGTGTGACTAACTGGTGGCAGTAAATTACTTTGCAACTGAGGATTGTTTATCTTATTCATAGGTTGTGAGTATCCTTGAGAAACAGCATATGGCCTCCCCCCAGAATGGCCTGGTGGCCAAGGTGGCCTAGGACATGATTCTCCAGGAAAACTAGGTGATGGAGACTTTCCTTGATTATAAGAAAAATCTAATTGTGGCTGAGGCTGTTGGGGGGGAGGAGGTGGTCCTTGTTGAAAAGACAGAGGCAATGGAGGCGGAGGAGGATACCCAGGTGGAGACTGCATCCAGGCCTGTTGTTGTGAACCACTCCATCTGGGAGTACTGAATCTTGCAAGATCTTGTTGTGGTGGAGGCAGTGATAGGGGCATGTTTGTCATCCCTAGGTTGGTTTGCTGGGGCTGGCTAAGCTCCTGTGATTTATTATGTTGCCATGGTGGATGATAAGACTGCATTTTAGCTCCTCTAAAAATACATAATGATAATACTTGCAAATATGAGTTGACTGAAATCATTTAAATGGATCAAAATTTAACAAAACTCACAAAAAGAAGTATATGAGAAGAAAGGTCCAAATAATCAGGTCCAAATAATAATGTTTACCTTTTTAAATTTGTTATATTATATAACAATAGCAATAAGAGTGCTTAAAGGGATAATAACTTTGTATGATATCTATATTTCACAATATAAACATTGTGAACAACTCATAGAAATATAATATATATTCTGTTTTACCTCAAAAACGGCAGTTATAGCTATTATTCTGATATCTGTGCTTGTCTTCAGATCACGTGACCCCCATTGATGGCTGTACTCAGTTATAATCTTTTAAGAGATTTTAACAAAAAAACAAACTTTTTAGAAAAAAAACAGGGACTAACTTTGAATGTAAAAATGGATTTATTAACCATTGGCAAGTATGGGGAAATTGTTGTTTACTCCAGGAAAATTCATTTTTTGGCCAAAACGAAGAGTTATTATCCCTTTAAGGCTGATTAAATTCAGATTAAGGTATCAGCTCAGGTGAGACTCTCTCTACAGTTCTACATAAAAAATGGGAAAAAAAAATAAATCAAGCATTAAAATGAAAGGGCATAAATTCAAGATAAGAATGTTTGTCAATTTGCAATGCAATAAGGTTCAGGATAAATAAGATAGCTCCCCATCCCTTATGTATAACAATATATAACGTTATCTTTTAATAAATTAATTACTTCCTACCTCAGTTTATGACCTTACATATTACACAGGTGAGGCCCCATTCCACCCAGAGTTACACATTCTTGAGGCTAGATATGATGACATTAACAAATGATGAGTGTTTGTGGTAGTAGTTTTTCGACTCTCTAAACAGATGGAAAAAAAAAATACAAACTTTATCAAAATGGTGCATGTACAAAGTGCTGTGAACCATTCAAGATGACTTTCACTCCAATAAATAATTATACTGAATTTCAGTGTAACAATTTCCATTAACGAATTAATTGTCTATGGGCACCGGCACGACTTCAGATCCAACTTAGTCTTTCACTTTAAGTGCTCAGAGAAGTATAACAGAACAATTTCACATCTTCAGTTTCAAATCTAAAGTGTCTTTATTATGTACAAAATGCAGACTTTATACTAATTATCTACAGGGAAACCATGCGTGCCAGTGGCTGCTACTTATTTACATACTTATTGTTGTGCAATATTTACTGACCAGTGATATGCATCTGTCTCAGGGGTACATACAGGCCTCTGCAGAGAATGATAATTATTTATGCAGAACAGACACAAATTAGATAATATCATGCTCACTAACAATGATTACACCAATGTGGAATTTGGTGCAGGATTCCACAAAAGGGGCATAAAATGTAAATAAAAATCCAAATGTACTAAAAGGTGCGGTCACGGACACGCAGTTTCACCAGGATGTGGTTTATTAGTCTTGAAAACTTGTAACAAAAGGTGGAAGTGGAATGAGGACTTACCTGCTATAAGTACCTAGCAAGGAACTTGTAACGTTTTGCCCGAAAACTGAGGCAATATTTCGTCCAGCTCAGTCGAAGTATTTTTGATGATTTTACTATAAGTTATCTCGATTGGCTTACTTAGAATCGAATCATCTGTGGTTTGTTAAATACGTTTTAACCCCGCCTAAACCTTCCAAACATACAAGGGGTGCTCTACTTAGCAAGCCTCATACAAAACCAGGGGTAATCCTAAGATTCAGGGGTAATCCTAGAGATGTAAGATTCAGGGGTAATCCTAGAGAGGGGTGAGAAACGTCCATTGTTCTCGTCAGCGAGGCTGGCTTTTTTCAGGGTATGTACGCACAGACAGAAAACTAAGTATTGTGGGAACGTTACTAATGAAGCCACTGGTAGTACTAGTAGATATCAGCCTGTAGTCTTGAACAAGCGCCTCGATGACGAGTGAACAGTTGTCAAAAACAAAAGACCCAGGTGTGGTAGTTCGACTACTGTTCATGCGTGCCGCAAAGACCAAACCTAATTGCTCCTCAAGGTCACAAAACAATATCCGGTACTGACGGCTAGGCTCGTCTTAATCATATAAGTAGCGCGTTTCCACCGCCTGTAAGATTCCATGGAAGCTGCCATATTGTATTTCTCAAAACTATCACTGTGCGGAATAGATGTGATATTTTCAAAGATAAAAACATCATTTGTACATGGCAATTCATATTAGGAGTATTGCAGATGTATGTATTAGTAATAAAAATAACAACTCTTTATGAAGGCAATATTTGATCTTAACAAAGCAACAAAATGCTACACAATCTTTATTTTAGAGGCCATCATAGTTCACCAAGCGTACAAAAGATGCCACTGCATATCAAGAGAAGCATAGTCGAAGTTTTTTAAATAGTGTTTTTATGAAATTAGTTTAAGATATTTAATAGGTTTCGATCGTTTTTATAGTAAACTAGAATGGTTGTCTAAAACGTTATATATTTTTTTGTTTGTTAATTTACCAATCAAGGTGACTGTTGAGCGTGGTTTAATTTAGGCCAATCAAAATAGAATAAAAAGATAATTTTTGCTAGTTTCTGGATGGTAACATTGATCTTTTAGAGAAAAGCAGAAAATGCATAATCTAAATTTTGTTTAGAACCTAACCCATGTTAAGACTAGTTTAATGAACCCTTGATTAAATGCATACTATGTAATAGGGGTAATAAATAGAATATAGAGATTTAAGTTAATAATTTTCCCTGAAAACCTGAGCAAATTTCCATTTTTACCAATGTATTTACCTCATCTAAGAAATGAAGTTGTGAATATCACAATCTAAAAAAAAGGAAAGTCTTTGGGCTATGTTATTTTCTAAATTTAGGAGTAAAAGTTTTCCAGGGTTTAGTTACAACCCCCCCCCCCCCCAAAAAAAAAAAAAAAAAAAAAAAAAAAAAAAAAAATTACAGCTTGAAATTGGGTCCAAAATTTTAGTCTGACAATTTGTCCACTTCATATCAGGAAAATTCCAGTTATTCATGCAAAAAACTCAACGTATTCCCCTGAAACATTAAAGATGCATATAAAGTCAGATTTTGCCACAAAATCCCACCATATAGTTTCAAGTAGTATAATTTGGAGAAATATCAAAGGGCACGGTTTCATATTTCCTGAAAACTGATATATAAACAAATTTTATGCTTTATATCTGTGCTATAAATACTAGCATTAGTCACATTTGAAAAAGTATGCAACTGGGAGTGCAGTTATACATCCAAACATACTAGCAGAAGTGGTTTATGTGTTACTTTAAATCTGTGCTCGCTTTATGTATCTTTAAGAATCTTTTTTTCTTTGTTATACAACAGGTATCATATTCCATTTAATTGGGCTACTACAAATTTATATTGGGTCAAATACTTATATCTTGATCCAAGTTTAGACCAGCATTTGGGCTTTTAATAAACTCAGCCCTCATATTATGAATGTGGTCAATCATAAGGCAGAACTCAAAAACAGATTTATAGAATTTTAACACAACCTTGGACATAATGACAAATTATGTCCAAGACGCAACATTGGTGCATTTAGGTGATTAAAGGAAAAACTTCCTGGAAAATTATTATTGTTTATTTATTTATTTATTTATTGCTATTTTAAGGTCTTATGTTCATTGTGACTTCAAATAAGGAACAACAATTGTGATTATGGGTTTTTCATTTTTTTAATTTCTAAGATTTCTAAACATACACGTTATCATATATAGTATCAAAATTGCACATGACTAGGACAAGCAAAAAAAGAAAAAAAACCTTACACCAGCATTCCTACAAGCTAGTGTTTACACTATACAAGTAAGGCAGTGATGTAGCCGTGTTGTTTAGTAACAGAGACAAAACAACGTCTTTCTATGAATTTAAGTTTCATCAGATAATAGAACATATCTACAATAGATATCAATGTAGAAATTTCCTTGAGCAAACTGCTTTCTTCTCAGTTTCAGTTATAGTTAAATAGGATGCCTCAGCCATGCTATTTTGAACAAAGTGTTTAAAGTTAGTAAAAATTTTTTTTGCAAGTTTGTTTTTAAACCAGTTTCCAAAATGAATGAATCACACTTATGTTGTACTCCTGCTTGTATGAAATACAATTTTCTTGAATTCTTCACAAATCTAGTGGACAGACTAAAAAAGTATATTAAATATATACATCAATGAGCTGGTAATGACGCATTATTATCACAAAACAAGAATCCTTTTCAGAGCATTCATTTAGCCAACTAAATCTACTATACTATAATAACTATACAATCAAATTTCAGCATCTACACAGACTAGAAGCCATACAATAAAATAACATAATACAAGGGTACTAAAATCTACTTCAGCTTTAATGCAGCTGTCATATACAATAAAACTTCCCTTCAAAAGGCAACAATGAAAGAATTTTGCCAACTTTCAAGGGGCCCAAAGTTAGTACAGTATCTTTTCACATCACCTTTGAACAATCTAACAGGACGAGAAAAAATATTTTTGACATCAGAAAATATCAAAAGTACTTTGCCTCTCCCTTGGGTATTACATGAAGGCCACTGCTGGACCTCAAATCATACTCAAACTTTAAAAAAAAAAATAACATCAGGTGCAAAAACACCGAAGACTCAGATAAGTACACTTCTACACTTACATACAGGTTTTCTGCTAAAAAAATATGCTATACTTGACAGGAAAACAGAGCACATAAAGTGTGGCATGAAGCATGATCAAGCACGTTTGACTTTATTAAAATATCACTTCCAAGTGGTATTTTAACTGACAATCTCATTTAAGCACTACTCAAAATCTATACAGCATCTCATTTGTGATTTAAAAAAAAAACAACAAGGTCGAAGGACACCACTCCTTGTGAACAATCATTTGACAAGGAATTCCCTTGCTTAACTGATATTGAATAGAGAAAGACACTTTGTAATGACTTAATTTTAACTCTGATTATATTGCCACTTTAAGGATCTTTCTAATCTAAAAGGAATGCAACTTATCAAATGTAATTAAACAACATTAGTTACTGCCATGGTATACATGGGTAACTTAAGATCAGCATAGTTCAGTCACAATCAATGCCCTCCCATCCTTAATCCTCACGAAAAGTTGTCTCATTTTTATCAAGCATTAGAAAGCATGACTGTTAACAATGCTGTAGAATTTGAATTCCCTCTTTCTCAAGTCCTCTGGTTATTATTTCTCTTCTAAAATGCCATTAGATTGCCTGCCAAATTAGCAAAATATTGAGTACAGGGTCACTTGAATGACATGACGGATGCAGTTCTTTCTGACACTTTTGTTCTCGTATTGTGATTCTAAATACCACTTTACAGTGCTCTGTTGAAGATAACAAACTCCCTGTTCTGTACCCTTGGATGGTAAATGTTTACATGACTATGCATTCCTTCTCCTTCTGTCCACCCTGAAATTACCAAATTAACAAAGAGAATTAAATGTTTTACTGGATAAACCACAAGAACTAATTTAGTGCTAAATATGACATTATATCATGCTTGGAGTACAAAAAGCCTGAAACATTGCAAAAGCTGAATAAAAGCTGAAGTGTCAGTTCTGCCTCTGGCAAAAATGGATATGCAGACTATCACCAAATGTGTGTTACATACAAGCATGTAATGAATAATAAAATACTTTTAAAAAAGGAAAACATTTAATATGAATGCACACAATCAAAATTACCCTATTCCTTATATAAACTACTATGACACACAATGCACTTTTATTCCCAAACAGTTTGTCACTAGTCCACTTTTAGTTCTTCAAAATATATGATGATGCATTTCCATCAAATGTTACAGATATGGGTTAAACTGTTAACATGTTTTACCACACTAAATTTCTAAATAAATCAAGGGCAAGGCCATTTGATGATCATTCATAATTAGCATTTTTTGATCGTGAATGTATGACACCTTTACCATGTTCTGATTACAACAGAAAAGCACCACTTGGCTGTAAATCCACTAGCATGCCAACAGATTACAATTTCACGATTTTAAACTACACAATAATTCAAAATACATTTCATTCATAGAAACTTACTTATTTATCTGCCAAAAATACATTTAATAAAATTAATGAAATATACAGGAGGGGTTTTGTACAGTGGTATCTGCATTAGGGACTGGTGATAGATATCTCCTTTATGATGCCTTGCATGTATAGGCACAGTGTCATAAGAAGCATCTCTTCAAGGAAAATCAATCCATGCACCAAAACAAATACCTTTCCACAGCCTGCAGGGAGGGTAGGGAAACTCAAATAATATAAATACATTAATAGCAACTGCCACTGAAAACTGAAAGCATATATATATATAACTAAATTAAGATCACACTTATACTTTGAGGTATCCCAGCTTGACTCCACCACAAGGAAAGACCTAATAGGGAAAAAGGTGACCCTTTAATAGTGGAAAACACCTTCACTAATTTTTAGATTTTGTCATTTGTTCTTTTAACCATGATCATCATCAAATGGTCTTACCTGTCACCAATAAAAACAACAGACACACATAAATAGCCCTTAAAATCTGTTTGCCTAATAAAATTGTGAATGCTTAAAAAACGGACAAAAGCCCATTTAATTATTCTCATTACATAATCTTTCATACATACATGATTGACCTGGAAGCATAATTAAACAAGAAACACTCAACATACAAACAAAAGTGTTAACCACCCACCTCAACTCCGCTATCACCTGCAATACGGCGGCCCTTGTACTCTCTGGTGGTGTGTACAACAGATTTCTTCATTTCTCTCCATGCCATTTCCTACGTACAAAAAAAAAACTGCTGTAATAAATTTAAGCTGATGTTACATGACAAGTAAACAGTACTTCCATTTTCATAAACCATTCCCTATCTTATGAATGTTATTAAAGCATAAGTAACAATCTTGTTTTACAAAAGCACTCCTGCCTCAGAACAGCCCAAATGATCAAAAATACATCAACTTCAAGAAAACAGAAGAATTTTTCAAAATAACTAATCAGGACAGGTTTCACATATTAGTATTAATTTTTGTATAATTGATTAAATAAGGATAGGATCAATGATATACTTGATCACCATGTGCAGTTAGTTTAGCTGGAAATCAAAGTTAGGGTTGAAGGGGTAATAACAACATATATAGTGATTAATATTTAAAACAAGTAAAATTGGTAACACAAAACTTCAATATCTGTTAGTCTGAAACTGGAATCTGCAATACTCACAGTATCTGGAATCACTTGCAATATCTAAACACACAGTAAGGCACACACTCAGACAACTTCCATCTTTTCAAGCACAGATATTATTTCCACACAGCATTAACAGGGCTAGCATTTAAGTACACATCTAAGCAAAAATCTAATCGCCAATACTGTAGAATCTATCTGTCTGATGAACACATTCTTTTCTCAAAGGATACTGATAAACCCATGTTATTCCATCAATGAGAGTGCAATTAGTGTAATAAATACTAAAGGTTTTAATTCAATGCACATTTCTTTACCTCTCCCTGTGGATTCAAGAGAGCAGTTCTCATGTTGTCTGCAATGAACCACCTCTGGCTCTTCATTTTCAAATCATCCGGAGGGTGGTGTGTTACCTCATCATTGTCAGCACTCCAGACCTAAAAATAAATAAATAAATAAATAAATATATATATATATATATAAAGAGAAATCAAATATACTGCAAAAGCTATATGAACATCTCAAAGGAAGGCAAATCAAGAGAACTCTTGGTTCCTTCTTGTTGATGTATCTCTGCTGAATCTAACTGGGCGCAACGTTAAATATAGTGCCAAAGTACTGGTGACTCAATGAAATCCTTTAAAAATACTGACTGTTTTCTTTATTGTTTTAGTTATCCACATTTTATCTACAAAAGTAAGAAAAAATATTCTAAATAGTTGATGCTGAAATCTTACAGTAGTAGTTGCTCCAACTTTGAGATTCAAAGAACGATGGAATTTGTGAGTGGTTTCCTGATCTCCTGCCACATGTTTCAACTGCCAGCCTCCAAGGTGGACATCCTAAAATATCAGAAAATTATAATCTTATTTCACTGAAAAAAGTAATAAAATATTATAACAACATACAAAATTCTTATTTCATATACTCAGCCTGTTACACTGACTTTATAACTGAATAGAAACACACTAGTTTTAAGAATTTGTATAAATTGGACATAAGGAAGAAACACTGTATGTATAGAAATACATATCTTTTCTAAAATATATATTTTTATAAAAACAACCTCAAACATTCACCTTCTCTGTTGGGTTGGTGATTTTGATGAATTTTCCTTCTTGATCAACTTCACTTATCTCTATCCCTCCCTTGGCAGATGACTGGGATGCAAAGCCACTACTGGAACTGGACTGGGAGAACTGAGTGTACTCGGACTCGTCTGTATCACGCTTTCTTTTACGGGCAACTGCACGTCTTGGAGTCTCTTCTTGTGATGACATGGAAATGTTTAGCCTAGAATAAAAAACAAATCGGAACTTGCACAGCATTTTATGAGTTTTGTCAATATTTTTGGTATCATCAACAGTGCCACTGCTCTAAATAAATATCAGATTTTGATTTTTGCGAGTAATGACACCGAAAAAAACCCCAGAATATACTTGTACATTGAACACAGACACAAACATAAAGGTAAGTAGACATGCCAAAATAAATTAGACTTAACTTTCAATCTTGTCAGAGCAAATAAATTCATATTTTCCATTAGAAATGGCACACACACCTCTCTTCCTCTCCTTCCAAGAGTTTCCTGTAAGCAGCTATCTCTAGATCCAGGGCAATCTTGATATTCATGAGTTCCCCGTACTCCTGCATCTGCTCTTCCATCTGGATACGTAACTGAGCAATCTCTTTCTCACGAGCACTCAAGGCAATGGAGAAGTCCTCCTGCTCCTTGGCCAATTGTGCCTCCAGTTCCTTGATGCGAGCCTCTAGGATGGTGTTCTGGGAAGTGGAAAATAACACAATTTTGGGGATTCTAGCAAATTAAAAATACTTAAAACATGTAAGTACAACTATGTCTTGGTCAAAACTAAATGAGACAGTAAATATTAATGACAAATTGTATTAAGTCACTTTGGGCGCTTACATCAATCACCGAGTTGCATTTATGTATTTCACAAACATTGACAAAGCAAACTTCTGTTATCATTACTTGTTAAATTTACCACATATAAATCACAAAAGACTTAAACAATATACCTGGTTTTGAAGCCTGGACAGTTGTGCTGACATCTCATCTACCTTCTTCCTATAGGTCCTCATCTCCTCACGTGCAGCAGATGCCAGGTTGTCATTGCGCTCTGCCAACACACGCAAATCATTCAGCTGAAACATAGCAAGACTACAGGTAGATGTTTCACTTAAAATACAGAAACATTGGAATATCTTACATACTTAGAAATCACATAAAATAGAAGGGATACATAGCTGATAACGTGCTGTTAACATTACATAATGTTTTTTTTTGTCAATACTTTCTGACTCTCAGAAAATGGAGAAAAAAAAGAGGGGGGGGGTACTTTACCTTGGTTTCATACATGGTCTCAATCTCTTCTTGGTGCATTCTGGTATAGACTTCTTGTTGTTCACGGAATTCACGTAGGGCGTCTGCAAGCTTGTTCTCATACTCTTGCTGGACACGCCCGTCAATCTCCTCAAGATGCATCTCTGAACGTGATCTGGTTTCATTGAGCTCCTGTGGTAACAAGCAAAATTTCATTTATCCACTTTTCAAAATTCATTTCATTTGGAGATGACATTCAACTCAAGAATCTGCTACCAACTTTTTAAAAATATCCCTTTGCCTTGGTAACGATAAAAAATTAGAAAGCAAATCTCCTTATTTCCAAAAACAACTACAATTGAAAAACCAGCAAAAAAAGTTGACTTCACTTTACCTGTGTGTGTATCTGAGCATTGAAAGCAAGTTCTTCTTTGAGACTCTGCACCCTGTTTTCTAGATCAACCCGCAGGAGGGTCTCTTCTTCCAGCTGTTTCTTGGCTTGAGCCAACTGGCGCTCCAAGTTGGAAATTTCACCTTTCAGACCCTGATGTTAAAAACAAAAAGCCAGGTTAATTAAAAATGGATAAATAGAAACAATTCAGCTATGACGTAAGCATTTGCTCATGTTTTATTTGTTCAACTTGCTTTACAAATATACTGAAATGAATTGATAAGGACAACTAGAAAATACCAAGCATACAAAAGTGGCATTAATTAGTTTGAAAACATTTTTGTGCCCATTCTACTTACAGCCCTCTCTCCTTCAGCAGCCTTTGCTCGGGCCTGTGCATCTGCTGCCAGAGATTCCAATTCCTTCAACTTTGCCTCCAAGTCTGCAAGCTTCTTATTGGCAGCAGCAAGTTCCCGCTCTTTCTTGGTGCATCTGAATTGAAAAACAGAAGCATGATGCCACTGCTGGGAAATACTTTCAGGAAAAACAGTATTATGCTTGAAAGGAATTGCAAAGAAAACATATTTGAGCGGAAAGCAGAAAACAGCATTGATTAACTCCCGTCCAATCAACTGCTTGCATGGAGTGCACCCATCATCATGACTAACAGTTAGCTTTTCACCGTGTCATCTTTTCAGTTTTAATCTCAACATGCGGAAGGCAGTTCTCTGCTTCTAAGTCATTCTTTTGTTACTTTAACAGAGATTTTAATATGACCTGTAACCATGACAACAGGTACATGTTTGATTTATATATCATTAGAAATAAAGCCCACACTTTGCAGGAATTTCCCTCTTTATGTCTAACAGATGTATGTGTTTGCCCTCTGCCTATACATCAGCATGGGGCTGCTCACTGATGAATTTCTTTGTGAAAAATAGCAACACATCTATGCAAAAAGAACAAACAAAAGTGATATATGATAAAAAACTTTTTTAAAAGTGACTTGAGATGAGCCATCTTAATATACTGTTTTAATTTTTTGATGGAAAGAAAAGTTTTTTTATGTTAGATTAAATATTTATACATTCAAAACTACTAATATTAAAGTAAAAAAAAAAGGTCAAATATATTTTTCTTCCTTTAGCAAACATTTATCTTTAATATGTGTCAGTTGCATGTTTCATCATTATGAAGCCTGCCTGAATTTTGAGCAAAGTATTACCACATGCATTGTAAACTGACTGTAAAAACAGGGCATGGCTCAGCAAACAAAAATTTTGACTTTTGATAGTTTAATAAAAATTGGAACAAAATGGAATGTAGCTGCTACCATTGACAGACATACAAACTTTAGGTAGTTAGAAAGAGTTCACTATCCACCAGAACTGATGATTACAATAAAACAAAATTGGCCTGGTATAAAAGTATTTTGGAATTATAGCAAAGGGCCCTTGTTTAATGGGCACAACATAGACCACTGTTTTAGACTACACTGTGTTTAGTTAGTGTATTGTGGTTAACTCATACTGAAAGGTTAAATGACACCTGACCAGGAATACTCCACCTAGCAACATATTAGTAACTAGGGCAAATAAGATGCCCTTGTGCTACCCTCTACTAGGGTCAAAGAGTTTTCTTCACTTGATATTCTCAGATATTTCTCGGACTATTCAGTAGCTGTGGACATTTCTGTCCAGTAAGAACTTTTTACACAACATTCATTACTAGTACATTGACGTCATCACTCAGCTTGCCTCTGGTTCCCTCACACAGCTGACAGATTTAAAAAGAAAAAGGGAAAAAAGAGAATGAAATGAGGTCATATATGAAAATATTTACCTCTTAGGCATTGTGACATGTTATGGAACAAAAGCCAATAAAAAAGTATGCGGGGCAAATGACACAACACAGAATCCTGTTTTGGGGAATGATCTTAATCCAATTGTTCTCCTTTGTTTGAATGTAATTTAAGTAAGGTATGCTAGACAACTAAATTTTTTATACTCAAACATGTCTCAATGTCCCTTTAGCACCAAACCTGGTATTAAGCTGTTGGGACAGGGTGTGGTTTTTCATGACCTTTACAGGCACTCTTTATATTTCAATACTTGCCTACTTCATAAATAGATCGTTTTACTACTCTGAATTGCTCAGTGAGCCATTTAAGCTTTTTCAATGGGAAAGCAAATAAAGTCACCACTGGAGCAAGCAAGGATGACAAGCTTCATGACCCACAAGGACCTCTTACATACAGCTATCATGTAATACCTACTTCAAAATTTATTACTCTTATATCCACTATTTCAGAGTTCTTAAGATAAAGCACTTTTAGGAGCAGGTAAACCCCAGCATAGAAAGAGTCACATTTATATGGAGGGGTAAGAATTTAAATTCCTGATACGCATGTCAACTACATTTTTGTACTATCATAACTGTCTAATGGGATACCAGGACAAAGAAGGTCATGTGCAAATAGCTTTATCTTTTTTTATCAAATTAAGTTGGGACATGCATTGTAAACCAAGACCTCACATAAATACTCCTTGGTCAAAAAAAAAAAATAAAATAAAATAAAATAAATAAAATAAATAAAAAAAAATAAAAAAGAAATAAATAAAAAAGAAACTTTTTTCTAAGCAAATTAAATAACTAAATGTATGTCATACAGGATTTTTTCTTTTTTTTTATTTCACATGACACTTAATTTGTGTTGGGAAATAAATACAAAACTTTTACAGGAGAGGTAAACATATCATAAATACAGAGAAACAATAAAAATGGAATGATATGGTAATTTCACATAACTTTCACTGAAATTCATTTGGAACTACATACAATATAATAGCATAACATTTATATTTAAATATGGAATATGCCTGGTCAGCAAGTATCAACAAAACTATAAAGCCTCAGTGAATGTGGAACTAAGATGAATACTTGGTTTATTTTCATTACTGTTATGATGATTAAGTCAACACTGGTGCATAAACTAACAGGAGTTAACAAAACCCACAAAGTCGCAGAGAACAATACAACCTTGTGATATCAAAACTCACTTCTTTGGGTAATATGTAGAGCAGTACACGTTCAGAAGCCCCGGCAATCAATTTACTATAAATTCACTGCCTTGGCAGGTGCTATGATGAACAAAGGCCAAGGGAAACAATTAAGATCAATGCAGATTAACCACAATGCTACACTGTACAGTCTATCATGCAGCATGTACCGTGCTTGTGAAAGTGATATTTTTGTTATTCTAAACAATTTAACTGAATATTACTATTTTTAAAAATAAAAGATACATTATGATCATATTTGTTAGTTTCAAAAAAGAAAAAAAATATGTATGTATATAAATAAATAAATATTTTACAGAATACAATATAACAATCTAACTGGAGACATAATTAATTCTAATAGTCTTATCTTGCCATTGTATGTTTCCTGTTGATGCACTTTTAATACCAGAATAATTGAGGAGGGAATGCGTGAACACTGAGCAGGAACTTCAACTATAATACTAATACACTCTGAAAACACATTAAAAGTATTTTCTTTCAAACTCTTCATGTAATAAAAAAGGCCATTCTTGGATGAAAAATGTTCCTTCCCAAAATTGCTAAAAGTATCATTTACTGTGGGCTTGTGGTTGTACTGATGCCTCTTTCAGCTCATTAAATTTGTTACCCAGTGTTACTGCTGGACATAAAGTAGCGTGGGGGAGGGGCTTATATGCAGCACGCTCTACTTGGCACATCTATTTCTTTAAAAGTTCTAACACAAGCAATATCTGTTCTATCATAAAAATAGTTTTATGCAAACCTGCTTTGTAGACAATATCACCTAACAAGTAGGACGTATAAGATATTTAAACGTGGGTTGATATGATGGATTACTTGCGTGGGCTTACTGGAATGAGTCACAGCTTAGGGCGACAAACGTGCAGCAGTAGCCTACTACCAGTACTGTAGCTTGCGTTTAATTAAATGCATGCTTTCTTTAAATCATATGCAGAAAAGTAATGGAGCTAACTGGCAACCTTGAGGTAATTATCACATGCTGTGAAACCTTTTAGATAGTATCTAATGGAGACAATGGGTGAATTATCTATTCAAATCTTAGTTGATAAAGAAGATGGGGTAAAATGCATATGCACTTCCAGTTGAAGGTTTTATTATTTTTCCAATAAAAAAACAAACTGTGGCTACAGCCTTTAAGGAGTTTAGCAGTGCATTAAATCAGATTTTGGCAACAATGTTGCAGTCATTATCAATATGTTGCAAACCAATTAATTCTTATTAATGTAACCTAATCCATACATCACCAAAACTGTGACGTACCGACCATTTCCCACATTGAAAATATACAAATAAATAACCAACACGGAAGACAAAACAATTGAAACTTACTTGACCATCCATTCCTCTGCTTCGGCTTTATACTTCCCGACATCAATCTGTAGCTTGGCCTTCTCCTTGCTGGTTTCATCTAAAAGCTTGCGTGCATCTCGAAGCTCACTCTCGTACAATGCCTTTATATTGGTCACTTCACGATGGGTAGTTTCCTCGAACGATCGCACCTGGACCATCAACCGACTATTCTCTGATTCCAAGGATCTTACTTTGTCGATGTAATTTGCTAACCGGTCGTTGAGGTGGACCAGCTCTTCTTTCTCCTGCAGCCGACTTATCCGTGCCGGCGACGGAGGGCGACCCGAGGGAGAGCGTACTTGCGCCGCTGGAGTGGACGTAGCGCTCCCTGTCGACTCCCTAGAAGTCGTAGTGGTTGTCACGGTCTTCTTTACCGATCGCGTAGACATCGCGAGTTATGCACTGTACCTTAGAGGTAGATTAATCTTTAAATGGACTGTGAGCAAACAAAACAATGTGCTCAGATAAACATGGCCGACGCCGGTACGCGCCAGGAAACACGTGACCATAATTGTGGCAGGTGCGCTTGGACTAAGGACAGGGAGAATCGAGGAGCCAAAAAATAAATACTTCTAACATGTTGTTTTGTACCAGCTTTTTGCAATACAATTATCGGCTGATTATACAACTGAAGGATCTGGACAAAATTTTGTTATTTGGTTTTTACATTTCATATATAAATAAATCAAAAGCATTTTTAAAGCAAGCAATCAAAATACGGTGGGTGAGGGTTTTGATTTCGTTCATTTATAATAGAATTTTGTCTCAATGCATAGGTGATGCATATTAATAAATTAATGCCACTACACTGTAATAACTTAGATTTATAATCTACTGAAAATGATTTTAATAGCCTCTTCAATACTTTTCTAACGTTTATACTTATCCCTTTTTCGTTTATTAAAGAAAAACGTTTTTTAAAAATCAAGTTTTAGATTGACATTTCTTATTCGTTATGCCTGACATTTCGTTATGCCTCTTTTTAAATTAACCGTCCATGCCATGACTTTAGTCAAAGAAAATTTCTTAATTTGAAACAAAAGAAATTATTTCCCAATATACTCCTCTTACCCAGTATTTTCACACCAGTGTACGCTCAGATTTCTCCAACATCTTCATCTCTCTCTCTCTCCCCCCCCCTCACTCAAAGTCAAACTTTTGTTGATATTTCGATGAAGTGTTTTCAAATGAAATATTGTATCTCAAGAGCATGCTTAAATAGCATGGCCTACTACCATAGTCGATATTGATTAGGTTTTCTCACTAGATTTAATTTTTATACAGTTGGAAAATATTTTTCTGTGTTGAGAATCGCTTACAATAAAGAAGGGCCATCAAAAATGTCGCTGTAGCCCAATTGTCGCTCAACCTTAAATTTGTACTTCATATGTACTTTATTGGCAATCACCGAACTAAATTTGTTTTCAAATAATTAGAGAATTTTGTGAATCTCTCACTGTTGTATAACTGCAGTCTAGAACTATATTATGTCAAATAAGAAATAAAATAGAATTTGAACAATATTATGTCAAATAAGAAATAAAATAGAATTTGAATAGTCACTAGCAACTCACTTATAACACTTTTCAAGCGACCTTATTATTTTTCCAGATGACAAGCATTTTATTTTTGTTTTGAGAACAATTTACCCCTGCAGCCGCCTCCTCTTGACATGTACATTGCAGTAGTTGAGATAGGGGTGTGCACCACGAACCGGAAGTGTAACCTATGACCCATTTTTTTTCAAACAATATGGCGGGTGCACACAAATTTTGAATTTTTAATATTGTTTTGAAGGACAATGTTCTTTTATCTCGGTGAGTGCAGTGAAGGTTTGGCATGGACGCTAACATCATTCAAATATTTTGTCATAAACAACGTACGTTGTATGTAACTTTTTTTAGCGATCAACTGTTGTGGAAAATAAACTACCAACAAACTTAATCGTGCTACAGACAGTACTCCGCAGTGCAGGATAAATCTGATCGTTTTGATATACAAGTGTAAGATAAGAGGGCATATTAAAGTTACAAGGAATCGGAATTATTCAGATTATTGGCTGCTTTAGGCTGTGAAATTTTTTAAAAAATTTAAGACTTCCAACCTTAGCTTATTTTCAAATTTTGATATTTTTGAAACAGAAATTTACATTGACATTGTACCTAATTAACGTTTCCTAGTAGTATATAATCATTTGTTTCCTCACCAAATAACATTTTATTTTCTTTGAAGGTGCTCAGACATAAGGGCAAGCGTTTCATCAAAATTTATCAAATCTGGTGGCAGTCAGCACACAAGAATCTTATTTGTAAAACTAACATAACCAATGTGGCATGTCCAGAAGCAGTGATGTTTCCGACATGTCAGCATCTGCTCGGGTACCAAGTCAGCAGCAGCAACAACATAGTGGTGTTAGTACCACAACGACTGGGAATTACTCCCCAGTGTCCACACTGACTGGGAGTGGAGATTCACTGTTGATGACTCCAAGTAATGAGCAGGTTTTACAGGTAATATTTTAATTTTGCGTTAGCAGACCGAAATCAGAAGGAGCATGTCTTATCCTTTGTTCAAAAGGCACCAATACAACTCTTGTAGTTTGAGTTATCTTAATCTATGCACTTCATATTCACAAGAACTGCTAGCTACTAGTAAATTTTAACAATTTAGACTGCATAACATTTTAAGCATGCCCCTGTAGAAAAAACAAAAAAGCCAACACTTCCATCTGTGTGGTCAACAATCTTTTTTTAATTTTCTTCATACACATATCTGGTATCATATTGTATAATCACCTTGCCCATATGTACTGTTTTCCAACAAACCTTTACAGTTTGGGCCTTCTGAAGCCTCCACCAGTCAGAGCACATCTCAGATGACGGGTGTCTCACAAATGGCAGCCTCACCAGGTATACCAAATGAGGATGGGGGCAGCTCCAAGGAGGTGATGTACCTCAGGAACCAGCTCAAGCAGATGAGGGCAGAGATACAGACTGAGCAGGGTGAATAGATTTAAAGAAAGATTTAACAAAGTTTTAATGGTTTGATATAATTATTGGAGGGCGTGGTCTTATGTTAACTAACATTTCAGTAAACCAAACAAAGCATGTTTCACTGATTTAAACTAAGATTGGTTAAATGTTGTTGCAATTAGATGTTTTAACAAATCAAATTGTATGGTTTTTCTAGACACAGTGAAGCAGCTAAGAAGAAGACTGAACACAGTTGAAAAAGAGCGCCTGGAGTTCACAAGCAGGAGCAATGAACAGGTAACAGTAAAGTTGCTGAGATTTGCCTGCTAAAACTAGATTTCTTGTTAATTTTTACTGTATAACAATTCCTTATTTTTACTGAACTAAATTTTCCATGAACAAGAATTCATTCTGAGAAAGCTTCGTTTTATTTCTCAGACTGCAGATTTAGAGAGTCAGGTAGCTAAGTTTCGTGCCCAACTGGAGAAAGGGGAGGCAACAAGACAGTCACTGGAGTTTGAGTTAGCTAAGGCAAGGAGGGAGGCAGCACAGGAGAGGAGGTCTGCTGAAGACAGAGAAGCTATGATGAGCAGCATCAATGATAACATGAAAGGTTGGAGGCATTGTTTGCATAACAATATTTTTAACTAATAAATCATTGCCAGTGTTTTATCATCCAGACTGTTCTATCATATTATAGGTGTTTAGAATAGCAGATTTGAAAAATTGGTAATTTTTAAAAAAAAAATCAACTTCATATTCAAAATGACTGTTTGATGATGGTAGAAACTGCATATTTATTAACCGGAAGTTGACAGCTGTGTGTTTAAATTCAAAAGTATATATATATAGAAAATATCATCCTTGATATTCTCATCTTGCAGAGAAACTTACTGAGATAAATTTACAGACAGCAGATCTTCAAAAACAGTTGAAAGAATTCAAGCAATCGTCAGAGCAAGAGACTGCTAACTTAAATATAGGTTTACAGGAAAAGGTGCTTCTCTCTGTCTCTTTATCTTTTTAAAGAACCCATTCATAATAAATTATGTTAATTTTAATAACTATTAAATCAAATTTAACACATTATTTTTGATGTGTTGTTTAGAATGTGCCCCAATTTCTTTTTAGGAGCAAATAATAGCAAGTTATCAAACAGAACAGGACATTTTGCAAACTGAAAAGGAAAAACTTGAAAATATTGTTGCAGAACTTGAGGGGTAGGAAGACATACTGGCCAGCATTTTATAATTTTGCATTAAAGTATAAATGGTTCACTCTTGCATATTAGAATTTCATTTTTTTTTTACTTCAATGTAAAAGTGGCCTTTTTTTTCAATAAACCAATTATTTAATGATAAATTTGATTTGACTAAAACAAAATGTTTAAGATTGATCTCAGTCTGTTCCAATAACCTTTACTGTTATACATTTGTATGGTTATCTTAGAAACTGGCTGTCTGTTTTAGTCTCTTTGTTTTTGTTTTAGATGAATTGAAGTTGAAAGGATTATTGCATGTCCTTACTTTTTCATCAAGTTTGTTCTAATGATAGATAAGAGCTTCAAAACTTTAATTGTCCCTCTATTGCCATGAGATAAAGAGGCTTTTGTGTACATACATATTATTTTTCCACAGGAACATAGCAGACCTGAGTGAAAAAGTTCAGCATTTAGAAGGTAATGGTTGTGTTTAGTATTTTTGTACAGCTGCAGAAACTCATTGTAGCATTACTTGATTTACAAATACAAAAAACCATGCATGGTCATTGATAGAAATTGAAGAATTAAAAAATATAATAAATTTAAACCTTCCAGTCACTTTTTCTATTTTAGATGAATGCAAAGCTCAAGCAGAAGGTTTAAGAAGACATATGAATGATTTGGATTTTGCAAGAGAAAGAGAAGATAGACTGAAGGCTGACTATGAGGTATATATCTTTCAATCTGCCCGAGACTGTTAAAGAAGTGATGTCATGATTTTTACTCAGGCCATGAATTTCAGTTTTGTGTAACCTTGATTTGTAAAACAATGCAATCACAAAAGCATGTAAATTCATGTTATGTTTGATCCTCCTTTTCAGACGGCATTACAAAGAATTCATACCTTAGAAGAGAGCATAGAAGCTGAGAGGGCCACACATTTACAGTCAAAGTTTAACTCTGAGATTATACAGGTACTAATTTTTTTATTTAAGGTGCTTAATACAATTGATTGATAAGTTTGATTGCTTATATTTCTGTGTATGTTAGCACAATTTGTTTTTATGGTAGTAATAATTAGTTGGAACTTATCGCTGTGTAAAAGTAAAATAAATTTTTTTAAAATCTTATTAAGAAGCATCTGTGTAGAAGGCTTACAGGTGATGAAGAAATTTCTTACTTTCAAAATAGTATTTGCAAGTAATCTCTACTTCAGCTGCGTGTTCGTGATGTTGAGGCAGCCTTGGAACTTGAGAAGACAACTAAAAATGAAATAGCTTCAGATGCTGAAAGGCAACAAAAACAACTTAGGTAATATCTTTAATGCAACAAAAATCAACTTATTATGTATGAAATACTAATTGATTGCATTTTTTTTATTCTGTTTAATTATGCTGCTGTACAAATATTACATGATGAAGTACAAACAAGTAAAATGGTAATGTTGTAAGGCTGATCCTATCTCATAATAATGTGTCAATTGTGAGTTTTACATTATGATATTTGCAGTGGTGAACAGGTTGATAAATTTTTGTCATATAGAGAGGGTTATTATTATTATTATTTTTTTTTTTTTGAAAATTATTTATTTACTTTACCAGGGAACTAGAACAAGCTTATACGGAGGAGAGGAAAATGTCAAAACATACAAGAGATAAGTTTGAAAGGTAAGTTGGGATTGAATGATCTTTGTTATGATACTGTAAAAGAAATATGACAGGATGAAATAATGAATTCATCATGTGAGCTGTGAGTTTGTATATCCTAAGTTTTCTGTGTCTTATCTTTAATATTTGTGTTTGAAAATTGTTCTAATTTACAGTTGTTAAAAGAAATCATATTTGAAAATCTCAACGTCATAACAAATCATAAATTGACTTCTGTATTCACAGCTGGATTGTGTTGTATGAAAATTTAGAGTGTTGTAGCCTGCAGTTGATAATACATCTTAAATCTTTTCAGACTTGAGAAGGAATATGCAAATGTTAAACATCAGTTGACCTCTGAGGTGGAGGATAAGAAGGCTGTGATATCAAACCTATCCAAACAACTAGAACTACACCAAAAAAATTTTGATGACCTCAAGGAAGAATTGGCAAAGGTGCAATATTCTGTGACTGTTTAAAAAAAAACATAAGCCTCATGTTTGGTAAATGGTAATTTGTTGTTAAAATATTTTGGAGCTGTAATGCTATTTGATATCCTGCAGTTAGTGGTATGTATATTGTTTAATTGAAAGTAGGTTATAGGCATTACTGTATTTATGCTGGTTATAATAGTTGATGACTTACAGAATTGCGTCTTCTAGGCTAAGAAAAGGCAGATCTACCTAGAAGAGACATATGGAGGCAGCATGAGGGAGTTGGAACTCTTGATACAAAATTTTCAAGTAGAACCAACCCCAAAAAAGAAAAGTAAGTAAATTGTGGGAAGTTTTTATTTGTTATATTAAAAGCTAATATTATTGTATTATAGTTAAGGTATTTTTTATGGATTTGTGAATCCTTTCCTCATTTGCTTAAGTAAATGTTATAATTATAATTTCTTACCTACATGAAGTACAAACATAAAAATATCTACATTTTAGGAGATAAAAAAGATAAGCCCAAACCCCTGGCACCATCTGTAGTTCTGGAAACCCTGAGACACACTCTACTGGAGTACAAGAAAAGGCTGGATGCCACCTCTAGTGAGGTACAAATAAATCATTTTGTGTCTATTAAAATATTTTGATTTGGACTGTTAGACCACAGGACATGTCAATAAGCTGAAACTGACTTAGATCAAGATTTATGGGTTGACAAGTTTTACCCATGCGTTGTTTTTAACGTTCTTGAAGATGTCTATTTTAAGAGTTCATTGCATACTTTAATTTAGCCACACAGTTAGTGAATATCTCATATTGTCCTCAGTAAAATCATATTTTTATTTGATCTGTTAATCAACTCAGCTGGATTTTAGTAGCAAAGCATTCTATATAAATGTTATACTTTTCTGTTTTAGTTACAAAAGGTTAAATCTTTAACTGAAAACTTATCAAAAGAAGGAGACTCCTACAAAGACATGATTTGGGCTAAAGATAAAGCATTGGAGGCAAGTACACAGATTTAAGATCAAAACATGGGTGGTATACATGTGTAGCTGCTTGTAAGAAGGTCTATAATTCAATTTTTTGGTTTGTTATGAAAAAAGATGTGATTACCAGTAGATGTATTTCTGCACTGGAAATATCCCTTGATTTACTGCATTAGGCAATTATACAACTTTATGCACATCAGACTGAACAATTCAACTGTTAGTTTTAGGGTGAGCAAAGTTTAAAATAAAATTTTACAAACCCAAAAGGAAGTCTAAATAACTTTCTTTCACACTTAAAGGTAAATAATATGACTTATGCTACAGTAATTGCAAGAAAAATACTTATGAATTTCTTTACTTGCAAAATCTTCTGATGCATGACAAGATGCCTATAGTTATGAATAATTTACTCCTTACTATTATTTCATCTCCACTGTTTATATAAAATCAGCTACATTCATTTCAAAATAAGGCACTTGTGTTCAGTTTGTGTTGGCTTTCACATGTCCATTGAGCGCCCGGGAATATCAATACCTGAATGTGGAAGTTAAAAGTTAGGTGTTGATTGCTGAACACAAGTGTAATAACTTCTGTTGCATGCTTCAGGAAACCCAGCAGGGATATAGATCTGCCAGCAAGGAGCTACAGAGACTGCGCCAGGAATACAGTGAGCTGGAGGCCACGCTGGCCACATTCAAAGTAGATGCTCAGACAATTACACAGAGGTATGAGAAGGAGGCCACCAGGGCCCAGGAACTTGAGGAGGAGGTAAATGCATTATTATAGAGACGTTGTTCTTTCTTTTTCTATGTCTTATAGTTGTCATCTAAATGAGATTTCTGTATATTATGAGGTTGTTAAACAGCAAAATTATCATTTCTTCCTGTTAACTTTCAGATGATGAGAGTAACAAAGAAGCATGACGCAGAAATTGAGGTGAGGCATAAAAGAAACATAGATATCTACCATAGACTTTGCTGAAAAAATATACATGAGATTATCCTTACAGTTTTGAAGGCAGGTTACGATCATTTTTTCCCAGTTATATTCCATTGAAGTCTTTTGTAGATTTATGTTTGAAACATGAGAGCATTTAACTAATATTCTAAGTGCCCATATGTATTATATGTAATAAAATTTGAATTATAAATTATAATCATCAGAAAGTTGAGCACACTGTAACCTCAGAAATGTGACAGCTCTGTGCAAGTCACAGTGAGATGAAATGATTGAAATCATGTAATCATACTTTCAGGACCACTACCAGTATCTGAGGTCACTGTACCACAAGTTGCTGAGTGCTGAGAGCTCCCAGTATCAGTCTCCAGCCAGTACAGAGGGCATGTCCTGGGTTGATCTCACTGTGGTGGTACAGGAATACTCTGCAGCATTACTCAATAAACTCTACAGGACACAGGAAAAGGTGAGTACTTCAATAGGAGATAATACACAGCATACATATTAAAATGTATTGCAATGTTTTAAGATGGTTTTTATGGCCCAAGCTCATAATAATGATGAAACAAAATAATTATTTTTCAGCCTAAATAGTTTAACAGAAAGTTAGCACTTTGATATTGCATTAATGTTAAGAGTCTAACTGTTAGTTTTAGGGTGAGCAAAGTTTAAAATAACTTCTCAAGTCAGTAAGTATGATGTTTGGAGATTTTAAGTAACCTGATAGGTCAGTATTTTCCATATAAATTTGAAAAACTATCTGCAATATTTCTAGCACATTCAATAGTTCTTTTACCACTTCATAATTTATAAAGCTTCAACACCTGGAAAAAGTGATAACCAGTAAGGATGAGACTATGGATGCCATGCAGAGGGCACATGAAGACCAGGTTGACAAACTCAGTAGATTGGCAGAGGAACAAGAGTTGGATTGGCAGAGACAGAAACAAGATCTGGAGGAGCATTATAACAGACTGCTGGGGGAGGTACACACAAGGTCTAAGGTAAAGTATTAATTTCAAGGTTGAATGAAGAGTTGAGTTGTCAATGAAAATGTAAGTTTAAATTCTATCCTTGAATCTTCAATATTGTTTTGGTTTTGATATTTATGTAAAGTTTGATCATTTTTTCACTTCAAAAGAAAAGAAAATGTAATTCATCTTAATTGCATAGAGTAATATGGCATTAATTCATCATTATTATATCTATCTAAGCTTGTGACTTATCTGTTTCACTATTTTACCAAAACTTCAGAAAACACAGGTGATAGCAGATCAAGCCTGGGAGAAGATTCGACAGACAGGAACAGTTCAGCAAGGCCTTGAAGCAGAATGTGCAGAACTTCGGGCTCGCTTGGCCCAAAAGAACCAGGAGCATGGCTCCCTGCTTACTGCCTGTGCTTTGTTGTGTGGAGCTTACTATCCTTTATTTACCAGAGCCCAGGCCTTGGCCGCCCAGAGAAATTTATTAGAAATCCACTCAAGACATAGTGAAGAGATGAAAGAACAAGCTCAGACTTTGGTAGAAACTCTCTCAGCCGAGCTGGGCGCAGACAATGAACTGAGTTTTCTTGATCCCAGTAGGAAGAGGCGGCGGCCCCTACTGAAATTTCGAACTGCTGCTATTGTTGTAATTGCAGCAAATAGACTGAACTACCTCTGTCATAGCTCAGCAAGGTTATTTGTCTCATATACCAATAGAGGGAGCAGTGGAATGTTGGTATGTGCTGGCAGGACACCACAGAGCAGTAGGAGGGTATTTACAGGCATGTATATAATGAGACCATTGGAAAGACTTGTGTGGAATATATAATTGGAACGTGTGTCCTATTTTAACACTTACTCCTTACTTGCTACCAGTATTGTTAACCAATATCTATTTACATAAAATTTTAATGGAGTTGTCTGCTTTTTTGAAAATCAAGAGATCTTTGAAATAATGTATCATATGCTTTTATGCTGTTGAATATTTGATGATTTGTGTTAGTGTAATATTAAGTGTTACTTTCTTTTGCAGGTGTTGGTTTAAGTAAATCAGCTAGAACTTACGGAGGTGGTCTTACTGCTCATAGTTCAGCCACACTGGACGAACGCATGGCACTCAGCTGGCTCACCAGCTCAGACCTACTGAAGACAGTGCTCTCATCAATGACCGATGTCCAGCAGGTGCTTGACCAGCTCCAGCAGGCTGGTGCTAGTGACCCTAGGCTCCTCGTTAAAGCTGCCAAATCATCCTTTCACAGACTATTAGACAAGCTGGGTCCATACTTTGGGGATGGGAGTGAAGATGGAGGATTTTCTGCCAGAGGAAGAGGTGGCAGTCTTACCCAGTATTTAGATTATGGCCTGAGAAGAGTGATCTCCAATTTCCCCACAGATGGGACAGGACAGTTTATGACAATGGAGGTGAGTTCTGATGTCTATTTTGATTTGGATGTTGATAATGAGAGAAAAGGTAGTATTTAGATGATTTGACATTATTGTGTTTTTTATTATTATTATTTTATTTTATTTTTATTTTTGCATTTGTAAAGTAGAACATGGATATCCAAGATGTTTTGTGAATTTTGAACAAATTTTAAAGAATATTTTGAAAGATTTATCCATTTTTTTTTGGGGGGGGGGGGGGTTGGATGTCAATTTTTTATGACCCCATCAGACTCATCAAATCTAAGTTATAATCTAATTTGTTAGATATTTTTTATCAATATCTTTGTTGAAAAGTTATATTAATTAGTATTCCCAATTCTCTAAACATCTATATATGTTGCTTCCAAACTTTCACCCATGTAATATGATTATTTCTAAAACTTGAGCATTAATTGGCGATGTACTGTTTCCAGGGCACAATGACCAGTCTAAACCAGCACATCTTGGACTTCACAGCACGCCTCCACAAAGCTGAAGTTGACCGCAGGAACCTGAAGTTGGAGCTGAACCAATCTAAGCAGGAGAGTTCTGCACTGAAACATAGCCACAGCAAATCCAAGATCTTGGAAGAGGAAGTTGCCAAACTTAGGCAAGAGGTAATATATATTGAAACTTAACTGAGACTTTTCCCCATAAAGAGGTGTTTGTGTATTAACTTTGTATTTAACTCTAACTCTTCATATGTTGAAAGTTTTTGAGTAACTGAATTTTTTCAAAAATGCAAATATTTTTCATTTTTTATTATTTTCTCTTCTTAGGGTCAACAGATGGTTCAGTTAGACAGGTTTGATAGTGTTTGTCAAGAGTTAGAAAGTGCTCTAAAACGTGAAATGCAGGCCCAGCAGTTACTGAACGAACAAAGTGACCAGCTGCATAGCCTGAGTAGAAAGTTGGACATTCAGGCATCTGAAGGGTCAGAGAAAGAGAAAACTTTGTCTGAAGCTGTGCAGGTAAAATATGAATCAGACTAGAGGAAGAGGACCCAGTGTGTAAAGCTGTATTTTTCCAAGTGACATTTATTTCCATTGGTTTAATATCATATATATATATGCAGGGTCTGCTATTATTTTTATTGCTGAAACATTTGGCAAAAGTTTGTCATATACTGCCCTTTGATATACAATACAGGGTTTTGTTATTACGTCATAAATTTCAGCATTGATTGCAATAAAATTTAGTTTAAAAGTTACAAATTGCAGGGTTTATCTGAAGCTCGTCAAGAAATTCGAAGAACAGAACAGACTGTTCGTCAGCTGAATAAACATGTACAGCAACTGGAGGAAGAGAAACGCATACTTCAGGACAATGTGTTTGATGCAGAGAACACTCTCAGGACAGTAGCTAAGTGAGTAGTGTGTAATATGTTTTACACTGATTGGATCATCACTTTTTCTTGTACTGTAATAAATTACTGTGGAACACATTACTGGTGAAGTATGACATGTTTTCTGCTTAAATATTACTTCCCTGCATGATTGTTCTTTATGTTTTATTCATGGACAGTTTGGTAAAAAGGGGGGAGTGAGGTACTCTGTCTGATCAGTATTGAAGTCAAACACTGTGGCCTACAGTGTTCAATATTATATTAATATACAACATCAATTTATCATTTTAGGGACAAATCTGGTTTAGCCACCTATCTTAAAGCAGTAGAATCTGCTCTGGCACAGGTAAGATTTTGATATGTGTTGTTTAAATTAAATGTTTCTTTCAAGATTGACATTCATATAATTTGTTATTGTACCAAAGATAAGTTAATTAGCATTTTCTTTAAAGTGAAATTCTTCTAACAAAGTTCATTTCTATTATTATTGTTATACGTATTTATTTTTAAGTTCAGAGTTATTTAAGATAATTGAAACATTCCAGTATATGTGCATATATTTTTCATCCACTTTCAGAGCAAGCAAGAAATGATTTTATCGCGAGGTTTCCGTGGTCGTGAATTCTCCCTGTCTAAAGTGCTGCTATCCTCAGATCTTCTTCCAGCTGACACTGTAAAACCTGGCCCTGAGGTAGGTATGGTGTATTATGAGAAGTTTCAGTTGAAAATATTATTTTTATTAGGAAAAAAAATATATCCTGAGTTTTGATTAAAATGTGAAAAGGGGTAGAGGTGGGGGTTGAACGAGTATGAGAGTGATGGGAATTTCTGCCTTTATTAGGATTTTACTAAAGAGATCACCATAACTTGAAAAGTACTGTTTAAGTATTAAGATACTGATTTATGCCATGTTTATTTTGTATGGTCTTGTCAGTTAATAAATGCGTATCTAAATATTTATAGAATAAATATTTAAAAAACAAATGGGAGCCTCTTATTTCAGTTATAAGGGAATATGGCAAGGAATGTGAATCCTCACAATGAAAGATATAGGTCAGTAGGATTATTTAGTAAGCAATTTTTTTATTTCAGTCTGTATCAAATTTTAACATGGTACAAGTGTTGTTTTCTTTTTGTTTCCAGCTAATAGCCTGTCAGAACCTGGTCAGTGTCTTTGTGGATGCCCAGCACCAAGCATTCTCTAAGATACTAGCTCTGGAAGAGGAGATAGAGTCCAGTAAACGCCACATCAGCACCCTAAAACAGGAGCTGAATGCAGCATGTCAGAGGGAATATGAAGATCACGGCCAGGTGAGAAGTCCAGTGGTTTTCCTTCTCTGGGACTGTGTTATGTGAATTGGTGGTTTCATTAGCTATCTCCAGGATAAGAAATGTTCTGTACATAAATGAATACACCTGTACAAAGTAAATTTCTGCCAATGATCAGGAAATGTTATTTGTGATATTCAAAACAGACTGCTTATATTTTTTAATCAGGTATATAAATGTATCATAATCGTATTTATGTCTCAATAACATTTTTCAAGACACAGTTTAGTAAACTGGAATAGATGAATTTACCCAAATGGAGGCTTGTAAGTGTGATCCTCAAAGTTTTTTTGTCTTAGTATATCATATCTCTACACCAGGGTGCCTTTGCAGAGAAGTCATATGTGAGCCGTGGTGGAAGGGGTATCTATGATATGGGCCCTGACAGGAATGGCAGAGAAACATTTGCTCCACTAGTGTAAGATAAAATTATGATTCATGTAAAATAATTATTTTAACATTTATGTGTAATAATCATAATTTGGAATGCAAAAATGTATGAATTTTTAACATGGAGAAAAGGTTTCTGTTTTGAACAATGAAATAACTCAGTGTCTCACATCATTTAAACTAACATAAAAATATAAGTTACTAAGATTCAGATTAAGGTAAACTTTTTGCTTTACTCGGGTTGCTTGTGCAAAAGCAAAATATTTTGCTATGAAGTACACTTGACCTTGTAGCTCAGAAGTAATTTGTTAATGTCAGTTGTGTAAGGATTTATGTTAAAGGTCAAGGAGCCTTATGAAAAAAAGGTCAAACTCATTCTGTTTTGTAACTATTTGTCCTTGCCCTCAATTGCCCATTTGTACTAGTGTTCAGTATAATTTTGCTGGAAAATAATATGACTTATTTTACACCATTTATTCATGCCGTGGCCATGCTTCTGTATGATGATCTTCTAGATTTCAAAATAATTTTCAAATATTAAATGATTCAGGAATGCTATCCAAAATGAATAATAAGTCCCACACTCTAGAAAAAAACTATGAACAAAGTATTACAAACTACATATTTCAACAGCATTACTGCTGCTATAGTTTCCTAACATGTTAGAAAATAGATTGAATCTGTGGTCATATGCATTGATGATTATCAGCTGCGAAATTTACTTAAGATACTTACAAGGTTCACTTAACTTCCACAGCTGTTATTTTAATCAACTGGTCCCTAACCATGATATAGGATATTTACAACTTTTTCCAGTGAAGATCCTGACCCTACAATGTCATACCTTCGAACACCAGGTGGCAGGTCATTCCGTGAATCTCCAATTCAGGACAAGACCAGGTAAAAGAATGAACATTAAATTGATGGTGAAAATTATTGGTCTACCACATGTCTACCACACCCATGCTTTTGTTTTCTCACACCTTTAAAGAGAGTTATGAATTTGCACCAGTTGAACCATTAACAAGGCAAGTGTATTTCAGTACAGTATTTTCTGACTCTCTAAAATGCTCACAGGAAAGGGATAGCAAAAGTTAACTACTATGTACAACTTTTAATTATCCTCCTAATGCATTGGAATAATCCACACAATGGTGTACATTTTTAAAAAATCATATCTATCCTTCAGATCCCCATACCAAACAAGTCAGGCTAGTAATTTGCAACCTCGCCCATTCAGAGTAACATAGGATTACAAAGACAGTCATGACAGACAAGGGGCTTCCAGCAGCATCTCAGGGGAGTGGAAACATTGTCAAATCTATTTCAAATTCCTTTAATCCCTGAATATTTGAGACTGTTGTCCGAGTTAATTATTTGTGTAATTTTATCAAAATTTAAAAAATTGATATATTGGCAGCAGCTTTGCTTTTTATTGATAACTTATTGATTTTTACTGTATTAAATAATTTTTGTACCGAAAAATGTTACGAATAATTTAACTATACATATTTGTATATACTTTCAAATGTAAAGCAAAAAATACTACTGCCTTTAAAAATTTGAGTGAAAAATAGTGATGCATTTAGAGTTGTGTATAAATAGAACTTTTAATAAATTTTTGTATCTCTAAAAAGGCTCTCATGATATTGTCTTACAAAACCAGGCTTTATATACATCAATGAGTATTTTTTATTTGACTGACATCAATTTTTAGTTCTTTGGAAAAATCAGCTTCACACAGGAAGTAAGACCATTCCTTTCATGTTTGCACTCATGTAGTTACACCACAGAATAATATATGAAACAGTCTTCCGGATGTCACCAGATGGACTATGTTTAGCATGGTAATTAAAATTCTTGGGTGCCATAAGAGGCCCTAGAATGATCCGTCCACCTGTAGACATCAGATAGTACATTTCCTGTTCTGATTGTTTAATAACAAAAAAATAACATTTCTTGTTTTGAGCTTAAAGCAGGATACCCAGTTCAACCCAGAGATTTTTGTGAATGGGAGATCAGAGAAAGTTGACCTTCAATGTTAATTAACTGCCATAACTTTAATCAACTTTCATGTAGATTTTTAAAATAGGTCTGTCAGAGATTCTATAGACATCACAGCTTTCTGATTTTGTCATAATTATCTAATACATTGTGTTCAAAATCCAGAATAAAAAGTGATAAAATTCTAATTTCTAAAAACAAAAAATTAAAGTAGAGCAAATAAAACTTTAGAAACTGAAAGTTATTGATACAACAATAAGAAAGAATACTATTACATAAAAAGCTCTAAAGTTACACAAATACCCTCACTCATGATTCATATGTACTTACAATGAGATGAAACTAATGCACAATGGATAATACATTCATTGATGGTGAAATTCTTTGTGTTTACTCCTATCCATCTTACATTAATAACATCCGTGAATCAGACAGGCTCATACTAGTATATTTTGTGTGATAGATGCACACAAAATATACTAGTATATTTTGTGTGCATCTATCACTATTTTTTCTTTGTGCAAGTTCTTATGTCAACTTTGCATCTCCTTCAGCTGCTGGCTTTTTCTCACCACACCCATTTTTCATGTACTCATGCTGCAGGTGTTCCTTGTCAAAAAGCCATTCTCCCAGACCTGGCCCAACTTTCTGTAGAGTGGTGATGTAGTCTGATATATGCTTGATCTCCTCAACCATCATAGTCAGTTGTGTCTCTGTGTGTTAAAAAAAAGAGTTTTGAAGCAGTATTTATAGCTACAGTACTTACAAAAGGTATGTTGCTGACTAAGAGTGTATAAGGGCTCATTTCCAAAGAAACTTTTGGTCTATGTGGATCGATCCATCTCCACTCTCAGTGAGTGCAATCAGATTAACATGCCTCATTTTGTTTTGAATGAACTTCTATAATCACCATGAATTTCTGTATTCTACGCAGTGCTAGGAGGTGTGCAAATCACATTTTTGCTAAGGGAATGATAGGACATACCCCAATAACAGATAGTAATTCAATTTACCTTCAATGAAATCTCCCATCTGAGTATCATGGTGCTTGCTTGCCATTTTGTGTAGGTCAAGGAGGGCTTGGTTAGTTTCTTTCTCTATCTCCAGAGCAGACTTCATGGCATCCAGTCCGCTGCCCCACTCATCTTTGCTTGGCTTAGGGATGGGCTGCAGGACCACGCGACCTCCACGAGTGTTCTGAAACTTGATGAACTGTAAAGAAAAATGTATATCAACTGGTATATTTTTTATAACTCATTAAAAAGTTATTAACTATATTTATCATCAGAATTAATTTTAAAAAAGTTTGTGAAAATAGATAAACAGATTAGACTAAGCAAACAGATCACATACTAATCTTGCAGATGTATACAATGATATGTGAACAGTCTTGCCAGCAGTTCTTAATCAGAAAATGCCTGGTAACAATATCAAATATATGTATAACACCAGCTGAGTTAGCGGTTAATAAAGTTATCTTAAAATAGTGCCATAGTCATCATTTTCCAGACCCCCTATCCCTTTGAAAGGTAATCATAAATGCCCCTAAAATTCATAAATACCAAGCTTATTACTCATCCCTTGCTGTAATATTAATTTGACATTTTATTTATGAAAAAAGGAAAATTCCATCACTGATGGGAAGCACTCTGAACAAGTGTGGTAACACCCTAATTTTTTTCCATTCCATTTCAATCTGGAGAAGTTCCAGTTTTATTATCGACTCCAACTATCATTCAGCTAAGAGCATGGACAAAAGAAGTGAATACGCGATATATTTGTGCCTTGCCAAAATTAAATCTATATTTGGGTTGTTAGTTCTGAGATTTCAAAGGCAATATTTTTTTGTTCCACTTCTGTCTACTATTTTAAAAGTCAGTGTTTAATAACGATCTGCAGCTGAACGATTTCAGAATATGAACAACAGTGAGATCTAATATAGCACGACTTTCATGTTGAATATAATAAGAACAAAAAGGGAATGGCTTATATAAACCGATCGACCCTCGTAAATTCGAATGATTTAGAATGTTCTTAAACAGAAACGCGTTTAACTTACACAAGAGACATACTCAAAATATTACCGTCACATGAAAATGCTTTACATACAAAAAAACTGAAAAGACCAATCAAGGAATGTTTTATGCGTGCAATACCATTATGACCTCTATTCATCTTTTGCAGGTCATTTCAGGTTTTCAATGTGTATAACATATTATTGATTAATGGAACCTGGCGCTTTGACGTATATTACTATTTGAGGCAGAAATGTAAAACAGCACGTTTTTTTTAATCATTGAAAATAATAAAACCTACCATAAACGCGTGTTCCCGTTCTTCGTCGGCTTGGTGCCTGAAAAATGCGCTGAATCCCGGCAGGGCGACATCATCCCTGTCAAAATATGCGCTCATGCTATCATACACGTAAGATGCATAAAATTCCAAATTTATCTGCTTGTTCACAGCAGCTTCGCATTCTACGTGATAATTTTGACGTGCAAGTGACATCGTGTTACACCAATCGTACAGAACGTGAGTCTGTCGGCTAGCAAGGCTTGTAAGAATGTTAATGTCACTTCAGTCACCTTCTAAACCTTCCCAAGGTTAAAATACTTCTCGTTGCACTGCAAAAACCAACGTCAACAGCGACATCTGTGGAATACTTGGGAAACTAATACGGTCTGAAAATTGATATACTTCCTTCTCGCTGAAAAAGGGAACTGCTGTTTTATTATTTGACAAGAAGATGCAGAAAGCGTTTACGGATCAAATCACGCTCTACTGTCACCTTGCTTGGTTATTAAACCGACACAAAATAACGACTTTAGACTACAGTGCTAGTCTGCTATTACGAAAAAAATCGATCAAACCCGGTTAAGTATTTTTGAACGAATTAATAAATTGCCATCCCCTCACTACTTGTTATATGTATCTTCTTTAGTGTCGCATTACGCAGGAGTGCGTGTCACTTAAAACGTTTTTGTTTAATTTTCTGTTTAATATCTCTTCTTTGGTAATTTTAATTACTTAAAAGGCTTTGACATACACAATCTGAATCAGTGTGCACGTTGCAACATTTGATAACCGGGGCAACAGCGGTGAGTTGAATTGAATAGAAAGACATCTGAAGACTTGCGAGTGTCTCACTGTCATTGATCTGATGTACGGTAAACATGCCTCGTTGACTGATGATGATCGATGAACCTATGTGGGGACTTTAAATCATATATATATATATATATATATATATATATATATATATATATATATATATATATATATATATATATTGCTTTCTTTCGTTTGAGGTTTTAATCTAGACCTATAAAAGATGCTCCTGCTGCATTCAAAACTGCGAGATGTATTCCATCTTTCTGTCTTCCCACATTGTTACTACCCTCCATTGTTACCGCTTCGTACCGTTAACCGTTACCCCCCCCCCCCTAAAGATCGGTGAGTTGAACTGAATAAAAAAACATCTGTTACCGCTAACATTGTTACCGCTTCGTACCGTTAGCTCCCCCCCCCCCCCTCCCCCCGATCCGATACGTAATTTTAAAATGTCCTTAGGTCCTATCGTCAGGGTCGATTTTTAAATTTCGATTTGTCACACGGTTGGGGTCCCATAATAGGCTAGAAAGGCGTTTAAATTAAATTATTTTTAATCTAATTTTGTTTTGTTTATGTTTTTAATTTATTTATTTTTGTACAATAGAGAATCAATCGTGCGGGAGCGAAAATTGTTAATTGTGGTGCAGAAATATGGGCCATGTATCAAGGTCAAGAGGAAAAGTGCATCAAATATTGCAGCTGGAGGAGAGCTGATCGATGTTTACACATTAGTATGCAAACATAGCATGATGGATTAGAATATTAGTAAATTAGATATAATTCAAGAAAATTTTCATTTTTGAGAGTTACATTAAGACACTTGTAAACATGTAATAACAAGTTTCAAATATACAAATCACACACTCATGATAGATGTAGGCAAGAAAAGATTATAATTAGGAATGAAAAGGTGTGTTTAGGTTGCCAAGGTGGAGAAGAAACTGAAATAGATTGATTTCTTGTGCGTCTCTTGTACGCTGGTCTCATAGTTAGGGTTAATTTGAAGTAGCACATAAACAAGATGGCTTTGTTTATCAGAATCATAAGTAGGCCTACAAAATAAACTTCCGAGTTACGCAAAATTATTTTGTTTTTGAGAAATGCAATAAAAAGAAACACACAAGAGCTTATTTCCTGTCTTTCTATGGATATAGAATTATAAGTTATTTATATTATAGCTTTTATGATATACAGGTTTGATGCGCATATAATCACTTTATATAATCTCTCGATTGCAATATAGGGCCGAAGTCCGAATGATCACCAGTGCATAGGGGAGACCGGGGCTAGTTGGACCCCGGGGTAAGTTGGCCCCCCGTCAATTTATGACAAAGTAACTACGAGGTAAAAAAAATTGGCCACATATTCTTGTAAAGTGACCGTAGCCTACAATGCTAAGGAAGTGTCGGACGTTAAAAAGTTTTACTTAAGCGGTGAGTCGAAATAAAGTATTTTTGCACCTAAAAGTAATAATGTTAAAGAGATTTAAAATCTATTTCATAGGCTTTTGATCGAATATAATATATGTGTAGGGCATCAAACTGAAGCTCATTGTTTCAAGTTTCACAGAGACGTATCATCGTTGCTCATTCTAGCACCATAAATGGCTGCCATCCTTTAAAATAAAAAGTGTGCATCCGGGGCTAGTTGGCCCCCTTGACTCGGGGCGAGTTGGACCCTCATATTACCCACAAACTTTTGCGCGCAACACAGCTAGAGACCATTGTTGAAACAAACTCAATGGTTTAAAACTGAATATGTAACTTTCTTTTAAAATGAAAATTTATTATTCGTTTTCATTCATTGTAAACCTGCTTTATACCATTATTAATAAATTCTTTATTAAAATAAAACAAATTTTATTGATAGATATTCTGCTTCTTGCAACTTATACCACCCCCCCCCACAACGTGACGTACGGAAACCTCAATAAATCTGCCTCATTTGAACTATTCATTCATCAAAGACTCTCAAAAGTCAATTTAATAAATTAAAAATGTATAAAAATGTATTACAAGGCGTTTACGTGGGATATTTACTCCATTTTTGTATAGGGGGCCAACTTGCCCCGACCCTGGGGCCAACCTGCCCCGTGATCCATCTGGCATTATATTGGAAAAATAATGACGTTGCATACGTAGCTTAGTTCATGGGGCTTACTTTGAAACCGGTTTTGTTACTCTAGCTCATTCCTAGTTGGCTCTACAAGGCCAAAAGTGTCTAACTGGGCCAACTAGCCCCGGTCTCCCCTACCTGTCAATATTGACAATTGCTAGAGAGAGAGATTCCCTCGCACGGCCTACGTCCTTCACTGCGACACACACATATTAAAAAAAAAATTATAATAATAAAATAAATAAAAAAAGCTGTTTCCTTTTTTCAATTAACTGTTTTTATGGTTTATAAAGTAACGCTTTGGTTTTTTCTTTATGTTTTAGAAATGTGTTAAGAGTTTATTATAATCAAATAATGACTTGACAAAATAATATAGACAAATCAAATCGGCAATGCAGGTAAGTAATTTCAATTGAAGTCTTTCAATGTTTAGTTTGAAGAACATCATCAGCTGTACGTTTTACTCTTTTACTGAGTCATAGTAACAGCCTGTATAAATCAATTATTAATACAAGTCAATTTTTCACTTCGTTATTTCAGTGTCCGTCTTGTCACTTTCATCGGGGATTCAGCGTTTTGCACACCTCAGGTAGAGGTGACACTCGTTAGCCTAACTTTCTGTGTTACTGGGATATTTTTTAAATATTGTTGAGATTTCTTTGTAAAGTCTCTATTATCTCATTTCATAAATGTTCGATTTTTCTTGAATTAAAAAAACTGCGTAAACATCAAAGCAATAGCAAAAATAAAGAAAAATTGAATCTGATAGTGGATCACCTGAGGAAGACCTTGAGAAAGTCGAAACCTAGTGTTACTCGTTTAAGTAAAATCCAGTGTCAGATTCATTATATCTTTATTTTAGCTATTGTTTTGATGTTTACGCAGCAACGAAATTTTGGCAAAAGACGAAAGTAATATGGATAAGCAGGCACGTAGCCAGGAAGTTCACTACAAAATATATCGGAACGCAGTATAAAAATCAAAATTAAATGACCCGGATCATACGTTACCGGAACACACGTTACCATTTAGGGCTTCTTGCATAATCTAAAGGCATGGTAAAAATTAAATTTAAATTGAGACTTTCGTGGATTATTGTTTTACACACATTTATGTTTTTAAAAATTGAATAAAACTTAATTCATTCAATTTTATTTTTGGACACTTCGGGGTGTGAAATGCACCTCTATATAGGGTTTGGATGATATGCGTTTTTCTTCTTATACTAATCAAATGCAAATTTTAGAAATATTTTCCAGCAAAAATATTACATTAAACATTCTAGAAGTGTTTAGCTGTGTCCCGTTGAGCCGCAGAAGCTTTGTTGGTGGGCTTCAGATTACGTATAATTCAGCTAGTCGAACTCTAATTTCAAGAGGGGAATATAAGTGTGATTGTGTGTGTGTGTGTGTGTGTGTGTGTAACCCCTCTGATCCCACCCCCCCCTAAATCCGCCATTGGTTCTATTCAAAGTAGATGTCAGACGTAGTCTACAGCAAAGTCCATAGATCTATGTTTACTATTACATGTAACTATTTGGGAGGAGGGAGGGGGATAGTGATCACAGTTCGCGGGAAATAAAATAATAGGCCTAAATTCAAAAATCACAGTAAACACTTTTTCATATCTTATTAAAATTACCAAAAAATTACGAATTGATTTGTGCACCGTATGACGAAGACTAAAAAAGCTGCATTCATAGTCACGGGAATGGAGAAATATTACCAGACTGCACTATGGCCCTGTGACGAATCCTCATCTGTTTGTCTTGAACGATAAACTAATGTCAGAATTCAGGTCAAAATAAAACTTGTCTCGAAATGGTCTCTAATGTATTTGTTGCTTCCAACTCAATGGGGTCAAATGTTTCTGGACACGTCTGAATTTTAAACATTTTTTTAACTTTAACGTTAATAATTATTTCTTTTTATAAACCTTGACGTGTAAGTGCCCCTTGCAAGTGGCGCCACCTATGTTAACAGGCAATTCCAAGGATACGCTGCGTATTACAGTGACTAAGCACAAAAATTGAGGGTGCGTTAAATATTATAAGCGTTTTCTAGAGGCAGCAGCTGTACTCTGTTTTTACATTGAATTCTTAATAACTTTATGGGAGCAACCCAATCGTACTCGGAAGAAAAGATGGCAGACGTTAAGAAAATGATTGATGCGAAAATTAATAGCAAAAAAGTTGTGGTATATTCTAAAACATATTGCCCCTTTTGCAAAAAAGCTAAAGATGTTCTTAAGCAATATAATATCCCGGAAGATATTGAGATTATAGAGATAGAAGATAATCCAGACTGCAGCGCTATCCAAGATTATCTTTGCCAAATAACCGGGGCAAGATCGGTGAGTTGAATTTGAAAGATCTCTGAAAAAACTACACAATCGTTAGTGTCTCGCTGACCAGTGCGTCACTGACATTGATTCAATCATGGAAGTATATACTCACTGAGTACTTCGTGGTTCGATGTACGGTAAACATACTTACTGTCTAACCTCAGGGTGCACTAGTCTGTAGTAAGTTATTGGCCTATTAAATTGTGTAGATCTTTTAAAAGAGCCCCTGTAGTCAGAGGGTACGGTAAATATGCCTTGTTGAATCTCGGATCTTGGGTATGTACATGAATCTATTTGTCCCTGTTTAACGAAAAATCACTTCCACTAATTTGGTGAAATATATTTCAGGTGCCAAGAGTGTTCATAAATGGAAAATGTATTGGGGGTGGAGACGAAACTGTTGCGTTGCAGAAGTCTGGGAAACTGAAGGGCATGCTTGGGCTTTAATAGTTGAATATCCTGAGAGAAGTCGTGTTATGGTGGAGTTTCTGGTTGAAATGCCCAAAACCTATGCCAAGCCAACAAGAAGACTTCTTAATATGTCATTTTGGGATTTTCTGTGTGGTCTTCATTGACTTAAGTGTCTGTTTTTTAATATACTACACACTTTGTTACATCATAGTATTATAAAACAGTTATATTTGCCTTGTATCTTATGATCAGAAATAATAAGTATTATAGTACTTGATCTCATTCCAACATAAATTTTGCATTACTAGTACTTAGGTTTCATAGTCACATTTTAGTTTCTCTTTGAATGACAGTGGAAGATCAGGGAGTAAAATTTTTTATTTTCCACCATGCATTCATGAGTCCTGTGATACTAAATTATGTATGAATATAATAAATCTACTTGTACCCCTACTTGCCCAGATATGTTATCAGATGTTATTGTATAATAGTGTTGCTGTGATACTGTCTAGTCACATGTCAGTATTAGTAATACTTTTGTCATTAAAAATTCAGTGACTAATTTGGACCAAAATGAAAATGAAAAGCAATAGTCTGATCAGGCACAATATTTTTTCCTCTTTTGTATTTGTATTTAGTAGCTGTTCACTGTTTTAGACATACATCGAGCAGAGTCAAGGGCAAGTTGCAACTTGATACAACATATTTGGTTTATATGTCTGCTCTGCATATAATAAATAAGATTCTTACACCATAAAAATTCCTTGTTCCTTAATGAAAAGATGTAAGAAAATTTGCCAAGAAGTTCAATGCTTTCTTTTGTTTCTGCAAGATATTTTTAAATTTAAAACATTAAAATTGTTTGATATAATAACATTTATATGTTGTTAATACTTAAAGTATATTCTCAAATTGTTTTAACTTAAATCTGTTTCAAGCAGTTTTGCATGTCATTTAATTAATGATATTTTAACAAATTGATTTAAATCATGAAGGGCACATAATTGTACTTGAGCATTATATCTGGTGCCTCTGTCAGTTACATGTGTAATTTATTCCCAATTTACTCAACAGAGCCAATAAACTTTTTCTTTGAGGAAGTGATGTTTTTCGCATTTTCAACTGACAAATGAAGCAAGCAGAGTTCAGCATTTTACTGATGTAAGTAGGGTGCACATTTCCTGCATCATTAGGATTTAGTGGTGTCTGATTTATTTGTTCCAATAAAGTTCTTCATTAAGAGAATTTTTTGTACAACTTTCAATTTTAGTAAATACATCAAACGTTACCAATCGGATTGTATTCTGATGGTGAATGATCATGGATCAAAAAAAAAATTGAGAGAGACAATCAGTTTTGATAATGACTTTTTATACACAGACACTGTAAGTGTCTGTATGTATTCTGATTGATCTGTCTGTCACCGTCGCTGTCTGAAACATATGTTTGCCTATAATAACTGCCAATTTTTCAATTTATTAAACCGTAATTTTGTTTTACTTAAAAATTACTGAGTGGCTTTGTATGGTGAAGAGGCAGATTGCTTTTGAAAATTGGCATGATTGGTTTACATTTACAGTAATTATTCTTTTTTTTTTCACAATTTTGGTGACGTTCCCCCAATAAGTACCACACCATATTTTCATTTTATTTTAAATTTACGGGATGGCTTTGTTTGCTAAAGAGGCAGGTTGCTTTTTTAAAATCCGTATGATTGCTTTACATCTAGATTTACAGTAATTATTCTTTTTTATTTATTTATTTATTTATTTATTTATTGTGAAATTTATTTTTTCACACAGTAGCATTTTCAGTGGCTTTTATATCCTGTGGAACTGAATCATTTGCCAGATTTTCATTGCATATGTTACCTGTAAGAGGATAAGAGTGATTATGCTGTTTTAAAGCATTATGTAATGTGTTCAGTGCATCAAAATTGGCCTAAACATATTATTTGTTGCACCTTTTTCTGCATAACGTCTAAACATTTGTCAGCTGTGCAGACTTGTTTCCTGTATGGTGTCTGTTTATTCGACAGCTCTCTGTTTAGTTTAATTAAGAAGTCAGGTAAACGTTCAACATTCGCTAAAAACAACAGCATAACATGTAACCAAAGTTGTTTTCCCCTAACTTAATTATAATGACGTACGTTAACATAACGTCACGTTACCTGTCACGGGGCCGTTCATTGTTCCGAAGGTTCTATGGTCCGAACTTGGACATGTTAACGAAATTTTGTCCATGGCCCGAATAAAGCGTAATAGTATATCGTTAATAAAGTAAAGTTCATCAGCGGCGCGTACATGTACATACGATTTCTCGGACCAATGATTTTTCGGATTATCGAGACCCCCTCCCCTCCCGCACCTTGTCACCGATTATCAAGACTTCCGTACGTTTGTAATGTGTAATTCATGTGTTGCTTGCAGCTGATAAAATGCCCCTGTTCATGTCTTAATTCAAAGGAGTCAACTCGTTCATGTATACATTTCATTTCTGTTTATGGGCCTCGAACTTTTCAAGAATATCCTGCACTAATTTAACCGATTACAGTGACGTCATATTTGCTCCGTAACACTAGTCTCGCGGCCATGCTGGAGGGAAAGAACGACGGGGAATAGTAGCGGTAATATAGGTGAACCAAATAAAATAAAATAAACTTCATATCGCGATCAAGTACACCAAAAGGAAAAGGATATATACAAGCTGAAGCTTCAGCTGATCAGCAGGATCGACCAATATGAACTCAAGACAGTCTAAAAACGTGAAACCCTACCAAATGCTACTTATCCAACATCGTGTTGTCAGAAGATAGTTCAGTTATCTTGTACTTCGATTTTTCTTGTTCATTGGGTAATGACAGTTATAGTTTGAGAGAGTTTAATGTGTAATCATAAGTTTAACCTTACATAGAAGCAACTTTTTTCATAAAGGATAGATATAAGGAGAAATTTGAGCTGATCATCAGGATAAACCCTTGTGGAGTCAACGAAGAATGTATGCAGGATTGTCTTATGACATGAAATATTGCTGTCAGTTATGACTTATCTCTACATCGTGAAGCTGTCAGAAATTATTTCAGCATTCTTGTACTTCATATTGGTTCATGAGAAAGTACATGTAACAAGACTGTTGTTTGAGAGAGTTTAATATTCACCATGAATGCAACCATTTATATAAGCAACATTGTTAGCATTTTATTATTATTCAGTCATTCACAGAAGCAAGGCATTTTTCACACTTATGTATTTATGATGTCCAATGTAAAATAACAATAATTCAGTTCATGAATTGATCTTCATTTCTGNGGTTCAATATTTCTTTTATAAAGTTTAATGCAAATACAAAGTTCTTACGACTTCATGTACAGTTAGAAGGAATTTTTCTCATGCACAAATAACACATTTACAAATAAAGCATTAATTAACTTAAAGTTGGTACAATGTTGTAAATGTTACTTGATAAATGTTTGTTAGTTTCTTATATGTATCTATTAAGTAAGCAGAAAATATTGTGCTGTTATCCACATTCATATGCCTGAGAGAGCATTACTGGCATGAGAGGGCAATACTGGCCTGAGATGGCAATACTGGCCTGAGGGGACACTGCTGTTTATATATGCCAGTTGTAAACCAAACATGGCTCCCACGCACTATAGTTGCCGATCTAGAAAACTCAGCTGTTACATACTCAATTCATTACAACATCGTTATCAAAGGTCATGATGTATGTAATATGGTCCAAGTTATCCAAATATTACAGCAACTTGTCAAGAACATCGAGAATTGGTAAGTTATAGTGAGGTTTTCGCCTAGCA
>NW_019775857.1:1165926-1200318 GCF_001039355.2 Lingula anatina
TGACTTCCTATTCAAGTTCAATAGAAACTATGGACCTATCTCTGCCAGTTTTGGAGATAAAAGGGAAGCAAAATTTGCAAAGTTCAGTTCATGGTGAAAAGTAGGTCAAAGGTCAATTTTAAGGTCACATGTAGATTGCCAGTATATGACTTCCTATTCAACTGTCCACTGGTATTGTCAATGAAGTGCATTGGTTTTCATTTGCAGGTACAGCAAACAATTGGGGAAAAACACTGCAACAAGGCATCAGATACCATTAGTCCGGGCATTTGCAATTACAATTCACAAGAGCCAGGGGATTACTTTGGACAGTGCTGTTATTGATGCAAGGTGTGCCTTTAAACATGGTCAGGTGAGTGTGGCAGTCGGCCGGGTCAGGAAACCGGAAGATGTACAACTGGTGAACTACAATTCTCACAAGTGCCCAGTCCCTCCAATTGAAATAGTACAGTTTTATGAGACATTTGATACAGTTGGTGTTCTACCAGGTGAGGATTTATCTTGCTGTAGAGTTGAATACAAAGTATGTGAGACACCCTTAATACCATTAGCACCTATCATAGAAGAGCTAGATAAGGGAGAAGAATGGGAGGAAGAAGACGAAGAGCACTTCTATCGATCTGTGGAAGAATTTTTAACTGAAGATGTGGCTGATGTGCAGCCATTGCCACATGAGTTGCAGATTGACCCCCCCATTGACACTGAAGCAATTCTAAATAGTATCTGTGTGCCAAATCCAGAGACAAAGCAACAGGCTGACTTGAATGCTGCTGTAGACACAATTTCACTCACTCCTGAATTAGAAGTTTTTGTGAAGAAAGTCTGGTATAACATTCACAATGCTTATGAAGAAACATGTTCACATGTTCAAACAACGTCCCATTTTACAGCTTTTTTTTTCAAAAATCCACAAATACATTACTGGACACAATTACATGCAGTCTACATTGAATGTTGCTCAAAGCGATAGTGAACGTCGGGTGTGCAGTCTGGTTGTTGATGCCCTTCGACAAGAATACTTGAAAAGGAAATCTGCAGGGTTGGACAAGCCATCCACAAGTGAAAGTGGCAATATTACAAATATGTCTGTAGAGGGGGCAGGTGCTGTTCGTTATTTGGCTGGAAGAACAATAGCAAAACTTCGTAAAAAATGGATAAAGAAAATCACCAGGGATATGTATAGTAAAAAGGTTCAACTGCAGACATCAGATCTACGTTTGATAGTAACCATGTTACGACATCTAGAAGAAAAATATGAAGTCCTGCGAGAAAAGTCTGCATATCAGACATCTTTGCAGTCAATTGAAAGAAGGCAGTATGCTGGTGGTGGACTAGCCCATGTGCGTGACAGTGTTTTTGAATTTTTTTATTGCCCTTGAGATGGACAGGAAGAGGATTCAAAATACACAGCTGTTTCATGAATCTGGAGCAAATGTCTTACAACACTCTGTTCAGTTATTGTTGCATAACAAAGAACTCTTAGCACATTGGACTTCACTTTTTGTGGACTATCAGTTAGTTGAAGTGCATGCTGATTATGAAGTCCACAGTTCTCTTCTTACCAATTTTGACATTGTAAGAGATGTACTAGAATCTGTCATTAAGAAATCAACATTGCTGTGTGATCTGTTTCACCAAGTGGTCACTGCCTACATGATGGTAGCAAACAATGCATACCGTAAAGAGATTATTCAGGAATTAGGAAAGAAAAAAACTCTCCAACTTCGTCATGCTATCTTCCAGAAGAAGAAGGAAGCAGCACAGAAAGCCAAAAAAACTGAAGTCACAATGGAAGACATGCGTAGCGACATTTCCAAAGGTAAAGTTCACACACTTTCTCGACTTAAGGCACTGCTGGTGCTGGATCCTGACCTTTTTGCTACTAATCGCTGGAAACGGAAAGAACTGTTGACATTGGCTAAAGCTTGTGGGCTTCCGTACACTAATAGAATGACTGTCAGGCAGTTACAAGAACTGTTGAGCAAGGAAATTCCTTCATTGGTGGAGGTGCCTTATGAGGAGCTGATGGATGATGACTATGAACCTCCCTCCAAGAAAGCTAAATCTGCAACTGGCAAAGGGAAGGGAAAGGGCAAAGGGAAAGGCAAAAGCTCTTCTGTACCAGTTGTGGCTGAAGCGTCAGGTAGCAACATACAATCTGAACAGGAAGAGGATTTTTGCTATAAGTGCAGAAGTGACCATGAGGGGACTTGGGTGCAATGCGACTCATGTGACAAATGGTTTCATTCTAAATGTGCCAAACTGACAGAACAAACTTACCAACAACTTATAGACAATGAAGCTAAATGGTTTTGTGATGCCTGTGAGGAAACCAGTTCATAGTTCAATGAATTTGAAAACAAATCAAGTGAACATCCATTTACAGAAGTCTAGGCCTTTTTGCACGGAATGGCTGTTTCACATGCATTTTATATGGAAGTGCAGAGTAGCCAGCTTTTGAGCAAGACTGGACGTTACACTTTTTTGACTGAGCCCCCTGGTTTATAATGATGGTATTCACAGCCTTGCAGTACTGCAAATAGGTCGGATTGGCATTGGCCCCATTGCACATAGCCCTTTGTGAAGAAAAGAAATTTTCTACCAGGTCAGAGTTCAATCGGGCTGGAACAACATAAGTGGAAGGGAATCTCAGCAATTTGTTGTCAACATAAGAAATAAATCCTAAAATAGATGATGACAAATCATCCCTGGTTTGATGGGAGAAGAGGTGCTTCTGGTCGTTTGTATTTGTCACCCATTTCTCGAACCAATCCCATACGGATCTTAATGTGGCCAGACGTTCATCCCCTCTGTCCTTTATTGGTCTGAGGTCATGTATGATTGAGATAAATTTACTTGTCTGTTCAAGTAAAGCAATTGTGCCTCTTAAATCTGTTGGGACAACCTTTGAGTATGCCTGAAAATATAAAAACAGCTCTGCTACAGTTACTGGTTGTGCTCATAATTCGCGCGACAATCCGTATGCGTATACTACATGTACGTATTAACTGTGTACTGACGCCCCCTGAGAGACAATGGGTTGTTTTGATAAACGACAAAAGCCTGTGCGGGTAGCAAACAATAGCGACGTGGACTCATACAGGGCCTAAGCGCACAGGGGGAGGAGCGCATATGTAAATTTTTGTACGGGTGATCCTTGGAGACCGGAGTTCGTCCTCGCCAAGCGCGGCAGGGTGTTAATTGATGCGCGCTATAATCCGACTTAATGAACGCCTTTTAACATCGCGGTATTGCACTGTGCTTTAGGCTGAATGCCCACATCCCCACCGTGTTCTCTTGGATTGATGCTTGCTCCCTTCTTAAAACCGGGGACTGGGCTTCATGAATTTGATGCGGTGATTATTTTCGGTAGATTCTAAAATGGATTTATCAACATCGTTTTTTTTTTTTTTTGTGGACCCTTATTGTTAATAGTGATTTCATAACACTAATGTACTTTGGACTTATTCGTTATCGTAGATGTTATAGCCCCGAACATTGGAAAGGGGTTAGCATGCAATTTACAGAAATTGACAAGGCGTCTTTTAGAGCGTATCCATTGATTTTTAGCAGCTTACACGTCATGTTGTAGACAGCAAAATTGATACCTATATAAATCTTAGTAACTGCATTGTTGCGTGGCCATAAGCTATGCTGGTTATATTAATATCGTTAAAGGTTGTCAACACACCACCACATTCAACACTTAATATAATAATTTAATTTCTAATAATTTAAATCTTATCACGTTAACTGATAACATTTATTTTCAATACACAATCGTTTAAGTTGCCAAAGGTCACTCGGCAGGGTTGGTGCACTAGTATACCCAGTACCAGTAGGTTTATAATGCTACACATGGAATTAAAAATATTATTTACTTTTTTTCTTTCAGACGAGTGCACTGTCCAGATGGACTCGAATGGAAGATACGTTTTTCGAAGAGTGTTGCGTGACGCAGATGGCAATGACATTAGTGAGCCCCCTCCCTTACGACCGAGACCCAAACATCCATACAAAATTCATGTTTGGGCAGGTAAGTTGCAAACCTGAGCACTGTTGTGAAAAGAGCGGTGTCTTAGAAAAGCTGAATGACGCCTGTAAAATTTAATTTGATCACGAAACTTTATTTGTGTACATTCTTTCATATTTGTGTACGTTCTTCATATGCTTTCAGCATTTTTTGAACAGTAATATTATTGCGTGTTGCAATCATGGTAAACAGCCTAGGAACCAAATTGAAATATACTGTACATGTGGTATTTTACAGGTATTTCCAAGAGGGGAGCCACTGAAATTGCTCTTTTCACCGGCACCATGGATAGCGTGAGGTACCAAGACATCTTAGAAGCTGCCCTTTTGCCATTTATCAGACAGAGGTAAGGGCGAAATTAGGTAGCCTATATGACGACAATATTTTAGTCCTGGCTTGCATTCTTTTAGGTTCCCACTAGGACATCGATTTTTGCGCTTTTTGACGACAGCGGAATGCCAAGACATCTTAGAAGCTGCCCATTAATTACATTCACACTGTCCAGAGCTGCAACAATATACTGGTAGCTGGTATTGGTTAGCTTAGTGATGAAAAGGTGTAGTATTCATAAATGTGTTAAAACTACTTTCCCTTTGCGAGAGAAACACAATTAACAATTTCTCTATTTAAATAATTGCGGTTCACTCACTGATAAAGCTAAATCACGATATCAATACGATGTATGCATAAATATTAAGTAGATCGCTCCTCTGTTACTTTTACGTAATTTTTTACGTAATCTTTTACGAGAGTCTGTGTAACAGAAAGTCCGCTTATATTTAGTTACAAAGAGCAGGTTAGCCTGATCTAAGTGAGACAAAATCTCAGGCAAGGCTTACTGGTAAATGTACATAAAAATGGGAAGCAGACTCTCTGTCAAGTTACATCGGGACCGTATGTGTCAAATGAATTTCATGATTGCTCAAATAGTACATCTGGAACTTAAGGCATAAGCCGACCTTAAAAGTGAAAGTTACTTAGATCTCTTACCTGTTCGCTCTTGCAATATATCCCTTAATTGCAAAGAGTTCATTTCACGGTTGTTGGTCATCTCAAGATTAACAATGGCGCTATGTTCATCTGTAAACTGAGCTCTTCTTCCTGATCTCGGACGATCAGCAAGACCGTGTCCCTCTTCGAACCTTTGTAGGAAACGGTATATTGTACTTCGGTAGCAAGACACGTTTTCGTCAGCCAACTGCCGTTGAATATCCCCTATGCTTACTCCATTTTCCCGTAAAACCACGATANCCGGAGCCGGCGGAACATACGGGTCGGGACTAAAACCATGTGTACCGCCAGCGCCTACGCTGGTGGTACAACAAGCCAGTAATGCTGCACTCATGCAGTAAAGTCTGACTAATTTCCCTGATACCATTTCATACAAATGGAACCTTGTTAACTATATATACAGCTCTGATTTTTAATGTGAATGTTTTAATAGTCAATAAGTGCATTCTCAATTATTTTCAGTTTCCTTTTTTCTATTTTAGCAACTTTCAATATTATTTCCTTCTTCAGTAAAAAAATAAAAATAATATTCAAAGCGGAAAGCTTTACAACCTTTAAAATAAAAATAATTGCTCCACAAATATGCTTCAAAAGTGTAAAATCACCTGTAATATTGCAGCGGATGACTAGCTTTAAACTGGTTGAGGGATACTCTGGGTGCAGTCACTGCATTCACCCTCAAGCCTTGCTCATCTCTCACCCTCGCCAAGAACTTATTGGCATCGTCCTGGTCCTCGCAGATAAAGGCACGCATGTCATTGAAACTGACATGACCTTCCACATACTTTGCATATCTTGGATCCTTCATGTTCAACTGCAATTCAATTTCAAATTCAAAATTACCAAGAGCCGACCATTCTTTAAAATTAACCACTATACTTCCTTCTTAAAATGTGGTAATATTAATCCAGTATGTTTTAGAATTCCTTTACCTCTATTTCTACAATGTACATAACATTAGGGTGGAATTTTATATTAAGATATGAGTAATAGCATGTAAAACAAAACTGAACAGGGGAAAATAACTAAAGAATAATTTCACCGTTTGAGAATAAATTACACTTACTGTCACTATCATGGGTTCGTGGATGACTCCATTGAACTCGTGTCTGTTACTTCGTAACCACATAACAGCCTCGTATGTGTGTCTGTGCCTCTGCTGCAACACCAACAGCCTTCTATTACTGACATCTTGTAGCTGGTTTAGAACATCTTGCTTTCCTAAAAAATTAAACGAAACATAGATGATTTAACACAACATAACATTAGTTTTAAAATGGAAAAACAATGGTTGCCAGGCTTTGAAAAATGTCCTTTATTCAACAAAAGTTCTACTAACAAAGGTTACTTATATGACTAATATGCCCAAATAATAGTCACTGTAGGGTGGTCATATTATAGAGATTCAGCATTATCCTTACAGTCTAAGCTCTGCTGGTCCAAAATACTATTATATTGGTAAATACATGTACTTAACAGTACCTACCCCGAATATCACCTCTCAATTGATCAAGCTCCATTTTAACAGCACTTCCCCGATGTGATGCCTGAGTCATACTTCGACTAGTATCTTGCATGTCTTTGCTGACACGTTCTATAGCAGGCTACAAATATACAGAATAACACTTAGTTTTTTTCCTCTTGAGACTAAATTTGTCTACATGATACCAACAAATCTAGCATAAATAGTGAACATGTTTTGAGTCAAAGAGAAATTATTGAGAATGGGTCTTGAAATATACACAATTTTAAATGAGACATTGCATATACTGTGAGAGGGCGAAAATGCAGTTCAGTGCACAAATCTGGTTTATTAAACCTGGTAATTTGCAAAACAATCAACAATGACTTGTAGGAGTCATCTCACAGTATTTTCTCTTATAATTAAGCTACATTACTAAAAACTGGCAAAACTACAAAAAAAAGTTATGTAGACAACTTCATTCATTTCTACAGAACCTGTACATCCTCTTCATCCCCCACATTATCATACTCTGCCTGAATAGCATCTAGCTGAGCATGGAGATTTTTAACTCTGTAACATAAATCAATACCATTAAATATCAGCAGAGTTATAATAACCTGATTACAAACTATCTATTAAAAGACAAGTTTATTTTACTTTTTATTGGGATCCATCTATATAAACATGTCATTGGAAAAAAACTTCATTACCAGCATTTGTCTTGCATACCTTTTTTGTCTCGACTGTTCTTGGCTTCTTTTGGCATTGAGGTCATCCTGAATTTCTTGCATCTATAATTATGATTACATTAAGTATGAAAATCAGTAGTTTTTATAATATAGAAAGCACTGATAGAAGAAACAACCAAGTCTAGATAACAAGTTGTAACACCCAGCAAATCTGATCTTTTTTTTACTTTCTTGAAGAAGAATATTTTCTAAAAAGCAATAAAAAAGATGTTTTCCTACCTTATCTGTCTCATTCTCTATGTTCTTGCTTTTGTTTGCAGCCTGCTTTGCATGCTCTTTAATTACATTGTACTAATAAAAGAGAAATGCAATCATATAACATATTAATGGTAAATATAACAGTGCTCATGACTATGCATATCTACTGATTTTTTTCAAATGATATATCCATTCTGATTAGCATACTTGAAACAAAACTCTACTTTTTATCATATTAAGACAGAAAGACTATATTAATACTAGAAAGACACAAAGAAAACTTTAAATCAAGCAAACCTTTATCATACCTTTTCCTTCATAAGTACATTAATTTCCTCCACCTTTTTCTCTGCATCATTCAGTTTGGCTTGCATGGGTGCATAGGCAGCTCTTGCTTTTTTCAGGTGTTCTTCTATAACATGTTTTCTCTCTTTTTCTTTAGTAAATTGAGAACGTTTTTCCTCATACTCCTACAAAACACATAAAAACATTTTTGATATAAAAAATGGGCAAATGATGTAACAAAGAATCAATACATTTGTGATCACCTTTATTAAATTGAAACTGTCAACAAATGACAATAAAAGCTCTTTAAACCATGCAGTTAGGCTCAGCCTGCACTAAATGAAATTATTCCACTTATAATACTTACCACCCAGGGTCTTTTCTTCTGTAACAGCTCTATCTTCTGTCTGTACCTCTCTCTTTGTTGGTATTGCTGGACATCTCCTTCTAGCCGGCTGTTTTTTTGAACAGCATCCTCATAATGCTCTATGACACTGTTTGCCCTTGCCTCAAGCTGCTTGGACTCCTGTCTGGCCATCTTCAACTTTTGGTGATTTTCATACATGTTTTCTGGACCAGCCTAAATAAAACCAACCAAACTTTATAAAAGCTGTGGTCCAGCTTACAAAATTAGTCTCATCAAAATTTCTTCTCATCCTTCACTTGACAGCTTTTTTTAGCCAATCCCAAATTGACTACATGTGGATCATGATCTGGTGACATTTGGATATTAAATTTAACAAAATTTGGACCTATAATTCTGAATCAAAAAGATACCAGGGAATTCTCTTAAACTATTTCCTTTCGATTTAATTGTCTCTTACAATAAATTACTCCATATTTCAATGGGTTATTCACTTCAAAAGATGATTACTTTCAAACAAACAATATCCTCCACAATTCCGGATATCCATCTGAAGTCTATATACTTCACAACAATAAGAGTAAATTTCCTAGTGATTGGTTGCTTAGATAGGGAGATATAGCTGAAACTGATTTACCAATCTTGTCACTCAAGCTGTAAAAAGGGCCAAAAACATTCACCCAGATTAACAGAGCTTATTAGTTGATGACTTGATGTAAAAAAGAAAAAAAATTAGAATAACCAATGACATCACTTAGTGACAGTCACTGAAATTATGTACTGTGCAAAACACTGTAGACGGGCTGCTCAAAACCAGTCATGACCGGCCATGTGTACAGGCATGGGGGTCTAAGAATCTCTAACTAACACACTGAGTAAACAACATGCATAGCTTCTTAAGTGAGTATGTCAAGTAACCAATAACCTAAAAAGTGAAATGTTCATTTTAAATTATTTAGATATTAGGCACTCTAAACCTAATTTTAAGGGGCATTTGTTGTAATTTTGCACCCTTAGAGGTGCAGCATGCTTCAAAATGAGGGATGATGTTGGCAATGGGGGAAGGACGCAATGCCACAGCCCAGATGCAACACTTCCCCTTATCAAGTAATTACATCCACCTTAAAGAAAGAGCTTAAAGTGGGAAAATGCACATTTTGGGGGGTAAGTTTGCTGGGGACAGGGAAACTGAATCCCACATGATGTTACATACAAATGGCAAATAAATACTCACTGCTTTTTCTGTGTTCTCCAGTAATTCCTGCTTGGTCATCCTAGCAAACTCACCCACTTTCTCTTGAGGTAAAAATTGACAAAGATTACCCACTTGGATTTTCAAACGACTTGCCAGCTCCTCAACCTACAATCTCAGAAACAAAACAAAAAGCAATACAGAAAAAGTTTCTTAAACAAAACAATAGTTCTCAGATTCAGAAAAAAAATTATATGAAGAACAACCATCCAGCAATTAACTTTACAAACAAATTTACAAACAAGTGCTTGCATGAAGGTCAAATATTAGTATGTGACAAAGGGAAAAAATAGCAAAGTACATGCATGCAGTCACAACAAACAGCATAAAATTTAAAATATTTATCTGATCAGAACCACTTTTAAACTTAACATTCCTTTTTCATACTACTGTCAGTCTAAAGCAAAATGGATATTCATTTTAAGAAATTTTGAAAGTTGCACTAACAGCTCCAATGACATTAACAGACATGACTACATGGTACATACAAAAGTGCATGGGTATAAATATCATACACATTCAAATATCGTGGTTGCATTTTATCATCGTTTTATAAATCAACCTACAGCTTTCTGTGTTGCCTGTCTTCCATTCACTGACCAATCACTCTTGTTTTTGCTTATTTCACGACGAATCACATAATTTTCACCATCTGGATTGTGTCTGAAAATTAAATGCAGAGAACATCTAAAACAGTTACAAATGGCAGCAAGCTAGCTTCACCTTAATTGTCATGCACATGTAATATCAAAAAAATCAAACTTGTTTTGAAAAAAAATCAAATCAATTAAAATTTGCTGTTTTATAAAATTATATAATGCACAGCAACTGTCACTTTGACTAGGTGTGACACTGGGCAGTGACACATATAAACTATTTATATGGTGAAAAATACAATGGCATAATTTACCCCTTCAAGTATAGTCTGTATGGCACAGAGTTTCAAGTTCAACTCTTTAAAATACTTTTGTCTGAAAGTAGCTGATTATCACTTAACTTCTCAAGGGAATAATACTCACAGCTCAAGTTCAATGATGGCCCTCTGACAGCCATACTTAATGTACCCGGCAGAATTAGGGGCACGGTTAAGGACACTTGGTTTCCCTGCAACCCCCAGACATATAGCACACACCAAAGTGGACTTCCCTGTGCCATTGGGACCTATGATAACATTGAGGTGAGGACCTGGGCGGAATTCTACAACATCATAAGTGCTAGAATAAAATTAAAAGGAGTTACACTTCATTGTCAAGCAGGTTTTTTCTTCTTCTTTGTTCTTTAAGTTATCTGTAAACCCATCTCTATCAAAAACCATAATATTTGCAAATTGCAATCATATTTTGTTAAACATTATGACCCAATTCCCACAGACACCATCAATCTACATAGATCAATCTAACTCGGAAGAAACTCGCACTGAGTGCAATTTGCTTATATGAGTGACAAGTCTCCTTTTGTTTCAAAAATACTCATATAATCACCAGTTTTTCTGTAATCCACTTAATGCCAGGAGGCTGTGTCATTAAGTTTAGTTGCACTCAGTGAGAGTCCCCGTTGGATCAATCTACTTAGACCAATGGTGTCTATGGAAACAGGACCTAATAATGATTTGTTAAGTAGTGTATGTAGGCATAGTAATTAACATGAATGGCACCATTTCTAGACACCAATTACAGTGCCCATTCAAAACTCCACTCTTTGCAGTTGTGTGTGATCAAAAGCACATTCTCCTCACAGAAAATAATGGACAACTATGCTGCCTGTTTGTTTAAAAATCTTTATCTGGATTTCTTACAGATTTTGATGAGTGTGGAAAATACTTTTGTTTTTACACATACAATAAGAATAGAATGTTTACAGAGAATAGAAAGTCATCAGCCCTTTCTTTTAATTTTGATAGCAACAACTTCCACCTAAATAGATAAACTTGATATTTACATGGGTTCAGAACATGTTCCTGAGGGTCGCGCAAGCAAATATAATTGCATTTATCACACGGGGTTTGAATGGCCGCAGTGAATAACAGTTCCACCGGCTTTTAAAAGAGGAAAACTAACAAAAACGGTCCAGAACATATTCAATTTGAATGTGATACAATATTCTGTCAAAAGAAAGGTTAATTTATACACCCGTTTTTCATTATAGATGACATATTGCCTGGCAGTTTTAAACACAATGCTGACTGTAAAGCTGATGAGATGGCATAACGAAAGTCTATGCATGGGCAGTCACTTTTGATCATGGCATGTACAAGGAAATGAAAACTAGGAAAAGAAATTGCATATCATACACAAAGTTTTCTAGCTTCACCCGAACTATAGACCCTTCTCCAAATCCCTCGCTTCCGTCCCGCTGCGTTTCGCCTTGTCTTTGGTTTGTTCTAGCTTTTGGTTTTGCCATTTTTTTCGCGCTGCACGAAATCTCGCAGTGTCACGTTTGAGTTTTAATGGGGGAGGGACGATGAAATTTTATCTCAACATTTTAAGTTTTATCAATTTGATTCTTGGCATGGATGTTACGAAAATAAGAAATAAAATACCATCAGATATATATGTTAAAAATTCCCGAAAGATGAGAAAATATGATTACAACACTCGTACAATATTTTTTTTTTCTGAACCATCTCCCCAAAAACACTGAATGTAAACAAACCAAGATGGTGGATCTGGCTGTCGGCACGTCAGCTGCCAAATGATATAGATATTTGCTTTGAACAGACACAGAAGAAAAGAAATCAAGATGAATGTGGTTCTGGCTGTGAAGCAGTATGTCACCAAGATGGTTGATGACAGTGGGCAGGGCATGAAGGTGCTACTGATGGACAAGGAAACGGTAAATATATATATATAATATTACAAAGCAGAATCTGAGGAAGTATTTGATTTATAATATATACTATATTCTAATGAGTCGTCTGTATGATGAGAAAACATCACAAGCACAGTGCTTGTTCGTTGGATCAAAACAATTTATACAATGATATATTAAAAGTTAACTTCCAATTTTCCAATCAGTTCGTTATTGATGGAAAATAGATTTAATGCAATGTATAGTCTCTTTTTTATTTCTTCAGACAAGCATTGTGAGCATGGTTTATGCCCAGTCAGAGATCTTACAGAAGGAGGTGTACCTGTTCGAGAGGATTGACTCTAGTGCAAGAGAAACAATGAAACATCTAAAATGTGTATGCTTTTTGCGGCCCACAAAAGAAAATGTTGACCTTCTTCAACAAGAGCTACGGTCACCAAAATATGGATTATATTTTATTTGTAAGTAACATAAATGGTGAGCATTGAGCATGAAAGGACCAACATATTCTATTCCAAATTTGTACATTTAAATATAGTATGCCCTTGGACTGAGACATTTCCGTTTTTATGTTTAACTTAGTAATTCCCTTAGAGTAAGAGCATTAAAATCAGTTGTTTCATTTCAGTAATTGGATATTTAGGATTATCACAATCCAGCTGAAACTTCATTTCAGATTTTTCAAATGTGATAAGTAGGCAGGATGTCAAGGTATTAGCTGAAGCAGATGACCAGGAAGTTGTAAGAGAAGTCCAGGTAAATGTTTTGATGTTAGCATACATTAGAAAGATTACTCAGTAGTTTAACTGCTGACAAATGTCAAACTTGTTTGATATTAGTTGTGAACATTTGTTTGATCATAAAGTGCACCTGAGTTATTATCAGTTGTTTTCACCAGTAATTTAGGTGAGTTAACTTAGGTCACCAGTACTCTGAAGATAATAATGATGAAATGGTGTCATTGCTGTGAGAGAAAAATTGGGTTTAAAATAAGTCTGATGGTGTCTTCGTGTTATACAGTTCAGATTTTGCCAGTGCAGATAAAACTGATGGAAATTATTTGTCTCTCTACTAGTATATGCATCTTTTTTTTTCATTAATCTAGGAATTCTATGGCGACTATGTAGCAGTCAGTCCACACTTATTTTCTTTCAACATAGTAGGCCATTGTCAGGTAAGATCTTCCTCCAGTTATCAATTATAAAGGTGTTCATGTCATTACTGTGATATGCATTCTATCAGAAGAATAACACAGTGCAAATTTCATTGTAAGACATAACTTTCATTTATTTTTTTATTTATTTTAGGGTGGAGGAGAGCTGTTTAGATTGTTTGATAATCAGAATAGCCCTTGACCTGCTTGTTCTCATCTCATTTTTTATTTTCATTAACAACTTTTTTGGTTGTTTGATTATCAAGTGACTTCTTCTACAGGGCAACAACTGGGTGACCCCAGCTCTGACCCGCAGTGTCCAAGGCCTGACTGCAGTGTTGCTATCTTTAAAGAAATGTCCCATGATACGCTTCCAGAATTCTTCTGAGATGGCGAGGAGAATGGCAGACAATGTTAGGGTGAGTGTCTTGATTACATTACATCATTTGACTGCAAATTAAAAAGAAGCTGTATAAATGAACTTTTTAATCAGGAATAAGTTATTAAAGGAAATTAAACATTAGTTTAACTGACTGTGATAACATTAGTGATTTTATACTTTTTACAGCAAGTGATATCAAAAGAAGCTTCTTTGTTTGACTTTCGAAGGACAGACGTCCCACCAGTTTTACTCATATTAGACAGAAGGGATGATCCAGTCACTCCACTGCTAAATCAGGCAAGTGCATGGAAATTTATATTTTGTAACATAAAGCACCCATGATAGGTATGTATGGCTACTTGGCTATGGCTATGATTTCCTGGAATTAAGTGATAACCATGACCCAACAGACTGATCATCTGTTTTCTGTTCTAGTGGACGTACCAGGCCATGGTCCATGAACTCCTAGAAATAAGCAACAACCGTATTAGCTTGGCCTCAGTCCCAGGCATAAGTAAAGAATTGAAGGAAGTGGTGCTCTCTGCTGAACATGATGAATTTTATGCCAATGTGAGAACAAGTTGTGCTTTGATTTGGCAATGAGTTTTAAATGAAGCAGTTGCTTTGTTATGATCAAAGAGGGATCTTTTGGTAAAGATAACTTTTGTCGGGTAACTTTTTTTGCATTGATAAGTTTGTTTTAAAGTGTGAATTGTAGTCTTGCTCTAAGAATTAAGGAAATGTTTATAGAAGTTCTAGTTACAATGTTGATTTTTTCACATTTGAGTGAGATTTTGACAAATATGTCTTTGTAGAATATGTATGCCAATTTTGGTGAAATAGGAGTTAATATCAAAACCCTAATGGAAGAGTTCCAGAAGAAATCTCAGGGCCAGTCAAAAGTGGAATCCATACAAGACATGAAGGTTTGTTCTTTACCAGACATTGTGAATCCAGTGTTTTAATGTCCTTTTATAACTTACAGCAAAGTCATGAGATCAGAAGCGATACGATATACATATTATATGTAAGTTGTTTAAGATGTGGAAGATGGAAATGGGAAAAGTAGTTTCAGAGATTTGATAATATTTTGACAAGTCTTCTATTCCTTTTCTTTTTTTTAGGCATTTTTGGAAAACTATCCCCAGTTTAAGAAAATGTCTGGCACGGTTTCCAAGCATGTGACAGTAGTAGGTGAATTGAGTAGACTTGTTGGTGCTCACAATTTATTGGAAGTATCTGAGACTGAACAGGAACTGGTCTGTCAAGGTGATCACTCACTGGCACTTCAGGTAAGCATGGTGATTGAATTCAACCTTAAATTTCTGCTGATAGCTCAGAGTTTTAATTCAAGTGCTGGTTCTACCTTTCATGAAACTGAGATGCTTAATTTGTTTGAAAAATCCCATTGTTGGAAGACTTACACAGCAATTACATATTTCTGAATTAGAGTCTGATTTGGTGCTTTTCAGAAAAAAACATTGTCCATTTCATTTTCAGAAAATCCGCTCACTTTTAGCCAATGACAATGTGAGAGATATTGATAAACTGAGGCTGGTGATGTTGTATGCTCTTCGGTTTGAAAAACACAGCAACAATGATGTGACAGGACTGGCAGATGCACTGGCAAAGAAAGGAGTGAGTGAAAAGTTGAGAAGGGTAAGACTTTTTCACAACAGGAATATGTATGTTGAAAAAAATCTAATTTTAGTATCTGAAAAAAGAGGTATGTTAGTTTATGAGACAATATGTAAATTATATATATATAGTTTAAAGAACATGAATGTCAAATTGAAGAAGATGTGGAATGTAAAAAATGTTTATGAGATAATATGTAAATTATATATATATATATATATAGTTTAAAGAACATGAATGTAAAATTAAAGATGTGGAATGTGAAAAATGTTCACTTCTCAACGTTAGATGGTTGGTGCAGTGGTGGATTATGCAGGCAGTCGTGTTAGATCCAGTGATTTGTTTGGGAGTAAAGATGCCATTACTTTTACAAAGAAATTTTTTAAAGGTCTCAAGGTAAGTTTAGAGTTGTAAGTTGTGACATGATGTAAGAGATAGTAGGAGTTGGTCAAAGATTTGTTTATTGTGATTTCATACTCGTTTCTGGTAGTTTTTGTATATATTCACTTTTTGTTCTCTGTATGTAGTTATAATTGTGTACAAGTAAGATGATGTAAACTAATCTAAAGTGTACTACAAGAGCGGTGATTTTTTTCCAAGGGTGTGGAAAATGTATATACACAACACAATACCCTCCTCCAAGAACTCCTTGACCAGTTGATCAAAGGCAGACTTAAGGAGGCCAGTTACCCATATGTTGGACAAGCACAGTTGAGGGACAGGTAGGAATTAACCATAGAAAATTAATGTTATAATTAATCAAGCCATTATTTTATATTCATTAATTCTTTTAAATAGTCTTTTGTGTGATTACTGGTATTCTTTTTTGTTTCTGCAAGTTGTGAAGGGAGATAGAGAAGTTTGGTGTAGTCGAATGGCATTGTATGGTGACAACAATCTCCAGAGCTTATTTACTCATGCGCATTCCGCATATGCTCAATTCTCTGTAGTGGGATAGTCTCAATTGAGGTACATGTTGCTACTTATATCAAGGGAGTGTCAGTGCTTTACCGCATTGTGTGCTTGATTAATTTTATTGGCACGCACAATACAATTAAGCAAGAAGTTCTTCCCAGCTTTTAACTTCAATGTTCAGTTCAGCATATTTCATCCACAAATGAAATGAATGCAAAATTGTTTGTTGCTGACTCATTACATCATAATTTTTAGGGTAATGAAAAGTATTGAATATTTGATATGTATTTTTTACTCTAAGGCCTTAACATTTTATACAGGCAACAATTTGTTAAATTGTTAAAATGATTAGGATAGCAGGGTTATATAATAAAAGCGGACTTGTTTGGCCAAATCTCGAACAACCGATATTCTTTGTTGCCTTCTTTATTGGTGGGAATGGAACTATGAAAATCTGTGGTACACTGCGATGGAGCAGACAAAGTCATTTTTTCATTTTCTGATAGACAGTCAAACAGATAGTGTAGGTATATGCTTGTGTATTGTATCAAAATTATTTACATTTTTTAACAGTTTAAAAAATGAATATTTTTCAGGCCACAAGATATCATTGTGTTCATGATAGGTGGTGCTACATATGAAGAGGCCTTGGCTGTGCATAACATGAACAAAACCATTCCAGGAGTCAGAATAGTCCTTGGAGGCACCCACATACACAACATGAAGAGGTACCCATTTGCTTTCTTTCCCTTGAAATGTGATTTTCCAGCATGGGATTTTTAAGCTAATTATATGGTGGAGTTTTAGACATTTATTAGCAAGAATTTGGTTATGTGATGCAGTGAATGCTGTAGCATTTAATTGAATAAAACCACTAGTATATGTAGGGAACATAATGCTTCATGTTCAATTGAAGTTATTTAAATTCCAGTCTTGTACTCGTTGTACCCATTTTATTGTTGTAATAAACTATTTGCTTTTTCAGATTATTCAGGACAGTAAAGGAATTTTTGTTGCTACATGAATAGCCATCATTCTTAAGTTTGGTGGTAAATATTAAACCTCACCAGAAAAGAATAATATTTGGTAGTGCAATATTTATTTTGAACACTTTATTTTTCAGCTTTCTAGATGAGATTACCCATGCTACTTCTGGTGTATCAAGGCATACTTCTGGCAGGAGGTGGTAAAAGGAAACACTACAGAAGCACTTATAAGGAGGATATGGAAAATATGGAGAGATAGAAAGATAAAGCATGAAGGGATAATCAGTACAAGAAACAACAAAATGTGAAACATACATGGATGTCAATCATCCAGTATGAATGAACTGGAATGTATTTTATGTGCAATATTATATCTAAAATATGATATACTGGGATACAAGAAATATACAAGAAATATAGCTCTGTGTCCTTTTCAAGCCAACAATTTTATTAATATTGGCACAGATTTTGTTAAATGTAAGAAGTGGTTGATAGGTGAAATACTTGTTATACATGTAGTCTCTTTGAGAAAATTTGATGTGTATTTTAATGAAAAATATTGTGGATTTCATCCTTTTCTATCCGAGGTGTTGGATCTACATCTTACTGGTTTATTCTACAGATTAAAAAAAAAACAAACACTTATTTGCAGCTCTACAGATTTATTTGAATGTATGTAATGACTAGATAAAAAATATATAAAATCATGCACTATTATGTACTGTTCTGCATACAAGTAAAAGGCTTGTACATACTAAAAAATCAACTTCAAAAATATCTGGTATAATGACTATGTACATTGGGCTATCCTGCCACTAACAATACTAAACAATTTTATATTAGTAAAATATATTTAAAAAAAAAACAGCAGCTGCTCAAAGATAAAAAAAAAGAACTGTGAAATCTTCAAGTTAAAATTCTACGTGTCGCATAGCATCAAAAGTGAATTACCCATTGGCTCTGGGATGATCTTTGGAAGATTTATATTCATTTAAAAAACTTAAACTGAACCCTGCAGCACCAGAATTACTAGTGAATTAATATACTTAATAAGCTTAATTGTTTATTAACTGCTTGACTAATCATTAGTCTATTACCTGCTTTACTAAACCTTAGTCTTGGACTATAGCCTATTACCTTACCTTACATTCTAGAATTGTACTTGATGAGTATCTTTTATGCGGTTCAACAAGTTTTAGTCTACATTAACTACAAATTACACTGTGCACATCTCAATAACCATGGCCTGCATTACAAATTATTATATCCATTGAAAACAATAAAATGTGTTACACGCAAATAAACGACGTTTACATAACATCTAAAATTCTTCTGACAATTAGCCATGACCTACTACCATGAGAACGTATCACTGCTAACAAAGAAAAGTTTTCAGAATGATAATCAATGAGATCTTTCATATTCTAATTTAATCTTCTTGACACCCCTTGAATATTTTCTTTCTTTGAATGATTAACAAGAACTGTTACCCTTAGTTTGACAGGCACAGAGAAGGTACAAAAAATTTCACCAATAGTGACCTTGACAATACTTATAAATAGTTATTTCAAACAACCATTTCAATAAACCAAGCTGACCTTACCAATTAATGACCTTACTAATTATATCCATGAATGGTGAAATAGTGTCACAACATGTCAACAAAAAGAAATGCTTCAAAACTTAGTCCTGTTGACCACAGTACACTAAGTAATTTTTGATAAAAAATTATATTCCCATTATAAACGTGCCAAATTCACATAAATTAAACACATAAAATAAGAACTTGGCTTATTATATCTTTAATTTAAACTATTAATTGATGCATGAATGATATTTATTACCATAAAGAAAACGGCACATATTGTGTGAGTATCATTGCTGAAATATTTAGCATAAATATATTTGTTAAATATGCAATTGAAGTCTACAGTAGAGTTAAAACCTTTATCAAAATTGAACTTGAGACTCTTCTCTTCTAAGCAGAGGCCTTGTTTTTGTGTGTGTATCATCTGAATTTTTTATAATCTGCACTTATGCTGAAATTACTGAGTATCTATCAAACATAAAGCACCAAAAATATACTGAGAATTCTACAGAGAATATATATCTCTTTGCAAAGGTCTATATGCTGCATAAAAATTGCATCATGCTCTTATAAATGTCTTAGGCAAGTCTGATATTATATATTTTGGTCTAATAACACTTCTAATCTTGGCAACTGGCTTAAGAAAACTATGTTTCATCCCAGTGTGAGATTCTCAAACCTCCTTTAAAACACAGTGACCTTGTCCTCTATTTCAATGACAGGCGGTGGTCTTGGCTGCTGTGAGAGGGGAGTGTAGGAGCCCACAGGATACATTTCATCCTCCTGTTCTTCAGCTCTTTGGTGTGTGTCTGGGACTATTAAGGCACCAAGTTTCAGCTGACACTAAGTAAAAGAATTGACTCATAAGATCATAATAATAAAATTGGATGTTGCTAATAAAATCGCAAGTAAAATATAGGGATTTTTTTTTCAATATGAAGGCTGATATTTTTAAGGTAGAACCTCTTCCTCTTCTCTTTCTATAGCAAATTTGTTGATAAATTATTTTGTACCATGTTTTGCAATGATAGTAAAATTACATAAAAAAATTATCAATGTCAATTAAACAAAGATTTTAATTTGACTACATAAGAAGTTATTTCACATCCACTACCAAAAACTGTACATATATGAATACTTAGGTAATGTAGTCAGAATTGCCATTAATGAAAAATTTAGACTTCTTTGATGAGCTGATGCAGACTATATCATGTTTGATGTATACCTGACAACAAGTCCCAGGTGCTGTAATTAAGCTGTGGAAAAGTCCAACTGGCACACCAATTAATGGGATCCAAGAAATGGCTGTACCTACACCACAAATCCAGTCTGGCATCTCCCTCAGACCAAGAAGTTCACAGGGGTGTTCAAAAAAACCTGACCCTTCCATAGTAGCCATATAATTTGCTGTCTGTAAATACAAAACTAAATTTAAGGTGCTGTTTAAGTTTAACTATACATTGGGTAGAAGCCTCTGGAAATTAATTCTATTATCATCAACATTTTACTTTTTATAGACCAAATAATACTAAATAACTTCACACCTGGTGAAATTAAACATGTAGTTTAGTAATAAAAATAAATAACTGTTTGAAGATTATCAACTTACTGCCAGAGCAATGAATGCCATGATAAACCATGAACCAATTACAGTGCGTGACCATACTGGAAGATCTAATTGTACTGAAATAATCATTAAAAAGTTTATAAAAACTACACTAAGTAACCGAATTAAAGATACACATGCAACCATTAATTTAGCATTAATACATCTTGAAGTTTATGCTAAAACTAGAAAAGTTAAAATTCTTGTCTCTTACTCTTCACAACATCTTGCACTATACAACACGTGCCAGTATTTAATTCAACATCTACATTTTGGTTTCCATAATATGGCCTGCATCAAATATTTCTTTTCTAAAACATCTCCTTGATTAACACATACACATTTATTTCATTGAAGTCATATGGGTCAAAACTATCATCCCAGTTTAATTCTTATATTTAATAATTCAGTGTTTATCTTGGCCAAAAAAGCATTTTAAAAAAATACTAATTTTTAAAAGTATATACTAAAATTGCATACCATATGCAACAGCAATTCCTATATTTAGGAATATAAAATAAGTTAGAAGAGGTGCAGTGGAATATAAGAAAGGCATCAATTCAAAGTACAAATATGAGCCAGCCTGAAAAGACATTAATTGTAAGACCTGACAAAGTTAACAAAACTGATACATGTGTACCATACTACAATGACATAATCCCTTATATTAATAATAAGATTGTTTTACATAAATAATAAGATTGTTTTAAAAGAATGAACATAATCAAAGAAAAGTAGAATCTTCACTCTAACAGCAAAGTTGCCTTTAATTTTCTCATAAGATAATTCTCAAACAAAACAGTTTCTTAATGGACTTTTTAAACAACATACTTACTCTTGTTGAGAACACCAAAGAGAGGCATGCAGTTACAGTGCAAAATATGCCAGTAATCAGAATTCTCCACAACATTGGATGTGGTCTCAGCCATGTGCCTAATGCTTCCATGACATGGTCCAATATGACCACTACAACCAACACCTAATGGGAATAATAAATCGGTCTATATATAAAATTAAAACAAATACTAGCCAGGAAACAAAATTATTAACTTTTTGACTGACCTCACATTTTTCTGCATCACATTGTTAAAAAAAAAGAAAACAAAGTGACAAAATAAATGTGTCAGAGAGTTTAAGTACATGGCTAAACCAAATGCATACAAGTCAAACTTAAATGGTTTTATGGTTGTGATTTAAAAAATCATCAAATCAGCAAGCATTCAAGTTCTTCCAGAAATTTTTTCAATCTAACACTTAATTCTGTCTTGTGACATGATCTTGCTCATGCCAAGAGTAAATTTCCATGTGATCATGACTCATCCTGTACAGTACTTGACAACCGATATCCGCCCATAAATATTTTGGGAATAGTTTTAAAAGGATTCAAATTCTTTAAACTATGTTCAAGACTTTTAATCCCCCTAGCAGTCATGAGAAGTTAATTGTATAAAATTGCAGCACTTCAACTTGGGTTGTAATTTTCTTAACAGTTCACTATTCCTACTTTCAAACATATTTTAATGAAAATATATAATGACACACATTGATATTAAGATTAATCTTGTTTATCTTTATTTACTTAAGACAAGTATATTTTCAGCAACACCTTCACATAAACACAGGCCCGTAGCTATGGGGAGGGGGGTTGAACCCCTCTTTTTGCCAGGAAAAGGTTTCCTCTGAGTAAAATTTCGTCCAGGTGCATGAAGATTTCATGGTAAAAGGTCCCCTTTTTCAGAAAAAGACCCCCCCCCCTCCTCTTTTGAAATTGCTGGCTACAGGCCTGTAAATTCAGAAAATATTAAATTTTCATATGAAGACAAAAAAGACATTTTCAAAAATTGACAAAAATTCATATATGTAAATAAAACCTGACCCATAAGATACATACAAATCCAATCAAACCAAACAGTGTGATGGTGGCATAGGTCAAGACAGCAATCACATTGGGCACCCGGAGTCCAGTGAAAATTTCGGGCAGTAAAATGAAGAGTAGAGCATCTAGAAAAATGAAAATTAATTTCATTAATAATTAATTTTCATGAGCTGCAATTATTAACAAATATAAAATCAAATTTTGAAGACCCAAACCCAAAAGATTGCAATTAAAATAAATAGGTATTTTTAAATGAACTTATGTATTAAAATAATAATAGCCATGCACACTATAGCAATAATATACAAAAAAAGTTTAACAGTTTTAAAAAACTAACAAAATAATACAATTTCCAAACTAACAGTTTCTGATAGTTAAGTCAGTTATAGCAAGGCCTTTGTTATCAAAAACTACTATGTGTATAACTACTTTGTCCAAAACTATAGTTTCTGTGTCTAAAACTTTTCTATCTACTGTGTCTACTAAAACTGCTGTCTACTGTCTATAAAAAAGAAATTAATACTATATAAGTCTGATGTACACCTCCTGATACATCTCCTATATGGATATCACGTACTGGGACACCAAATTGAGACACATATGCGGCAAGGTATGGAGCATAAAAAGCTAAAATAAAAAAAATACAGAAATGAAACATAGCTATTTGAATGTATACATTAACTGAATAGTCACGACCAGACATACATTTCAAAACACTTCTGCTATAAAAGATGTTAATGAGGAGAAAATAAAGAAATAATTCTGACATATGTTAAGAATATAACGTACCTTGACATATCATTTCTTACCAAATAAAGCAAAAGTGCCAATTAGTTACCATGTCTTACAAAGTTCACAACTCAAAACAGCATTATTTATTCATACTGTTACGCCACAATGAGCTGGTCAAAATGTACAGAGATCATAATAATAAGTGCACACCCCAAAAGCTGCTTGCAAAACTTCATAATATTTTTTTCTATGGGTACTTTATAGGAAAATAACATGTGACAAAAGCTGTTTTTTTACAATGAATAAAACTCATAAATTAGACAACTTACCATAAATATTGTGGGGTAATACAAGCATTATACCAATAAAAACTACCCATAAACTGAAAAGAAAAATGCAGATGCAAATCATAATCAGGCTTTAATCTTGCTAACCTATTATATTTTCAACATAAAATACCACACAACATGTCTGTGATTTCATTCAACTCAATGAAAACAATGACCGGTAAAGTTTTATCACTTAAAACAGATAATAGAGGGAAAACTATCTAAGTGTAACACAATGGCAAACACATATAATGTGAGGGCATGGCTAAATCAATAACTGAAAAAAATTTTAAAAACTTACAAGTAAAGAGGACACTCTGATTTGGTCCCAAACCCAACATATTTCCCCAAGGTGGAGATGGTGCCACAGGTGAAGTACAGTAAAGAAAAGGTATTCCACACAGCAGTTGTCACCATCTACAGATACAAAATGAAATGTGTTCATAAAATGAAAGCAGATACATGACAGATACTAAAATAAGGGAAGCTGGTGATTACCTTCAGCTGAAAAGCATAGATGGTAAACATTAGCTGTTTGAAAGGTAGCAGCTTCTACTTATTACCAAAAGAAATAAAAATCAGCCACAAAGCTGTTAAATGTACAGACATCAAAGCAAATAGTGATGCACAACATAGGTTAATTATCAATTATGATGTAATTTTACATGATGTTTAACAGCAAAATCATAAAAACAGGTAACACAAGAAATATGAAAGTAGCATAGGCCTTCAACAAATTTTATAAAGTTTTGTCCCATTAGACCTTAAAATATAAGTCAAAGGTCAAATCCAATGTCATATTCCAAATTTCCACATATTTTTTTGTCAGACTTCCATAATAACTTTTCCCATAATTCCTTTGGTTTTGAAGATATTTAGCATTATATTTTCAAAATATGCTAATAGAAACAAGAAAACAGCAAAGCTTTAGAAAAAATGGTCCGATTGAGCGGAATTTCAAACTTGACCTTTACCATATGAATATTCATATATTCTGTAAACTTGAAGACAAAGGTCAAACAGTTTTTACTTATTGAGTTATCTCAGAAAGTGCATAGTGATGACAATGACAACAGACACAGGTGATGGCTATATGTACAGACACAGTGCATCTGTACATAAAAAAGATTACATTATAATCAAATCAAAATCAAAACAATACTCATACCTTAAAAAATAGTCCACTATTGCGCTCTGCATCTATTACTGAAGAAGGCTGCCTGTAGCTTTGATTTACAAACCTCCATGTCTCTCCAGCATCAAAAGTCAGATGGCCATAGGAGAGCACCACGAAGAACATGATCACAACCACTGGTCCAATGACATACATTATCTGATAGAGAACATTATAATTATAATTATAAACATGTTCAATTTCAAAAAATCTTAAATCTTAAACCTTAAATCTTATTCCCATTTTAAAAGGAAAAGATGCATGGCAAAAAAATGCAATATTTTGTTTACTTTTTTTAACAGAATGACAATAAATTCCCATTTAGACTGCCATGTCTTCCTCTTTGTTTCAGAAAGAAATATTGGCTTCAGGTACTTTTATTTGAAGGGTTTTATTATTTTTAAAGTCCAAATTGGAAAAGATAAATTACTTTGTAGAATATATGTAGATACAGGAAACATTTATAAACATGTAGAGTATAAGTTAAGGTTTAGAATCATTTTGTGTAGAGAGCAAAGATTTACCTTGCCAAATGCTGATACTCCAAAGCAGGATCCCAAGAAAACCAGGAACCACACTGCAATCAGTGAGACTGCCACAGGCCATGAAACACCTCCCAAACCCACCTCATTCAGTGACCCTACTGGGCCTTGTTCAAGAACAAAATTACTGCAATAGAATTATCATATTGCAACTTAACAACAAAATTGAGTTTTTTCACCAGTGTCTCTACTTCTAATTCCTCATTCACTAAAATTTTTAAAAATTTCCAGCTGAAGATTCTATGTCCTTGAACCTTTGGACTTACCTAAAGTATTCACTAGCAGGTGAGTGATCCACTCGTGGAAAATCAGTGAATTCAAAAGTTACATTATAATAGCTGTATGGGTACACTTCCTCCAAACTGCCAAAATTGTCTAGCACTGTTAAATTCAACTCCAATAAGCTGAAAAAAACCAGAAATTGATACAATTGAGAAGATTAATTGTATAGAATTCTGGCAGGCTTTTAGAACAAACAGGTTATCTCTTTGACTTTAAGGTATTTGTAGACTAAGTATGTTCATTCCCCTTGTGCATCCAGCCTGTGAGTCACTTGGTAAGTAATCACTAAGTCCACCAGTTGCTCACACATTTTTGAACTAATAATAAACTCACTGACTCCTTCAATAATGCTTGCTAAACAATTTGGTATAATGTTTAGGCCAATTTGATGACATTGTTCCACTGATTGAGAAAAGCAAAAATGTATCATTTTAGTTTCTCTTTTGAAGTGTACAGTATATACAGGTAATTAAATGGTTTTACTAGAGCATTAACCTAGTTCATCTTATTTTCAGCACATGGCTATTAATAGTAGTTTATTTTCTGTTACTGTATGGCAACGTATAAGTACACAATGCATGATAAAATGCACAAAAGTGTACACAGAGCTTATATCTTATATTACACATGTACATACAGCGAAAACGCTTTATAAATAAAATCTTTAACAACTTCCAGAGGACCTTCACATAGCTCATGTATGCTGTTAAAGTTGAGCAACTCATACTGCTCTCTTATTAGTTGTTTAGTCAGAGAATATCCAATCAGTGCATGCTCCTCTGTTTGCACTCACTTCATGACATTAAAGGCAGAGTACTTTATTTTTTTCTATACATTCTGATTTTGATCATGAAAATATCATAATTGTACTATGAAAGTTCAATTATTCTTCAAATGCAAGCAGTATTCATCGGTGAAAACCAACAATATTACTGAATGTATATAGCTATGTTTTTGGTGACTTCAAAGCAACTTTAACAACAAAGATCTATGCACAGTTAAAAATGTCACCAAAGATTACAACTTACCTTGGGATAGTTGTTGTTGTTACTTTTTCCTTAACAGCAACAAGCTCTTTGCAGTTTGGAGTGTTCCATATATTACTACACTTCTCCCAAGGATATGGAGATACAAGGGAGGCAAATGTGTAATACAGAGATGCTCCCATTGTTGATGAATCAAATAGCAATACTAGATATTGCCATATCAGGAAAGATATGCCAAAACCTGAACACAGAAGCAAACCAATATACTAGTAATATGATAATATATATATATATATATATATACCCTTAGTTAGATGGTATCAGTTTCTTTACATGAGAATAAAGCAAAACTGAACCAGTTCATAGATGTCTAATTCCCTTGGGCATCATTCAAGAGGCTCTTAGTGACTGAGGAAAGGTCATCGTGTTGTATGTTTAGAGAAAAGCCATTACGGAAAACTGTTTTATCTTCAAAGATCAGTGCTAAAGAGGAAGTTGAAAAGAACAACTTCACATTCAAACACTAGATTAATCATGAAAAATGTTCCTTTTTTAACCAATTCTACATTAGGTTTCCTACTACCTTTTTTATTTCATATTTTCATTAAAAAGAGAAAGAATTACTTTATATGATGCTTCACATAGAGTAATTTCTTCTCTGAAAAGCTTCTTAAGGGTTTACCTTTGAATAATGGAAAATACTGGCCTATGCTTCCCACCACTCCTTTTCCAGTTTTGGCCCCAAGTTGTAGTTGAACCAGAAGTATGGGAACCATGACAACTAGGAGACAGAGAACTGAACTGACCCAGTAAGTCACAGAGGCTGGAATAACAAAATACTTATACAAATAAGGTCAAATAACCATTAAATTCAAATAAAATTTCCAATCAATTCTTTCATGAATTTTTTAAAATATTAAACTTATCAGAGAGCCTTTAACCTACTAAATTCACTTTGATAAAGATGCATTTTAAGAAACAGAATATGATGTGTAAAAATGTGTCTTTTTTGATATTGGTATACAAACAAAAATAATTCACAGTATTGTCATTAAAATTTTTTTTTCGTCCATTTTACTATCACCTTGTTTGACTTTAAAAACACTTGCTTTAATATCTAGATGAAGTAAATAATAATAAAACCTGAAAACATGACTTAAACATTAATGCAGGATCAATCAAGTCTGGCCTCTTTGCAACCTCACAAACAAAATTTGTGCAAAATTGTTTGTAAATAATAACTTATGCTGACTTGTTACATCATAATTTTTAGGATGATGAGTCTTATTGAATATTTGATATACATTTTTTTTATCCCTAAGGCCATAACATTTAATACAGGCAATTTGTTACATCGTTAAAATTTTTAAAATGAATAGGATAGTGGGGTTATATAATAAAAGTGGCCTTGTTTCGCCAAATCGATATTCTTTGTTGCCTTCTTTCTTGATGTGAATGGACAATGAAAATTTGGGGTACACTGGGATGGAGGAGACATAAACATTTAGAGGCATGGGGACAAGGCATTGATAAAAGGCACTCTATGAAACAAATTTTGATTGGGTTTTTTACACTTTTCCCCTTTAAGTCCTCCCGTAAACTCAACTTATTTATTCACATATATTTCAATACAAAATTTTCCCCCTTACCATTTCACTTTTCTTTCATAATACATAAACAGATATGAATTAGAAAGGACAGAAAATACTGAAATTCTTCATACCTCCAAATAAAAGAATGCTGTTGGGCACCCCGTAAAAACTTCTCAAACCAACAACAGAGAGGGATGCCAGCCCCATCTGAACAAGATTCCACGATGCCTTGGGTTCAGCCATTTCCATCACCCAGCAGTATACAGCTTACATGTATCCACTAGCCTGCTCCTTTGGCTGACAAAAGTTTTTATGGCTGAAAAAAACATTGTAGGAATTTTTCATAGTACTTGAAACAAACAAAAAATATGTGCTTTGATGACTAATTCAGAATCTACTAATAAATGGTAATTTAATATTAGAAGCCACACCAAAATCTCAATGTCTACAATTTCCATAAAAATTGCACCACTCAGTATAACTGTTTTACAAACTCTATGCTCCCATAACTTCAAGACCAAAGTATCCATCTGACCAGAGGCAAGTTTGCAGCATAACCCTGCATGCAGCTGTCAGTTCACCCTTAAATAAACTGTAAACCAGAAAAAATATGCCTAACAGTTTAACTTCACACATAGATCATGTCCCTCCCTGTCAATTGTTTTACCCTATAAATCTCAACTAAAATGATCCTAGGCAATGAGAATGTCATTATATCAACCTATGTCAGAATACTTTAATAAATAGCACAACTTAGAGAAACATTTGTTTCAGATTAAATGCCTAATCAACTCTCAAGAGTTTACAGTAATTGCATTTTTTTTCCCAGAAGCAGTTTCTGCTTGCAGGTTTTTAGGTCATTCCATATTTGCTTTTTCCCTCATACTCAAGGTAACTCATAAACCTCCTTTAACCAGAAATGCTTGCCAAAAGTAATTTAAGTCATGTTTGGAACACATTTAAACATGTGTGTGATGAAGTGGGAAAAAAACACTAGCTGATTATTATTCATAAATGCATACTAGCAGCAAGTTATTAATGATAGGTATTGTCAGAAAACCACCACAATATATGTTCCTTTTCAGGTATAAATGAGTGACCAGTCTTAAATTTGTTGTGAATCTACGTCGATGAAATACCGAGTAACATCCAATAAAACAACATTACAAACATGAAAGATAATTAGGGTTTTTTCTGCATTAAGAATTAGAAGTACTGTGGAGCAGCCATATACATGTTAATAAGAATCAACTGCAAATTAAAACTTGTAACCTTTTTCTCTTCCACCGTTTCTACATAATCCAGCCAATCAAGCTTGCATAATGGGTCTGCACTCTGCAGGTTAACCACATGTAACACTAATGCCTTTACTGGACTCATTCTAACATTGTAAATTTAAGCCAAATGCTTTGCATAGGCTAATTTGGCTAGGCGAAAAATTAAAACTTTCTGTTTTAGTCAATGTTATCAAACTATCCAGTCAGCCTAAGGAAATTTTGAAGAAAAAAAGGTTATAATAGAGAATGAAATAATAATATCAAAATGTGAATAATTGGACTGGATTCAAGTGGATATTGCGCAATCTAGTCTCAGTTCAAGAACACTTGCTGCCACAGGAAACATGAAGGATGTATGTGATGATAAAGATAAGAGTCACTTGTTTATTAAAACATCACATAAAAAACAAGAATTTCTTTGTACAACAGCGTTTAAAACTCATGTGTTGTTACATGAAAATACAAAAGGTACTTTCAAATGTGCTTTCCCAGCAATGGCAGCAGGGTGCATGATGGGCCTTTCTTCAACTTTATCAAAAATATTTATTTGATTCTGAAATTTTGAACAAGGTGACAGGATATCTTTATGACTCCCTTTCCAACCAATCCTGCAGCACACAGCATACTGTCCCCATTCTTCATGGGGTAATAATGGAGAGCACTATTCATCCAAATCACAGTATTCTACTACCTGCAGAGATATAACAAGTTAAGGATCATAGAACAAAGTGTTGAAAAGCAAGAACTGATAGTATTTGTTCTCAATCTTTAAAAAAAAGAGATCAAAAGACAAAACTAAATGCCTTTTATCAAATAGTATATTTTTTCAAATACATTTAATGAATGAATAACAATTCTGATTAGCATTACATATCTTAAGTACATCATCAATTTCATTTTTATACTAGATAACAGAAGTCCGTCCCAAAAAACTGGTGTAAATGGTCGTAAATAACATGACCCTCTAGTGTTGATACATAAAACCTGAGAATCAATATCAGTTTATTGGGTCCCAGATTAAACCAACCTTCACTCTATCAAATGAGTAATTGTGAAAAGCATGCACAGTACCAAATTTAAACATCAAATCTTTAAAACAATCTATTCTAGTCCAGTATTCTATTCCACTCAGCAACCTTTCAGACATGTGCTCTTCTGGAAATGATTGATAGGTTTTTGACAACTTTAACAAGATGAAATGGCTGGGGGAAAGGTATCCATCCAACAAAATATTTTCTGACTGATATGCTGCCTGATATGATGCTGGCCTAAAGGTATACATTCTTACCTGAACAGACACCATATCAATGGTCTTTTGCACCAGCATCTTGTATTTTCAACTCTACTCACTATAAAATACACTGACATCTGTGTTCACATACATACAAGGGTCTGTTTCACAAGCTGACCGACCATAAGTCAAAATTCAGTTTTTTCAAAGACTAATGAAAAAAATTAATTGCCCATGTTGCTTTTCACAAAGAATTTTAAAGATGCATAAATTCTTTTTCAGGTTTATTCACCAAGCCACATGTAGCAAAGTGTTAATTGTGATTGCCTTTGTAATGATTTTTACTCTCACTGGTAACCGCTAGTGGTAACAGTTAGTAATGCATTTAGGTTTTAGCATTTAATGTGCTCCAATGGTTTGTAAAATTCTCTTAAGCTAGGTTTGGCTAGTTTTGCAAAGCTGACTTCATGTAAACAGCCATGTCATTTTAGCAGTTTTAGCTGAACATTAAAAATATCAACCCTTGACATGAAAAAGTCTGTAGGACTAAATACAATTAAATTGAAAAGCAACAAAATTAACACCTGAAGTCACACATTTAAAATGCAGGCAAGCAGTTTGCTGGCCATGCTGTTAGGCAGTGGGAGGGATAACAGAGGGAGAACACATGGACCACATTGACTTTCAGGCTTTTGAAAATACTTCTTTGTTTGTATGCAGTTTTAGATTTACCTCTCCAGATGTCAGTGTTTTTTAAGTAAGATGTGCAGCATAGCATATATTAAACTGCAGCTTCCTACAATTCAAATTTAACGTTTGTGGAATTAATAGCATATAATTTATTAATTATGCATTTCATTAAGTCAGCTAGAGGCTATATACAGCAGTATTATAATATACTATAGTTTTAAAATAGACAACAAAGTTGACTTTAATTAGTCATACTTAAAATTGTAAGATTGGTAAAACAAAGACCTTCGCCCATATGATGGTTTACACTTTATCAATTAAGTCAATCGCATTTTACAGAGGGTCAAGAGTGACCCATTGAGCCTGTCCCTTGGAGGATCAAAATATCCCGCAATGCAGTTCACTGTGACAAAATATCGACCATAGGAGACTGCTGTGAAGTGTCTTGTATAGAGGTAGTGAAATAAAACAGCGGGTCAACCTCTCTTATATAAATTCTTTGCCTTGCGCCTATTCGTGAAACTTAGGTTTCGGAATATGACACGATGGCCACATTACATCAGACAGTGGTGCATTTTGGAAAATCTGATAATTTTCATGCATTTACATTTGATTTAAAACATATACATGTACTACAATATAACTTTTACTGATTCACAATGGTAGAAAATGTTTATAGGTATGTTAAATGAACTCAAATATGCTTGGGCAATCTTTTTCTCTAAAGATGCTAGTTTACTGTAAGCACAAAACTGGTAAGGAAAAGCTGATTTTACCCAACAAGCAATGAATATGATGACTGAAATAAATACTTATGATATCAGACATGACAACTGGTGAAAAAAAATTATAGCTTAAAATAGGTATTTTGGATATGAAATGCACAAATCACCAAATTTTTCTTGCAACACATCCTTCCAATTTTTTTTTTTTATAAGAGTCATACGTCATTATAACCATTCTTGCTGATTTTTTCACACAATGAATGAACATCTGAATATCCAGGAAATTAATGAATGAACATTGTGTTATAATAGCTTCTCCTTCCTGAGTCAATATAGCACAGGGCTTCATGCAATGATGTGGTAAAGAGAATACACTCATTTGCTTCTAATTTAATATTTCACACATCGCATCACATCAACTCACTAGAAGTTAGAACAAGCAAATAAACAACACTATGATATATACAGCCACAATTGTCGCAATAAGTATATACTGCTTAAAATGCGGACAACACGTATAGTTAAGTACCCTATCAGTACAACAGTCACACGTACTCTAGAGACCAACTCGAAGTCATTTGCCCATTGCCCTAACACTGCCAGCTGCAAATACTGGTACATGTAAGAGTCTGAGTGAAGGGAAATAACAACGTAGACTGCACACAAGCCTACCTAAGTTTGGTTTCACGTCCTAAGCGCTTGAAAGGGCGCCCGGTTTCACGTCCAGACTGTACAGACTTTCGGACACATTTTCGCATGTGTTGGTGAGGTGCTGCTGCAGGGGAAGTGGGGAATGGCTCGCCGTTACTCTAAGCCCTCTTAGCGTGCTTCCCCTCGGCCAGGCGGTCTGATTACTTTAACTGACAGACGGCCTTGGCCTCTCAATATGACCTGATTATAGACTGAGGGCGCTAAGCAAAACAGTGAAATACACTCGCTGAACACTGGGTGACTCCAAATAATTCTATTCGGTTACAGCCAGTCATATTTAGTGTTCGCATTCGTTAAATCTTTCCAAATGTTGAATTTGGCTTTAACACTCAAGCTAACTCTTCTGCAAGCAAAAATCAACATCTAGTCATCTACTGGTAGCTGCACAAGGCCTATCGGCTCAACACGCTCACACTTTTCTGCCAAAAAGAAAATCAAATCAGTTAAAGGGATAATAACTGTTCGTTTTGGCCAAAAATGAATTTTCCTGGAGTTAAGAGCAATTTTCCCATACTTTATACCAATGGTTAACGAATCCATTTCTACATTCAAAGTTAGTCCCTTGTTTTTTTTTTTTTTTTTTGTAAAAAGTTTTTTTTTTTTTTTTTGTTATATCTCTTCAGAGATTATTACAGAGTATAGCCATCTATGGAGGTTACAAGGTCTGATGACAAGCTCAGATATCAGAATAATAGCTATAACTGCCGTTTTTGTGGTAAAACATACATATTTTCTATTTCTATGGATTGTTTACCGTGAAATATAGATCTCATACGAAGAGTTATTATCCCTTTAATTATGCTTAAACAAATTTTTATATTAAAATATATTTAAAAATTACATACATCAGTGGTGGATTTAGGGGGATCCCCCCCCCCTTTCGATTTCTGAAAAAAATCACACCAATGGTCCCCTCTTGAAGTTAGAATTTGACTAGCTGAATGTAGTTCTAAACCGTACCAAAGGCACCGTTCGACCTAGGGGAGGGGGAGGTCGGCTTCGCATCCGCGACCCCCCCCCCCCCCCCTTTAAATAATCTCGGATCCGCCCCTGTACATGTATGTACGTCATAAGGTCCCTAAATATAATATATAGTATATCGAATTGTAAACATCTAGCACACATTGTATTGTTTTCAGTATTAAGGTTGCAATTAAAAGTTATATCACGATATTTAACTTTACCAAGATCAGTAAAATGTCTTAACGATCGAGAAGAGGTGTTAGATTTACGCCTAAAACGATCTAAATTGCGGTTGTTGAGCTATGAATATGGAAGCACAGCTGCAGTGACCATGCAGTGGGTTAGTGCCAATGGACACATTCAGGGGGTATTGTTACCCTCTACCAGGGTGGCAGATATTATAGAGAAATTTTGAAAAAGTCAGAGAATGAATAACTGTCTATTTATCTAAAGACATATCTGTGAAAAATCCATCTGTCGCCCTGGTAGAGGGTAAGGTAAATAACTTGGACAATAAAGCGCTATGTAAAATAGAAAACAGTGCTGAAGTCTTAAAAGATTTTGAATTTGCAGGAGATCGAGTGATAAGAAACAACATTTGATGCCTTGCCATACAGTACCCACAATTTAACGGGGTTAAAATCTAGTGTTCATTTAAATTAATTAACAATTATACTTTGTCAACTCTACAAATTTTTGTGATAAAATCTTGTTCAGGGATGATGTTACGCCCCATACGGATTGCTATCTCACCTAGCTCAAAATACTGAGTAGGCCTACAGTGGCGGATTTAGGGCGGGGTGAGGGGATTCCTGACCCCCCCCCCCCCCCCCCCCCCCGCTGTCTTTT
>NW_019775857.1:1200439-1403851 GCF_001039355.2 Lingula anatina
GGGGGGGGTTTTGGGGGGGGGTGAGGGGTTTCCTGCCCCCCCCCCCCCCCCCCCCCTCTTCGATTTCTGAAAAAAATCACACCAATTTTGATTAGCTGAATCATAGTTCTAAACCGTACGCCCTCTTAAATACCAGCCAAGGGGGAGGGGGGGGGGCGGTTTCGCATCTGCAGACACCCCCTTCAAATAAACCTGGATCCGCTCCTGAAATACATGTAGAAAGGTGTTAAGTTGACGATTAAAGCTTTGAGTTCCCTATGCTTATACATTACAACGAGATATATAAACGCCGGTATTTTATATTTTCGATGTTTTTTTTTTTTTTTTCTTCTTATTTTTTATTTCATTTTTTAAATCAGCACAAAGATAGATGTATTATTGAACAATAAGATACAGGAAAAACTCATTTTCGGTATCTGGATGCTAATAAAAGGTTTACAATACCATTAAGACTATTTCCAGTGATATATTTTTCTTGTCTCACGGTCACACTGTACATGTATATCACGTAGTTCACTGTTCACATTCAACAAACCAGATGAATGGATTCTGAAACCGCTTTCTTGATTGGTCGACCTTCTCATCAAGTACACAAAGCAAGTGTGCGTGCGCCACTACAACTGAACAAGAAACGTGGAAGGTGAGATCGAGGGAGGCAGGAGAGGTACGTCCATCGCGAGCGGCAAGATGACTGGCAAACGATATGATGTGAATGGAGATCATGATGAAGACTCTGTTGGTGTTACGGACGGTAAGTTTCGAACCAAAATATCGAGTTCTACAGTCCCCATATTATCATAATGGCACTGTACTGCGTACCCGCAGAAAGAGAACATCGCGTGGTACTGGTACGTGCGCCACAAACATCATCGATATATCATAATGTCCAGCCATTTCATAATTCATTGAAATACGTTACTACTCATGGATCTTCCTGTAAAACCCTATGCAGATATGATTAATGCATTTCTTGTTAGAAATAATGAGATGATAAGACATTAATTACTACCATATTGGCTTGTTGCCAACGACGCTCATTTCACTCATGTCAGAGGCAGACGGTATACGAGTAGAGGGGGGGGGAGGTGCTCCCCATTTTAATGTTAAAACATCTTTAAATGGTTTTCATAGTATGTATGTGGCATGATGAATATGACGCCCACAAAATTAATGCCCCCCCCCCCCAAGCCATATTGATTATATTTTGACCTTGAAAAATAGTAAGTCATGATGATTCTGCATAATTTTTTAAGAGTTAGTACCTGAGGATAAATTCACTTCTGATAGCCAAGATAACCGAGTTATATTAACATATATGTACGAAACGAAACAAAATTTCTGCAGCTGGTATTAGAGTTTGTTGTTTAATGGTATCTATTTAGTAACCCTTATCATTGGAGATATCCCTTTCTACCTTTTCTACCTCACATAAAAACAATATATAAAATTATGTGAGACAAAACCACTTGTTCAATTCAATCCATGTGTTCAACATATGATAGTAAATGTGCCTTAATCTGCTAGACTTCTATTATATATATGCACAAGTAGGCAAATATATTTTATCCTCCACCCCCCCCCTCCACACACACACACACACACACACACACACACACGCACACACCAGCAGAAAATTGGACCCCCCCTTCCCCCCCCACTGTCTGCATTGGCTGCTGTGATGTATGGGACCAGCCAGTTCAATCTTGTAGGTCTGATCTTGGCCTGCTCCTGTGGCTTGTGTTGTTACGTCTATATACATAAGATGAAGATGTGCTGTTTGTTATGAATGAAGAAAATGCATTACATAACATATTTTGGGTGAAAAATTAGTAATTTAATGAAAATCCAGTGATGCTCTTGTGCATTTGAAATCGCCTTTGGCACATTTTAAATAATGTCCCAGAGACAATAATTTAGTGTATGTATTACCTTTCATTTGCACATAATACCTGCGGATGTCTATTGAGTTATTTTGAAATATCTTACCTTGGGCGCATTTTTTTATCTTTCAGTTATAAAAATGGTTAGTTTTGACGGTCCCTTTCTTCTTGTCCAATGCTTAATTTACACCAATTTTCTTTTGACAGTTAAATTAAAGTCTAATGTTTACTGTAGAATGTGATGACCAAAAGAGGAATGTTACCTACAGGTAGTTCTAGTACTCTTTTGTATAGGTTTTAGAAGTTTTTGGGTACGTAGTCTGAATAAGAAGCTTTGACGTAAGTACCCCAGCAGTAACAGGTGAAAAATTATTTTAGGTACAACTTTGAAAAGTGGTATTTATATCCTTTTGTCCATGGGGAGCCTTATATGAATATAAATATGTACCTCTTTTATCATGAAATGTGTTACAAAATACATCAAGACATGGTCATAGGTAATAGACGCACCTCAGGAATCCACCTTTGTCTGCACTTGCCCGCTGTATAATCCTTACAGGGCGCTTGGGTGCCATCATTCAACTGTGGTTTTTCACACGTGTAAATTTCATGTCCATTGAATGACCTTGGATCTTCCTATTAATGACATGAGAAAGGTCACTTAAAGTATAACCACATGTTGAGACAAATTTTTCACGTGACTCTCCTTGCCATGTTGCTTGGCTATTGTAGTCATCACTGAACATCTAGGTTTGCACATCTAGGTTTGTTTTTCTCTCACATTCAGCAGCCATGCCTGATAAACCGAAGGACTATGATGGGCCCATTAACCCAAAAGATGGTAAAGTATTCATTGTAGTGATTTAATTTGTGTATTTTTCACATTCATTCTTTTTCAGCTTTGTGTCATAGGACAATTTCTTAGGTTCACCCTGGGTTACGTATTCGTGTCCAATAGTTATTTCACTTATTTTCTTTTACAATCTTATGTAAGGTATTTTCTCATATTTTCTTAAACATGAATGCACTTATTTGACATCCTCTCAGCGGCAGGTATTGTCAAACTGTCTCGACTTTGTATTAGATTTTATTTGATGTTTTTCATTTGTTATTCATGTTACCACACCTTTGCTGTTCTGTTGTAGCAGGTCCTGTATCTTTAAGTCGCAATCAAATATAATTTACCCAAGCATTTGATTTAGCTAACCTTTACAATATTTAATAATGTTGTCTTCTTTTTAATGTGTCTACATTTTATTGGTTTATTGCATGTCTTTTAGGTGTAACACATGCAATTAAGTGTTTTTTGTCTTGAAGATTTATATAAAGCAATAATCATACATCAGATGTTTTGTTTTTTTTTTCTATTTCTCTCTGGTAACAGTGAACAAGTACAACCCACTTGGTGGTTTTCAGATTTCTTTCAAATAGCCAAATTTGAAATTAGTGCCTCAAGATAGTATGATATACTCTGCATTGTCATATGTTTGTAATATTTTTATTTACATCTTTATTTTTAGTGCCTTTCTGGTGCTCTTGTCGCCTTGGTCTTGCTGCCATTGGTTGCATGGGTTTCTTCATTTTGTACGCCCTCCGTATCAATATAAGCGTGGCTCTTGTCTGTATGGTCAATCACACAGCTACAGAGATACTAAACAAGCAATCCTCAGTCAATGGGAACCTTTCAGACACCGTATGGTACAACACAAGTTATGGAGAGAATAATACAAGTTTTATAGTCAAGGGAATGATAAATGAGACTACTACCCAGCCAGACCCAACTGGAGTTGTGTGCCCTGGAGCTGGTGATGGGGAATCAGATGGTGTGGTATGTATATATACATGCAGATGACTTCGTTAAATGAAAAATTTTCATGCCTTGCTCAGTCTTTTAGACTTGATTGTTGGACAGTCTTAATTGTTCAAGCCAAATCATTTTTCAGTGAACTATATATGATAATTAGTTTCCCAATAATAATTGTTATTTTTCATTTTGTCATGGGCTGAAGATTAAACCATGTAGCATGTGTTGGTATCTATTTTTTGTGGTTTTAAGTTTTCATGTTGAACAGCCTATTAAATCCCCAACTTTTTGTAGCTCATGTTTCTGTGTCTGTTAATCTATATAATGAAGATTTTAGCTCATCTAAGTAAATTAACCCAGCCCTTTAAAAGATTGGCCCTCAGATAAAATAGCCCAAAGTTTTCAATGAATATGTTTAAAAAAGCAATAAGGGTCAATGTCTCACTACTAATTCACTCACATTCTTCAGTGTAGGTATAAAGGTCTGTAGCAGTGCTAGTTCCACACATGGACACAGTACATTCCATGCACAGTTGTCATCTAATGGCACATTTGTGGAAAACAGTCTGTTACAAGTCCATGCTAAATGACCACGCCTTCTTAACAGTATGAGATTAACTGAATAACTATTAATCTAGCAGCACAGTAAAACATAAAACATTGTGGAATTTTTTTAGTATAACATGTATATAATAATTATTGATTTGCTGATTTAAAGGCCTAAAGACATTGAGCATTTATGTTGCTATATCTTTGCTCGACATCTGAAAAATTAATCATATAGATGGATGGACATGGACTATTTAACCGTCAAGGTACCTGATTTATTAACCTGACTTCTGCAAAAGACTGATGTGTTTTTGGGTTAATAGAGGCCACGCTAGATGTGGACATGCATTTAGTGTTTTGACATTAATATTGAGATTGTGACAAATCCAAAAGCATGCATTAAACCTTACTAAAAGGTATGTATACAGCATTTTCTTTTGAAAAAATCATACTTTTTGATGGAATAAACAGTTTTTCCTTTGAGTGACCAACCTGTATGTGATCCTTTTTATCAGATACCGTCTTAATTATGTAACAATCTGGGAAAATTGAAAACCATTCCTGTGAGGTCAATTCTTGCAAAGGCTGTTAGATTCCTAGAGATTTCATACTGTCAAATTGGTCGATGGGCAGTGAGGTCTGTCAAGAGGGGAAAATTTCATTTATTTATTTATTTACTAATTTTTGAAAAACATAATATAAATATAATATTATCCATGGCATTCGTAAATCTGTTAAAAATGAACAAAAAGTATTACTTGTCATCAGAAAAGATCAACAAGAAGTGGTTTATGTAGGTAACTTGTATTAAAAACTCTATACAAGTTTACTCTCTGTCAATAAAATGACTATAGAAGTGAAAGCTTTTTCATGTTTTCCTACTTTTTGATCACAGTTATGGTACCCTGTAGATGTTAGAATTTGCTTTTAATCTTTATCCTTTAAAATGTTTAAATCTCAGCAGAACTTACTGTGATTTTTTATGAAATTAGAAAGCAAGCTGTCAGATTCAATTCAAAATCTTTAAAACTCAGAAAACAGACAAGATAACTTCATCAGTTGATCATGGCTTCAGTGGCAAGCATTGATTTTATCTTGTGTGAATCCATGAAAGCTCTCCGTGGAGATTTCTCAAGTGTGAATGTTGTCTGGATTGGTCAGGCAAGATGAATGCCTGCCTTATACAATAATGCTCCAATTCACCCATTAATTGATTAAAGGAAGCCTGCTGAAGTATGCTGCACAGATATCAAGGAGATATCACTAAAAGATCTCAAAGAAGTGTTTCAAACGTCAGAATCCTACTTGTAAAATCATATAAAAGATTTAGTTTGTGGAGTTATATGTGTATATCCTATTGCCTTACTCTCTTTGCAACAAATCTCTGCTTCATTCTAAAGATATCACTAAAAGATCTCAAAGAAGTGTTTCAAACGTCAGAATCCTACTTGTAAAATCATATAAAAGATTTAGTTTGTGGAGTTATATGTGTATATCCTATTGCCTTACTCTCTTTGCAACAAATCTCTGCTTCATTCTAAAGATTTCAGGTAATATCTTTTATCATTTGCAGATGAGTATAGTTAAGATACCCTGTTTAGCGAATTGTTATTGAAATTGAAATGTAATTCTCTCACTCCCATGGTATCGGTAGGGCTGGCAATATTTAAAAAGTAATAAGTTGAATTATTAGTACAAAATGCTTCTTAATTTAATAACAGTTTTGCAAACTTAATTCCACTTTCTCATACTATAATTAGTATCTACCATGGCCCATAGGAGCCTATGCGTGCGTCTTTTAGACGCCCCTTTACATGCGAAAACGACAAGGCCTATGCCGAGTTCGTCTTTTACTACAGAGCTTTGAGAGCCGAAAATGGCATGGCTGTGTCTCTTTCGCCACTTACTGAACTCCAGAGATGCGAGATTGACACGACCCATGTCGCGTTTGTCTCTCAAAAGACACTGTTATAAAACATGAAATAGGCATTACGTGTGATTTTCGCAGCTGAATAAGTAGACCCTTATAAACGAAGTTGACGTGACCTTAGAGTCATGTCGCTTTCAACTTTTACAAACCTCCAACAAAATCTATCTCCACACAGACGCGCGCGACATGTACTATTGGACATGGGTCAGTTGAAAGCGACATTAACCTAAATGGCTCATGTTACTTTCAGCCAATTAATTTGAAACAGAAGGACCGTCTTAAAACCCTTTATATTTGAATCCTTGAAAATAAAAATATGAGGCCATATAATTATTACAAGCAATTAGCCACACTGTTATCTAGATAGCACTAAATTATGATGGGATTCAAATGAAAAAAATGTTTTGGGACAGCACAACACTGTTTCAAATTAATTGGATTTGACATATAAGAGTTGGCTGAAAGTAACATGAGCCCTTTAGGTTAATAGGGTTTCAACTGACCCATGTCCAATAGTACATGTCGCGCGCGTCTGTGTGGAGATAGATTTTGTTGGAGGTTTGTAACTAAGAGTTGAAAGCGACATGACTCTCAAGTTACGTCAACTTCGTTTATAAGGGTCTACTTATTCAGCTGCGAAAATCACACGTTATGCCTATTTCATGTTTTATAACAGTGTCATTTGAGAGATGAACGCGACATGGTTCGTGTCAATCTCGCATCTGTGGAGTTCAGTAAGTGGCGAAAGAGACACAGCCATGTCATTTTCGGCTCTCAAAGCTCTGTAGTAAAAGACGAACTCGGCATAGGCCTTGTCGTTTTCGCATGTAAAGGGGCGTCTAAAAGACGCACGCGTAGGCTCCTATGGGCCATGGTAAGTATCCTTATACATGTTGCAATCTCATGAAATTGCTGTTAAAAGCCTGGGTGCTTAATCTCTGAAATCGGCATCAGTTTGTTTTAACAGTTGGTGCTGGATAAATAAAAACATGACATAAAGTCAAGAAATGGAAAATAGCTACAAATCTCTGTGGTAATAACTACATGCTCCTCTTTGGGCACATTCCCATAGATTTTAGATCGATCTATCCCCATGGGGAGTCTCACTAGATTACTGTCAGAAAATCCGGCTTAAATGTCCGTCCCACCTACTACAAGTTGTAAGGGGGTAATTAACTTCCGTGCCCGCTCAGCTGACAGCTATTTAGCATGAACCCCCAGGGAGTTAGGTCGATCTAGTTGGATCGATCAAATCTCTGGGAATGGGGTCTTTGCTCAAACTTTGGTTGCAAAACATCAAATTATCATTTTTTTTATTACTGTTTTTGTTTATTTCAGAATGGTGAATTCATATGGAGTAAGGACATCCAAGGGCATATTTTAGGCTCTTTCTTCTATGGCTACCTGGCAACCCAGATCCCTGGGGGTTGGTTGGCAGAGAGATTCGGTGGAAAATGGGTCTTTGGAATCTCCATGCTTATAGCCTCCATTGCTACCATCTTCTGCCCAATAGCAGCCAGAGTTCACTGGGGATTTCTAATCTTTATGAGAATATTAGTTGGTCTGGGCTCAGTAAGTATTGCAGCACTAGTATGATGTTCAAACTGACCAAGTCATTTGTCATGAGTCATATATATCCATTTGTAATTAGTGACTATAATCTTTCGCTAAAACAATTCAGAATACACGTGAGGCAAAAAAAATATGTTTAGCTTAGCATAACACACAGAATAAAAATGTTTAACTCCTAAACTTCCTAATCTTACAATCTATATTGAACAATATTGAAAATATCATTATTTTGGGGTAATAAATGGGATGTTATTGTTCTAACAGCAGCTACAGCATAATTCTGCAGCAAGCTGCTGACCAAAGTGGCAAATACAAGTTGATTACAATGTCGTATATCATATTGAACTTGTTATTTTTTGGTGTCAACCAAAATCCCATATACCTAAGGTCTGTAGCTCAGTTACCACTTAATGGCAATGCTAAAACATCCCACTTCATTAGTGTAGGAGATGTGTTAAATATTTATGAAGCAACCTGGATGGTTTATTAACCAGATGCATTGCATGTAGACAGAATTTATATTCTCAACATGTACTGGGTTGCTGGTGTTGAATGTGGAAATGAACATTTATCTAGATGCCCCTTTTTCACAACCTGCCATGAATGGTTATAAGTCTGTGATAAAAAAGGTCAATGAACTTTGGTGCATTGCATCATTTGATATTGCATACCAAATTTAAGTACATTGTCATTGTTTTGAGATAATTTTATTGAATATACTGATTATGCTACATGTACAGTTAGATTCAGATACATATATTGCCTTGCTCCCATTCAAGGGGCCTCACACTGAATCTGGATATCAAATGGTCTCCATCTCTCTCTCTCTCTCTCTCTCTCTTTCTGCATTTGTATTTTTGAAAAAAAGATAAAATGACATTATTAAATTTTTATGTGATACTTAATTATTTTCAGGGTGTTGCTTTCCCTGTGATGCATACTATATGGGCCAACTGGGCTCCACCAATGGAGAGATCCAAACTGACTGGACTCACTTATGCAGGTACTGTAAAGAGCTATCAGTTAATTTAAATATATCTGTCAACAATATTTACAATAATTGGAAGAAGTTCTGACTCCTTTTAGGATCATGCGATGAAGTGACATTTTTTTCTTATTTCATTAAGTATATTAACTTGTTTGTAGAGCATGCCTTTGAAAAAAATATATTTTAATTCAGATACATGTATACATGTAGTTCGTGTTCAAAATATTTAAAGTAATACAAATTTTCAGTTTTAATACTTTTCCAGGTACCCAACTGGGTAATATCCTCACACTACCTCTAGGAGGGTTTTTGTGCCAGTATGGCTTTGATGGAGGATGGGCGTCCATCTTCTATATTCTAGGTAAGTTTACATATTGACCAAACCTTAGCTACGTGCTGAATAGAATAATTATACTGGAAGGTCTTATACTGGAAAGAATTTAGTTCACACTTGCAGATAATACTAGAAAATATTAATATTTAATCAGTTGCTTATCAGGCACTGGTGTTGGACTGTTGGCAATTATCTGGAAAAGTAGGAGGAATTTTAAAAAATTGGAAGTTGTATTTTGGTTATTACAGTTAGAGAAAAAAGAGAAGGAACCTGGGGTTTTGTTTAATAAAAAAAACTGCCTCTGGACAGATGCAAACATAGACAAACTTAAGTTAAATTTAGAAAATTAAGGGGTGTAATTAACAATGATGTAATGCTTAATTATTGGTCTTGTCTTTCAAATTTATTTTCATTCCCCCAGAAAACGTGTAACTAATCACAGATTCTAGCCTGTAAAATAACCTCATGTTTATGGCATGTACTATTATTTTGAGCTTGTACTGTTGGGGTAGAAAATCCCTTGGTTTCCACTCTCTGCCTTTTTCCTTGAAAAACAACATGTCTATAGGTCAGTTGGTCTGAAACTGTAGCTGAAAATAGAAATAGATTCTATGCTGTAAACTATTATCCTGGTGGGCAGTCTGGGATGAACACCTTGAGAACTTAGATAATTTGGGGTTATTGATAAGACAGTCTGATATTGAATTTCTTTTGTTGTTGCTAGACCTCAGTGGGAAAGTTTGGTACTCAGATCACTGCCCCTCAACCTTTGCTTTTTTTCTGAATATCAGAATGAGACAGTTACTTCATCATTTGGAATATCAATGGTTGGTGAGGAGAATATCATGTAATCAGGATGGCATTTTGATCAGCTATCCAAAGCTTTTCTTGGTGTGTACTTTGCAAGTATTAATCAGCTTTACCATGACCAACTTTTTGTAGCTGTCCACAAAACAACAAGAAAAGATGTGTGAATGTAAAGTTAGATAATATATCTGAGCACCTTCAAGAACTTGGCACCATAGCAATATTCTAGGAATTACGTAGAAAGTAATGCCACTGCCCACAGTTTGATCTCTGAATTTACGGAAAATGAACCAGGTATTCATTTATCATGGCTGGAGTCTGCTAATATATACTGGAATTTGCCAGTTCCTAACCCACCTTGCATACCTGAACTTATGCTCTGCCACAAGAATAGTCCCAAGGCCTTTACCCACTGCCTAAATACTTACATAGAATTTTAGACATAGTTGACCTGACTATTGAATAATGTTGTTTTTATGATGAAGTGCTATAAAAGTAGTGCAGAATTTTTACTGTCCCTATGTAACTGCCTCCCCATAATTCCCATACATATGTTAAGTTCTAACTGATTCACATTTGATTAACTTAACATATTATTCCCACAGATTTTATATATATGTTGCTCAAACAGTTGTAGTTTATATTCAGCTGATCTTTGTTTTTGATAACCAAACTTACTGTTGCACCTCAATCAATATCACATTTCTAATGTGTGCAATACATGTCACCAAAAATTAATAATTGTATAATGTTGTATATATATTGTCATTTAGTTTTTTCTTTTAAAATGTATGTTCAAAATTCCATGGGGAGATTACTATAATTATATACAACAAAACACTTTAAATGATGTATTATATACAATAATACATCATTTAAAGTGTTGTAAGTTGCCAGGGATCAGATCTGATTTTCTGATTTTAGAATTTTAGTTTTACATTTACTTTTATATGAATTTTTACCTGGTATACTGAATTTTTGATTGACTCACACATAATCCCCGTGGCTTAGCTAACTGATAAACAAACCCTTGAAGTTGCTTGATATACAACTGTTGCATGCTGTGAAATAGTAATATTTTTACACATGATGATATCCAATGATGACAGAAAGGAAAACGAAATTTGGTATAAATTCTTGGTATTTTTGTGCTCTAATTATGTATATTCTAATTTAAGAAAGATTGGCTGTTCTACCCAAAGGATATTTATGTGACACTTCAAAAAGTTTTATGTTGAGTTGTTAATACTTTTTTATGATACTGTAAAATTCCAGTGCTTGATTATCAACTTCCAAATTCTAAACCCAAATCCCATGGAATAGTAGACAACCTAACAGAAAGATAAATATAGTGTTTTCAAAGCTTTATCTAATACTGATGTCTACTTGGATTGGTACAGGTTATCAAAGGAAATTACAGATAGGATTACTAGATCTTGCTTGGGGTCAATCCTGTACTAGCAGGGTTATCTTTAGCTTTCAGTGAAAAGTACCTCCCCTCCCCCCCCCCCCCCCCCAAAAAAAAAAAATTATATGCCCACTCACAGGGCACGCATTTTATTTACACTTGAGAAGGTCTCGAAGGATATGGATTTTGATGCATTTAGGAATTTTTGTGAAAAAGTGCTAGAAAAGAGCACTGTTGGACATTTGTAATAGTTCATATACAAATCAATGGTACACAATTAATATTTCATTGAATATCATCCCATAATTGGATGGTGTAGTAGTAAGTCATTATTATTTCACATCGAAGTAATGTGATTCCAGACTGATAACATACAACCTATAAATATTTATATAATGTACTGTATGGGAGTAGCCCCCCCCTCCCCCCTCCAATGTATATGATGCACAGATTCAATTAACTTTAGAAGGTCTTCATAGATAGGGATTTTGATGCACTAAGGAATAGTTTGAGACAAGGCTCAGATGGATGCACACATCTGACATTTTAGAGGCACTTTAGTGATTTGATTAAAATGATTGATCAAGACTGTTTTGAAGGGACTTTTATTGAAATGAATTATGTAAATGTTATAAGAGAGTGCTGTCAAACTACTGTATGAAGATGCTTTTATAAGCTCTGAGGAAAATTGATATTTTACCCTGTTTGAAGTAAATCTTGTTTGAATTTTGTAACTGGAGATTGATAAAAGACAGACTTATTTGAAACGGATCAACGAATTTCATCCCTACCTTGCATGGTTATGCAATATAGGTATTTATAAATATAAACATGTATGTAGGTTTACAGGTTTTGTTACATGATCACAAGATTTAGCACTCATCGACTGGTCAAGAGACAGTCACGTGTGGTCAGTATTTTACCATATTGACCTCCTAACAGGTCAATATTGGCCACCATTTTGGATCTCTCTCTTAAGCTGGTTGACTAGTTTGATCCTGTTGTTCTCGTATGTGATATTGCACCATGGTATTCCATTTTATTTTGAAAGCATTAAACTTTTGAAAAATGTTCAATTTGTCTTGTTTTCAAAATTCATGATTATGTTACAAAACAGTCTTCTCTTGGTTATATATTCATCCCAATACTGAGATAATTGACCAGTCCTTAATTATCCCAGCTTTGAAACAAAACATATAGCCAAGAGATGACCTCACCCAAAGTCAATAATTATGTATCTTGTTAAGCAATTTTCCAATATAGTATAGGCATCACCACCGAAGATGGCTCTCAATTATCCCAACCTAATCATTTTTACAATTTTGCAGTTTTTTAATATATTTTAGTTATTAATCTTATCAATAAAATAGAGATGGATATTTCTTTTATTCTGTGTTATGTTATATTTCAGGTTTGCTTGGGGTTATCTGGTGTATATTATGGTTGATACTGGTCAGCAATTCCCCTGCTGACCATCCCCGCATCTCAGCTATTGAGAGGGACTTTATTCTACAGAGTTTGAAGGGACAGATGGATCATAAGGACAAAAAGGTAGAGTTGTGCTGTATCACGAGATGATGATTAATTGTGAACTTAATTTAAAAAACCAATAAAATGCTTAATCCAGACATCTGAATTTTAACCAAATTGAAGTGCATTAAATATTTCACACAGTAAGCAACTTTTCACTGGAATTAATTATAAATTGGTTGAAGAGGTGTTACATTATATTGCCCTTAGTTCACTTTGCAATCGTTATGTCTTTGGAGCATAGTATAAGTGATAATGTTCTTTTTATTTGCCTCCAGGAAGAGGTAGGCTTGGGTTAAATGTGTAATGTTTTTTTTTTCTTTCAATGTAAAATTTCTTTAATGTGTCTTCCATTTGCATGTTTATGGTACTGTAGTTGATGATAATTGATGACCATTTAGCATCAATAACACTGGAATGTGTGTGCGTGCGCATGCCAGCATATATATATATTTGCATTTGCATTTGTCAGCAATGTTGGTCTACACATTTTATATTTTGAGTTCAGTGAACAAAGCAATGACCAAATTGTATGATGAATTTGCCTTTTAGGTTTTTTCATCTTCAAGAGAAATTAATGTTTGTACTTTTGTTTATGACCTCATGGGAAATGACCTGAACAGGCTGCATGCATATATTTACATTACATTGCCAAATTGATTAGAGCTGATTTTTGTCTCCTGCTGTTATCAAGTCAGTACCACTTTTCACTGATATCTGTAGTTATGAAAGAATTTGTTTGAATAGAAGATATTTGAAAAGATCTGCGTCCTGGACATAAAATTTCCAAATTTTCAAAAATCAATCAAAGGTTTCACTTTCTTAGAAAAAAGAGACTAAAGGTTTAATAATTGATAAAAGATTTAGTTGTAATTTGTGAATTATTGATTTTATAGAGCCTTAAACTTGAAAAATCTGAAAGTTTGCATTATGGACAGAATTTTTAATTTTTGCACACAACACTCAAAATGAATTTTATTAGCATTTTCTCACATGAAGTAAAGGTCCTAAAATTCCTAAAGGTAAACACATAAAAAGTCAGTGAAATCTCAGAAAATGGGTAATTGGTTATAAACTAAAACTCATAGTTATGGCTGTAATGCAAAGCTAATACATGGAATGCCCCATATGCTATATTTTACAGACAGACACTTCCTGACCATATCTGAAATAGTGGCTAACATGATTGATTATTGACTATTCTCATGAAAAGCAGCTACATTCAGAATATGATGGTGGCAAGCATGAGAAAAATAGAGGGAAACCTGAAGGAGGGTAGGCTTATTTACCACCCACAGGAATTGATGGTCCTATATGGCAGTGACTGAGAAATGGATACATTCAAATTAGTAACCAACCAACTTGTTTTTTTCAGCACACACATATCCCATGGAAGGCTTTCCTAACCTCCATGCCTTTATGGGCCATTGTGGTGGGAAATGTCACCTCAGACTGGGGACTTTACACCTTCCTGACCAACATGCCTACCTACTTTAAGGAAGTTCTCAAGTTTGATATCAAATCTGTAAGTATCAGTTTGTTGGAGAGAACCTTTTCAGAAGAGAGATTATCATTGATACAGATTTTCCCATTTTCTTTAAAAAGAGGCCTTGTTTATATTCCAAATATCTGTAACATATAATAGAATTAATGCTCCTGCTAAAAGAAATACATTTTATATGTACTAAAATAAAAATACCAGAAATCACATTTTGCCAAATTAAAGTGAAAAAAGAAGTATGTTTGTAATTGTATATCTGTGAATGGAACTGGGATTGAGCAGTGGTTGGAAGATCTCAGAAAATTTCTAGAAGATGTCAGGAAAATGTGTTAATTGGATTTTTTCTTGCAATCCCATGTGTAATGCATAGTCCCTGAAGAGATTTAATTCAAATTAAAGCATAAAGCAACTTTTTGAATTCTGCGACTCGTATAGGTTCCATTGTTTAATTACAGAAAATTAGATTGGCAGAGTAATCATACAATAGAAATTTTTCTGGTGGAAATTAAATGATTAAATGATTAAATCTTGAATGATTCTGAAAATTATAACCGTGTTGATTGAGACTACAAAAGATGTACTCTTCACACAATTTTTTTTCGGTAAAAGTAATATGTTACAATAATCCCATGTGACAGTGATATTGATCTTATTTCTTTTAGAATGGCCTCATATCTGCCATTCCCTACATTGGTTTCTGGCTTGTGATCAACCTTGCTGGGTTAGGAGCAGATTTATTCAGAAAGAAAGGGTGGCTCAGCACTACCAATGCGAGAAAATTGATGGAAACCATAGGTAGAGATTATTATTTTTCAGACACATCTGGGTTTAATATACACCTTGCCCAAATAGCTTTTTACTTGTCTAAATGATTGTTTGCTAATTTTGGTGATTGTACATTTTGTGGTGAACAGAGGTTTGATTGGACAATTCAGCCATGCATATTGGGCTAGGTGTGAAACAATACTTTCAGATACAGATTTGTGCTCAAATTGCGTTAGTTGTCCCACAGAGTTGATGTAATTTTGTGCATTGACAGTTTTTCTTTTTTTTTTAATTTTGATTGCTACTATTTGTCATCATAGTCTTATGGCTACATCCACACATGTAATTTCTTCAGGTCAACTTATTCCTGCAATTCTATTGGTTGGCCTGAGCTTTGTGGACTGTACCCAGCCGGCTTTGGCTGTGACCTTGTTGACCTTAGGTGTAGCTATAAGCGGAGCAGTATACAGTGGCTACACCATCAACCATGTGGATATTGCTCCCAAGTATGCTGGTATGCTGTTTGGAATCACCAACACCATTGCCTCAGTCACTGGGTTTATTGTACCTGTGCTCATCGGAAGTATAACGTCAAATGTAAGTTTGTGCCCATAAGAGTAACATAACACGTATTCATGACATATTGGTATGAAATCGTTGTATAAAGTCTTTGAATATTCAAACAATCACAAATAATAGATTAAGGGTTTGCTGAATTTTATCGTTTCGAGAAGTGGTAGAATTAAACTGAAATTTGACAAAATAGCAACACTAGCGCACACGTGTATATTTCCATTTTCTTTGATTACATTTAATTTTAGAAGATGCTTTTCCATTTTATTCAACTTTTAACATGCAGATTGCTTTTCACTTTCCAGTCAACCAGAGAGGAATGGCAGGTTGTTTTCTTCATAGCTGCTGCTGTGTATCTGTTTGGTGTGATCTTCTATGGAATATTTGCATCTGGAGATGTACAGCCATGGGCAGTGGGGGAGGAAGAGGAAGAAGAGGAGGAGGGACAGGAAATGGAGAAACTGAATAAAGGAGACCCAGATGTTGTAACGTCACCACCCACTGAGAAAGATGACCTGAAAGTTTGAAAATGGCCACTGTTCCATCTACAGCATTCAGAACAGATGATCTGCAGACTAACTGATCTGCCACTAAATATGGCCGACCGAACTTAAAAGCAGTGCTGCTTAGTCCTCAGTGCTCTCCCCACCTCCACATGTGCCAATAAACGGATTAAATCCCAGCTCCCAGGTTTAATTGCAAGGCCACTGCAGCGACAGTGCATGTGGAGGCAAAGAGGCCATCATGGAATTAGTTGGCGCTGCTTTTAAGTGAGTCAGCCATATTTAGTCCGCAGATCTGTTAGTCTGTGGATCAACTTGTTCTATATGCCCTCTGTAGATCCTGGGTTCTGTTTCAGGAAAAGTCTCAAGACTTCAATTTCTAACCTTGAATAGCTGACTGTGTTAAGTAGGTTAGGCAAAGGCAGTCCTAGAAGCACATTTGAAAATGGCTGTGTAAGCATTTAACAGATGATTTTCAGAGAGTTAGAGGCTATAGATTTTTAGAAATATCATTTTGAAGATAAGATATAGTCATACAACAGAGTCTCATCCATTGTAGATTTTATATTTACTGATTTGGAACAAGATTAACAGACATGCATATTCACTTTAAATACTTTCTCTTTATGGGGGCTCCTTCAGAAAAATTTACAAAAGCTACATTTAGCCTTCACTGCTAAAAACACAGTCTTATAGTTACTGTAATTTGTCACATAATACAAAAATCATAGCATTATGTTTCTTGCAAACGACCCAAGTTACACAGCTTCAGCCTGTGCTAATCTAAGACTGCTTCATCAGCCTTTGAGTAAATACATTCAAGGTTATTGAAACCTAGTTATAAGGTTTTTAAAAATGAAACAGTGAACTGAATTTTGTTTAAATGATTTTGACTTCAGATTCTTTATGAAACAGGGCCCTGGTCTGAAGAGAACATACCTTTGTTGGAAATACCATTCTGTAAAGGTATTTTATTGATAAACCTTCTTGAGAACAGTCATCAAATCTGTATGGTGTATTATACACTTCCCTAATGTTGTTGTACTTTTGAGTAACTCTGTGGTGCTGTCTGGGTCTTCAGATAATCCCCTAAAATAAAGAAATAAGTTGAATTCACAACTAAAGTTGCCATTCTTACCTAAGTACCATACTGATAGATGTTTCAATGTTTTAGTTAAAAACATGTTATTTTATTAAAGTTATACACAAGGTTTGCAGGTTTGGTCTATCAGGCCAAGGTAACAAAAAACAAAAGGAGCTATTAGTCATAGCAAAGTTGCTTGAGGGAGCTTTTAATGCAGTTAAACAATAGTATTTTTGCCTGTTACCTTACAGCATGTATGAACAAAATCTTATCAACAATGTTGTTGTTGATGTTAGTATTTATTATATTTATAAATTAAATTATTTTAAGTATAATGTAAGTCATTTTTACCAGTTTTTATGATCCCACCCAAAAGGGACTGATATAAATAGCCCATATAAGATCAGGTCAATAGATTGGACTTAATTCATACCTCAAGTTTTTACAGTCTCACAGTGGTGCTGTATTGGTAACACAATATAGCATGAAGAAAGGTGAAATGATTTGGCCAGTTGAATCATATACCTCATTCCACATAGCTGGTTTAAGATGGTTATCACAGTCATTCCTCACATGTATCAAACAACCCCCTAATTTTAGTATTTTATTTCTTCAATATTTTTAATTATTAGCAATACTTGAAAATACATTAACCTTACTGCATGACTGGGACTGATATAAATAGCCCATATAAGATCAGGTCAATAGATTGGACTTAATTCATACCTCAAGTTTTTACAGTCTCACAGTGGTGCTGTATTGGTAACACAATTAGCATGAAGAAAGGTGAAATGATTTGGCCAGTTGAATCATATACCTCACTCCACATAGCTGGTTTAAGATGGTTATCACAGTCATACCTCACATGTGTCAAGCAACCCCCTAATTTTAGTATTTTATTTCTTCAATATTTTTAATTATTAGCAATACTTGAAAATACATCAACCTTACTGCATGGTTTTGAAAAACACCAATATCTTTTTAGTTATAGTTATGCAGATGTTGCTTTTGAAAATATTATGAATCAGTTTGAATTTACCAAGTGATTATGCGGACAAGGGTTAAGCCATTGGCTTATTAGTCTAATGCTTGAATTGAATTTTTCAAATTATTGCTATGCGGACAAGGGTTAAGCCATTGGCTTATTAGTCTAATGCTTGAATTGAATTTTTCAAATTATTGCTTAAGTTGCAAGGGGGTGACATTTATATCTAAAATAGACCTTTTATTTATTTATTTTGATTTTTATTATTTTTTTTTCCGGAAAGAACCCATCTTTAAAGTCATTTATCTTCAGTTGTGATGACATTAAATCCTGGATCTGTTCCCTGTACAGCAGTAATCTCATACCAGTATTGTTCTGATCAGATTGTGTACCAACAAATGCATTTCAACATACCTCATAGAAATAGCATTTCTATTTCATAGAAATACAGGGATTTTATATATTTACAAATGTTTCTGTACTTTACAATTACAAGTGATGTTATACAAGGCTGCCTTCACACCCATTTACATATACATTTTAGAATTGCTGTTATAAGATCAGTATACCTCTCAATTGTTAATTTATGACATGTTCACGTCTTGCTTATATGTATAAGCTTGGACCTATTTTACATGAGCCCAAGGTGCAACACATGTAAGTTATCAGGGAGATGTTATAGAGATATAAAAATATTTTAGTTCCTGTGCTCAACAGCTGAAATAACTTATTGTTTTCCAGTATTTTGGTGTCTGTCAAGTGGCCTCCAGAAAATGACACTACAAGTTTTGACAGACAGAAATATTTGAGCACAGTGACTTTGATTCAAGTTGTTGTTTAAGAAAAGTACAGGGACAACAGTTACTGTAGATGATTGTTTAACACAGCTTATGAAATCTTTCTTAGCATATCTTGGAGTGTGCTCACGTTTGATTATATGTGTTTTCTCACCAAGTGTGATCACTTTAAGATATTTTGTTGGTGTAACTGTAGTTGTTTGTTTAGAATATATTAAAAATTGAATTGTTATATTAAGGTTATTTAAGTGGTCATGATGTTGAGTCAGATACTATTTTTCATTTATAGTTTTCTTCACTGAAGTTGGTTATCCTTGGAAACTGTTTTGACCTCGCATCTTATGCACTAGTCCAGTTGTATCATTAGCTTATTAAGTGTTTGTGGGCTTTATTTTGGATGTTAAATACTTGTTGTGTGTCTCATGTACTAAATAATTAAAGACTTATCATTTAACCTGTTATTTATTTACCATCAAAGAACAAAAGGTGTGGTTTCCTGTCTCATTTACCAGTATTTTTTTCCCCTTTTTAAGTGAGATGTTGGCTTCTCAGTAGTTTGTGTATTGCATTGAGGAAATGGATTTAAAGGAAATAGGAAGAGGACAGGGTTGGTCAGTGCAATGAAAACCTAGATCTATTTAGGTGATTTAAACTCGAGCATCAATTTAAAAAAATGTGATTCCAGACTGAACTCCATACACTCAATTATATAAATATTTATAAGTTGTAGGTAATAACTCTGGAATCACATTTTTTTTAATTAATGTGTGGGTTTAAATAACTATCTGCTTTGTTTTGTTTTGTTTTGCTTTGAAAATATGAAAATATATTTACATTATATTGACAGCTTTTTAGTGCCGAGACGTGACTTTGCAGGATATTTATTTGTGTTTTTGTTTTTAATTTGACACATTGTATTGTTTAAAAAAATAGATCTCATGGAATTGTGGGCATTTTGATATTTTTAAATTGATGTGTCAAAAAAAGTTAAATAGCAAATAAATTTTCAACATTGTTCACAATTTCTGCCTTGGTCTTTTTGTTGCATCTTCATTTCATTTAAAGTCACTTGTTCAAGAAGAATCAACAATTTCATCTATAATAATATAGTTTTAATTATAATAAATTATAAGTGATCTGATTGTACCACTGCCAATTAAATTTTTGAAAATGTTATTTGATTTCCAAAAATTGTGATAAAAAAGATAACACTATCATGTTTTGGTAAATTAACATTTTTTTCATCAAAATATAGGTGAGTTGATGGCATAGATTATTCAAATTAATCTGTAATGTATGTGTACAATGCTGTGGAATATCCACTCCTTCAAAGACGCTAAGGATCCAGCTACTATTTCTAGATGCATTTAAAACCGTTTTTTTTTTTTTTCTGTTATCTCAGATTAATTCCAACATATATTGTTACTTAAACTCGCTCAAGTTATCTGAAAAATTGCGACAAAAGCATTTACACCCCCACCCCCCAACATACACATACACACTCACCCTGAGAGATGTTGAAAAAAGTGGTTTTTGCTTTAGCCACTGTCTCACCTAACACAATGTGGTCGAGTGGCGTGTTCCTTGGTGGTGCTGGAGACCAGTGTATTGATCGCTGATACTGCGTTATTGTGTCGGCCAACCTTGTGTCCCCAGGCGGTATTTTGGTTACTGACTATTACGATTAAGGCAGGAATAATTAATTGAGCAACAAGTAATTCAGTGCTGAAAAATCGTTTTATGTAAACAATGCATCATATGCATAGCCTGTAATGTGTATGTGCTCGGACTTTACTGTTTTTAAATCACCATTTATTTTGTTTTGAATATAGTTTATTTCCCTTGTCTGTTATTCGTCTTAGAAACTTAGCTTAGAATTTTGCTAGCATTTTGTCTTGATTATGAAAAGTATCTTGCGATGAGGCAAATGAGGCAATTTTTTTATTTTATTTTATTTTATTTATTATTATTTTTTATATATATAAGCTAACTCCAAATAAATTTTATTGCACATTTAAGCAATGGTCACCGAAATGGGGTGGCGAAAATAAATCAAATAAAATGTGAGAACAATAACGTTAACTGAGTAGAAGTCTATAGAATGTGGTCAAGTAAACAGTCGATCCTAGAACTAAGAAGGCTTGTGTTTTTAGTGTAATGTCACACCCTAAAACCACACATTCTTTTCCTAACGTCAACTTTGACCGGGAAACAAGCAGTTATTTTAGCCAGTGATTTGTTGGGTTTATTTTGCACTGGACCGGCTTCATTGTGATTAACTTTGACTGACCGCTTTTACAATGACAAGTTAAATATGACTTGCAACCTGAACAAAAAGTTGAATTTTCATAATACAGTATAATACAGCCTTTAATCCACACAAATATTTTCCTTCAAATGATAGAAGCGATTCTCTGTGAAAAGGTCTATATAGCTGAACTCATGTGTTTTGTCCCACAAGAATTATTTGGTCTAAAGGAAAATAAAGTGAATAAAAGTTTAAATAGAGGATTCTACAACATCACGGTGGGCCTACAAGACATCACAACCCAGAGGCAAATGGTTAATTGAACTTTCCACCAAAATAACCTTTTTAAGAAAACCTGAGGCTAGTAAGTTTCCTAGTTTACATTTTCAAAATGTTTATCTAGAGTACCGACACTGTCAATAAGATAAAGGGCAAATGATCATGATTGGCATTATATTCACGTATGATCAATTGATCGATACAATCCAACACTAGTTGACGTATTAAAGAAGAGCGTGCCTTGGAACGAAAAATGACCACGTTTATGAAAAAAATGTCCTCAAATCGACTTTGGCCTTTATTAATTAGCTGATAGATCAGCGTCATCTTTCCTTTAAAAGAAAAAAAGAGAAAGAGTACAATCTCGTCGCACATGTGTGTATTGCACTGAAGTTTGGGCCGATGCCAATCATAAAAACACAATTAATTTTGGCCAATTTAATTCTTTCACTTAATTGAACTTTCGTCCATTTATGTTCTGTCTATGCCTTTTCACCACTACGATCCCTCCTATAAATGAAATCAATTTTTCCAAAATAACTAGTATGGAATGGCGTTTTTTCCTTTTTCGAAATATTTACTCCTATTTATTTTTTCCACGGCCCGTTCGACTGCTGTGTCAATAATTCAAGTAATTCAGTTAAAAGAAGTCAGGTGGCAAGTTTTGTTGACTCAGCCTTCCACAGTTATTTGTGCACGTTTATTTAACATGGTCAGTACTGTCTTGGACACTGCTCGCCAGTTTACGTGGACACCTCTACTAATTTGATAATTTTCCTCTACCTTTTAACCCCCATTTGTTTAATATTTCGAAATGGTAAACAGACTTTTTCCACGAACTGTTTTGGGAATTCATGAAATTTCTCTAAGTTGAATTTGGGGCAGTCAGTTTCAGTTATAAGTTGCCTCAGCTCTATAATCAAAACCTTTCCGCGTCTCGCAATAGTTTTTGTAAAAAGTAAAAAGGCGAGGTGCAAATGGACTATGAACCTCCAAATTACCTTGGCCGACTCAGTAGGGAATACGAACGCATTAGTCAGACATTGCTTTTAAATTAAATCAAATTAAAAAATACTGAAATAAGCGAAATGTGGTAGAGTCCATGGTTGATATTTTAATTATTTAAAACTAGATTGCTTGTCGTGGTACGTGTTACAACAGAGTTTGCCGAGGTGTGCACCAAACTCATCTGACATTTGCATCATAGATGTCCCGTCTAAAATAACAAAATTCGTGGGTATTTGCCTTCCATTGCATAGTACCTCATTTTGGCCTGCCTAAATGTTGTCTTTGGATGGACAAATTTGTAGATTAGGATATTTGAGTCAGTTTTATGAATGTATCAATATTTGTAACTTTATGTTGACTGTGTCAATTAAATGCTAATTCCGTAACAAAAGACATGGTATAAATAACTATAACACAGTTAAAGCAAACAAATTGACAATATATGTCAAGATTAGATTTTCTGATTAAATTTGGAGTCCATTGCATGCAAATACACAGGACACCAAAATTACGCCGATGTATACATCAAAAGTAAAACTGTAATTGCATTCGCTCTGGACCATGGTAAGATTGAAATCATGAAATTGATCAGTGCGTCACTGGGAGGCAATTAAATTCTCCTGCTACCACATTGATCTCCTCTAACGTCTTCTTCTGGCAAGGGCTCAGCTATGATTGTCTCCAATACTTTCTCCTAAGGCCTCCTGCCAAGACGCCCCTCATCATGCGTTGCACAATACCAAATTAGGGGGATTATTTCATGGTAAATAGGTAACATTCTGGAGGTGATTGGCACAGCTAGAACTAAGAGAGGTTTACAAGGATGATATTCTCTGTCTTTTCAGACGGTACATGTATATATATGCGGGCGTGCGCGCGTGTGCGTGTGTGTGTGTGTGAGAGAGAGAGAGAGAGAGAGAGAGAGAGAGAGAGAAGGGGGTACCTGGATTTATGACATATTTGCCATCATTTCATTTACTTAATGGAGATCTCAGGTTCATAATGTTCTCACCTGGCACAAAATTCTATCTTGCAGGCAGATATAACCATTACATGTTAAAATTGTAAAGTGTAGATCATTTTTTGCCTGATTCGAAAAAGATAACTGTTTATCTTCTAACTCGCTCATCTTTCTCATAAGTTTTCAAGCAAAGGCACTTCTACACATTATTCTACACATTAAACGTGTTATTTAGTATCAAACATTCGTGGAGCCCTGGTGAGTAGAGTGCACAGGTTTGTTATACTCTATCCCACAGTACTTCCCGGTAAAACAATGCCCACTGACTGGCCTCCAGCTTTATTTTGCCCACTGGGCATTTGTCTACGGTTCTCAAACATCTGCTCATCTGTGTTGGATGAATGATTCCGTTCACTTTTGAATGTGCTTTGTGCACTTGTGCTGCAGAGACTGAACAGTGGGAGGAAATGTGGCAAAAAAGAGAAACCCTAAAAATCGATCTGAAAGGTCGCGTTACTTAGGTGGACGAACGTTGCCTTGATGAAATCGCAAAATCTCGGGTGACTGGATTTCAAAAACTGGCCATTTGAATGACTAAAAGGTTGATCAAATGTATCTGGTTGGTTTTTCTCAAAGAGAAGTGACCTTTAACTATATGGAAAAATAAGCCCCATAGCCTTTAAGTACATCTAAAAGAAATATCCAGGACTTCCTATCCCATTACACGTAACATTTTCTGTGCAACTGGGCTTCGGTTTCAGAGGGCCACCGGCAGTTCTTTCAGCTTACACCCTATTCAGAAAATCGATGCTTATCTAGTTTTTGATTTGGAATAGTTAAACAACTGCAAAAGAATAAGTGTCTGTGATCACAACAGGGAAACTGAAGCGCCGCGCTGAGGGATCAATCTTTCCGTATTATCCACAATTTGCATAGTACGCTCCTCGAGGTTAGGATGTGCAATGTTTGCAGCCGAGTTAATACTGTGTATAATGTTGTTTTACCTAACGCAGTTTAACATCGAATTGTGTGCGGTATCGACCTTTTCCGTTTGCATTAAATCTGAGGCTATTTTGCTGTTCAAACCCCGTGCTGTGATTTAGTGAGCATCACCAGGCTTTTGTTATTTCTTTCAGTGTAAATATTAGCAAGTCAAATCTTGAGTACTTCTATCCACAGAGATACCAGGAAGGCGAAAGGCAAATTGACAAACAATAATTGTTCGTACACGGTCGATCTTTGATACAAGATTTGAATACCAGGGGATATGACCGTTTTACATATTCGAATCGAAAAGTGACAGAAATAGATATGCGAAGGCGATAACCATGACTATCATTGAAAAAATATAAATTTAGTTTTCAAGACAAAAAGAAATTGACACATTAAGGATGCTATAACCAAGGGTTAGTCCGTCATAACCATATAATGTCAATACTTTCTCACGCAGCTGACTTACTAGCAGTTAAAATTCGCACCTTCTAATAATAGGTATTAAAAAGTCGATCTTCGTTCTTTGTTTCGCAAAAGAAACCCTCCTTTCCTACGTCTTTAAGTACATTTACTTGCAGTAAACATTTTGAAAGGTGAATTGAATTGAGCGATAATCAATGAAAGCGTTCGAGTGGTGATTCTCCGAGGTGGCAAACTGTTGTTTTCGGAACATCGATAAGGTTTGGCCACAGAAAGGTAATTGAAAAGGTTGACTCAGACGAACATTCGGTCACTTCCGCCTGTTACGTCATCTTCAAAGTGCGAACTCAGGTGTTTATGAAGTGCGGTAGCAGTTCATGAAATCTTTAAGAAATCGTGCCAAAATGGCGCACCAAGGTTCATTAACCTCTGCCTCGGCCCACAGGCATCTTTCCTCGCCTTCAAAAGCTACATATCGATTATCGGATTTTCTGTTATTACCGATTGCATAATGTTCCACTGTCTGGACGACTGGGCCCTCTTGTGGACATGCACCTGTTCTTTTTTAGACAGTCAACACAGCCCAGATTTACATGTAGACAATCAATCATTCAAAGGTGGCCCGCCCACCGCCAGGGCACGTCAAAATAACAATTGCACCGAAAAACTCTCTAGCAGCCTTGTTTGGCTGGCAGGGTAAGCAGTTGCTTGCGTTTTTGTGTCTACGGACCGTGGACGGTGTTCGGCAGAGATTTTTTAAGGGAGTTAGTTGGGAAAGTGGGTGCTCGTAATTGAAGAAGCCGTATTGTCTATGAGACTCTTTTAGTCCATTTTTACCACCCTTCAATGATTACCACGGAAAATGAAAACCCCAAAATGCTTTTGAATGAAAGGGTAAAGGTTATTTAGCTATTAAGCACTGTGTAATGATGTAAATGCTAGTTGCAACGAATAAAGACAAGGCAATCATTTGATATTAAGTTTGGGACATTAAAGACAAAAGGCTTTTCCTGAATACAGCAAATGTTTATTTTGTAGAAAATTCTGAAATGGTGAAAGTTTCCTAACTGTAAAAGTTTGAGAAAGGTCATTGAAAGGCGACAAAAATCGAACATAACATAATATACTATACTTAATATATAATATGATATAGTAATAACGCTGCTTTTATCACGACTCTTTTTTCCTTTTGATCAAACAGAGGAAAGACACCCGAATTTACTTAATCTTATTACCTTTATATAACTGTTCGTTCTAATAATACGGCACAACAGCTGACATAGAACCGCAACCCTGATGCAACGAAGCTTCAATGGAAATAAGCCAAATAGAATTGTCGGCTGCAGTAATTGGTTGTCGACTGGGTTAAAACGGTATTTTGGAAGAGTCTGATGAAAGTGTGCCAAACTGGTATTGACAAATTTTGTGATCTGTGCCATTTAGGCATCTCGATGTCAATTTTTTTTTTTTTTTTTTTGTATTGTTTTATTTCTTTATTTCCTGTTTGTTTATTTATCATTTCTGTTGTGCGAGAATTGACATAAATTTAACTAGATACATATCTCAAGAATTTCGTGCATTGCAAAGTACTGACGTTTCTGCTCCACCTAAAGTTAAAAGTCCAATTAAGTCTCACTCTTGTAAATTTGATTAAAAGAAGGAGAAAAATATCTATGTTGTCTTTGTAGAATTTCTGGAAAAGCTTCCTCGTCTGGTGCTACCTTGCATTAATGCGCAATCGATAGCACAATAAGTAAAAACACAAGCAAATTGATAAGGAGATCATGGGGAAACAAGATGCATGGGGACCCAATCTAAATCGACCGTTTTCCCACAATTTGGCTTTCCATTTCATCTAGATGCAGCCTTTGTATTGGGCTCTCCCTCATCCCGATATTACTCTATTAAGATTCAAAATGATGAACATTGATTTTAGCTGATGCTAGATTACATTTCTTTAGTTACTTCTTTACAGAGGGTTGCCAACAGTCTGATCAAAAGATCTGTCGTTGAATATACTCGGATTATCAATAGAAAACATTCATACGAGATTAAGCTGTTTTAACAAGGGACAGCGCACAAATAACGTGTACAACCTGAGGGCAAATATCATGGGGAACAGCGATGATCTGCTGAAAAACAGTATCGACCGGCACCCTCCATTTCAGTCTCTCTCCCGATTGTCTCACAAAGGAATTTACATCGAAATGGATTTTGTAGCTTCACAAAAAAGTCGTACAATGGTAGAATTTTCCCATACATTAGGCACCACTGACCTCACTGGGCGTAACTGAAATGGAAAAACGATTGGAAAGTATAGCCACCCAGCCCTGTATCCGGCCTCAACAAAGTATCCGCGATTGAAAACATAATGATAATGGAATATTGGAATAAGTTTGTTCTTTTCCTTCACCATGTGCATCTGGCCAGTTAACCTGCAAGCGCATTAGAATGAATTCACCGCATTTTGATTGGTATACAAAAGGCAAAGTTAGAATCAGAAGTCAAGGCTTTTAATACTGAATAATATTTGGGTCCCGCATCCATTACCTTGTAAACTAGCATGATGGGAATGATTTCTGTCTACCATTTAATATTTAAAATTCAGACACATACTAGCAACATTTGGAGGACCCCATGCAGAGGTAAATACCTGAACTTTGTCAAATCGGCAACATGAGACATTGATTCGACGAGCAGTTTGGTCTTTTTTCTTTCTTTACGTTTTTTTTTTCATTGATTGTCAACATTTTTTTCGAATTTTTATAGTTTTTTATTCTATTTTTATTCATTTTTCGTGTCAGATTTTACTGCAATAACGAATAAAGTGGAAGAAGTCTAGAAAAAAGCAAAACATAAATCAGAATAAAGTTGTTGCTATATGAATAACAGTTTTTCTTTTAAGCTTCAAACGCACTCGTAAAAAAAATAAATGATCATATGTTCACTCAAAAGAACTTCTCTTATGGCAAGAAATACTTTGAGTTACAAATATTTGACATTTTTAATGTCTTGTTTTGTACCAAATATATGGGATTTGCATGAAATCAGCTAACCCCATAGTGAGGAAAAGAATGTGTTCAACCCACCCATTGCACGTTAAGAAGCTTCTTTTCTAAACTTACCTCCTGTGTCGTTTCATGCAAGCGAGTTAGTCTTTAAAACATTTTATCAGTATTTCTTTAAATGGGGGGCAAAATGCAATATATACACTAAGGTGTTGAAGTATACCTAATGGTTATCTAACAACAGAAATATATCTGTACTGATGTTACAACCAAAATCTGTGGCATTCTGTCAGGAATAATATATAATCACCTTTTCTGCGTGGTTCTCGAAAACGCAACCTGCGGTATGAGGTGACCAAATGAGTGCATCGGCGCCTGCTTTAAACTGTTAACACAGCCATAGGTAGATCACAACACTCTTGATGTAAGTGAACAGGTAAGGGTCAAGACCAGTGGAGTAAACAAGTAACAACTCAAGGCTATGATATCTGAATATTATACGTGTTATTTGCTATTTGATACGTTACCCTGCTAATCCTGATCGTGATTTGCGCACTGAACTAATGCACTGAGCGCTAAGGTACATTTAAATTGACTGACTTGAAGACGTTCAACTTCCTGATTGGCATTAAAATTCATTACGTGTACAGATAAGGGCATGTTTGGGGATTAGGATATGCGTTTTACCGGAGCGGATAATTTATCGTGGCAATGGCACTACACTTCGAAAAGTCTTTGTGTAATTACATTACGAGTGGGTGACATAATCGAATTTGCGCAAGTAAGCTATGACTATCGAATGCTGCATCTCAAGTATTTGGATGTGCCACGTACAAAAGGGATTTTGTTTACAGTCTTCGCCGATCCTAGGAGCAACTATCCAGATCTGATCACTGTTAGAGCATGCGCTTGGAATCTAACAAGATTAAGGTAGATTCACCCACTGAAAGTACGTTTATCCCCCTGACTTTTACAAGTGTTTTTGTCAAAATTATTGGTGTAGATATTAAAATAAACATTCATATACGATTGTCTTGCATTAATGGGTTATATGAAAACAGATTTAAGCGCTACTCTCATTTGGTATTAGCAAGGATTCTAAATAAAGTACAAACCCCAGGAATTTCCATTACTTAACGACTGCCATCCGATCGTTTGATGCCGGATCGAATGTATATTGTACGTGGAAGTTAAGAAAGATGAAAAGCTAGTCTTACATGGTTTTCTAACGTCCTTAAATGCATGGTTATTTGTCAGACAAGTTGTCGTGTAGGCCTATTGCCTATTCTGATGATAAATTTGCATAAGTCATTCACATTTCTTTTTATAAAGTTAGAACTGCCATCCCTTACCCAACCAATAACCGATCTTTGCACTCTGCAGGTGTGAATTTTAGAGCCATTTTATTCCTTTAGGCCAAGAAAGAAAAAAGGGCTGTGCTCCTTATTTTGAAAATCATTAATGTCAAACAGCAATCGAATGCCCTCAATTGCACTTATCGAAGAATTGATGCAATTCGTTTTTTTTTCAGCACAGAAGCCGGCTTTTTGTATTTTGTTGACCCGCGAGAGTGTTGTAGAAATTATGTTTACCTAGCAGCCAGGACCCAGCTACACCCTATTTTGAAGGGCAAGGGTTATTAGATACAGAGATTTCTCGGTTCACTACTGCTGGATTAATGTATGCTTCAAGGTATGCCTCTCAAGAACACAGCGAAGGGAAAATCTTCACCTGAATGGAGTCTGAAGGATTTAGTATCAGTTTATATTAACAGTTTGGGGTTTTGCACGAAACTCAGCTGTTAGCCAGATTCGCTTGGTTAAGCCAATGAGATCTATCTCTTTGGTTTAGCCTACTGCATATGAGGCCCACGTAGTCTCTTCTAAAGGATGAAATCATTGAAATATCCATCTATTAATATCAACTGATTATCAATATTTACATAATCTTTTGAATGAAATAAAAAAAGAGAAAAAAAAGAAATGAAAAAATATAAATGACATCACCCTTCCCTGCCAGAGTAGTTTTCCGCAGCAAGTCAGGCATGTTTGGCTGTATGCATCTGTGTACATGGACTGCAGAACGTAGGTTCATGTAAAAAGTCCATTTTAAGTTTCAGTAGCATTCATTTAATTAAAAGCTCTACACTGATAACCCTCTTCATGCGTACATCTCCGAAAAGTAAACAACAACCATAAGTTACTTAGTATTTGCACATATAACACGGTCTTTAACTAACACTAGTCATACAAATGTAAGACTACAAGATCCAACAAAATTAATTTCAGCAGCTTTTTGAGTACTTATTATTGTTACAAATATCTTCAAACATAGATTACTCTACGGGGAATCTTAAACAACATTTCCCCCGACTTATGAACTTAGAAAGCCCATCATATAATGAATCTCATGTCTAAAAAGTCCCGAATCATTTTTACACATACATGTATGCCATCGAAGAAGAAGACACCACCAATTTACGCTAGCTTAAATAAATGGTGTTCTTGACAAAGATAAGAATTTGACTATTCTATGGTACACAGGCAGTGGGCCAAAGGTTACAAATATGACGAACAAGAACGAGATCAAGTTTAAGTTGTGTGATATCCTGAAAAATGTCCAGTCGAAAATAATGATGGAAAATAAATAAATAAATAAATAAATAACATCCAAACAAACAAACAAAAATACAAGCAAATAAACAAATAAATAAAAACAAATGATTAAATAAATACTTTACCAGATGCCACTTAAAATCCACAATCTTTTGAAAATGTTTCCCTTAGTAAAGCTGCAATTTTAAAAACGCAACGACTGATACCTTGTACTTATTATAAACGAATAACAACTCTTCATATGAGATTCAAAATTACACAATAAATGCATTGTAAACAACATAAAGAAATATAATAAATTCTATTGCACCACCAAAACTGCGGTTATCCAAATTATTCTGAAATTTGTGCTTGTCATCGGACCACATGGCTTTTCATAGATGACTCTTCTCTGTAATAATCTCTTAAGAGATTATTACAAAAATAAGAGATTATTACAAAAAAAAAACACTTTAAAAAACAATCGACTAACTTTAATTGTCGGAACGGACTCATTAACCATTGAGAATTTTGGGAAAAATCGTCTTTTACCCCAGGAAAATTCGGCACTTTCCCCGCTAAAATGAAGAGTTGTTATCCCTTTAACCGATATTTGATAGATCATTCTATTGATATACTTTTCAGTTAGGATTCCAGCGCTACAAAGAAGAATGATTTCTCTTTTATGAATTCCAAAGGAGTAACAAGAAGCAGATAGATGTTCAACGACGAAAAATAAAAATAACTACTTGACAGATTGCACACTGTCTTGTATAACAACTAAAGAATATTTCCAAAAACCCTTTTCTTAACTTTAAAGTAACGTATGTAAACACACAAAGGGGGTGGGGGGTAGCTGGACAGACAGACAGACAGACAGACAGACAGATAGACAGACAGACAAACAGACAGACATATATGATAGCCCCATCCAAGCTTATCGGTGTTAGAAAGAGCCAGGAACAGGGGCTAAAGCTAAAGGGACCAAATGTTGCATTGCAATGTTCAGAGTTTCGATTCTTCTGTTTGTTCTGTTGGATGTTCTTGTGTTCCGCCGTTGGTGTATTTCACCACTGACGGATGTCCTTTATCGTTTAATTTCACTACAGTGGCCGCTGAGGTTCCGCCCGCAAGTCTTGGGCTATGTTGTATCGATAATCTATGAACGGAATGAGCATGAGAGTGAAACCCTTCCGGGCTGCCGTATTGTTGTACATAGCTCTCAGAACGAACGCGTGTGTTGATATTTTTACACCTAAAACATAAAATCTCCTTGAAGGGCGTCCTGAATTCTTTGTTAAACCTGGCGTAAATGACTGGATTAAAGAAAGAGTTGGCGTATCCAAGCCAAGTGAGAAGTGATGTCACCCAATTGGGTATAAAACACGAATCTCCACAAAAAGGCCGAACGAGAGCTAATATAAAAAATGGAAGCCAACACAATGTAAAACCACCCATAATAACTCCCAGCGTCTTTGTCGCTTTGCTCTCTCTATGATGAGATTTTATTCTTCGGAATCGACAAGGACATTTCTTAAGAAATTTCCAAGGTCTATGTGACTTCGACTTCGACTGAACTTTGGCATTTATGTGATGCTGTATTTGTTTGTAAGTGTCCTCGTTGTTTTTCACCTTGAGCGTCAGGTCCCCATTGGGTGTCGTGGTTGGCCAGTTATGGTTTTCCTCATTCGATAACTTAGGTCTTAGTAAGGCCTCCTGTCCCAAAATTGAACTGGTGGCAGCGGAACGGTGGTCCGCTTCCGCAAGCCGTAGAGATACCATGTATATTTTAAAGTACACTATGATCATAACTGACAGCGGTAAGTAGAAGGCACCAAGAGTTGCATAGATCTGGTAAAATATGGACTGATTTATGATACACTGTCCATCTGTCCCGCGTTCGTTTGTTTTCCTGAAACCGAACAGAGGAACGATGCTGATGAGAGCGGAGGCGATCCAGACCATGCTGACCATGATGGCCATACGCTTTGGTGTCCTTTTCATGGCATACTGAAGTGGTCTAGTAATGGCAAAGTAGCGATCAACACTAATCATACATAGATTAAGTATGGAAGCCGTACACAGTAGTACATCTAGTGATGTCCACATATCACAAATTTGATGTCCTAACGTCCACCTTCCCTGGAGCTCATAAAGTGCCGATAACGGCATGACTAGAAGAGCTACCAAGAGGTCCGACACGGCAAGAGAAACAATGAGCAAATTTGACGGAGTCCGTAGTCGTCTGACCAGCCCCACGGCCATACAGACCAGTATGTTCCCTACCGCTGTCCCTATGATCAGGGCAGCAAAGCAAAGAGAGATAAGAACGGCTTGCCACACCGGGTAGTTCAGTAACGGGACTGGCATTGTGCTGTTCGTTGAGTTACTCTCAGTCGCAGTGTAGGAATAATTATGCCTTGTATCATTGTATGTTATGTATTGCAGCAATTCTCCTTCAACGTCAGTGGTGAGACTGATAATCGTTTCCACTTCATCATTGTACGGAGTTGAGTTATGGTAGAGCAAAGGAGTTCCATTCACCGGACCTAAGCCTTCTGGTGGCATCATTAAATAAAATCACGACGTTTCAGACGTCCATAACTCCTTGAGGTGACAACTTTCCACAGGCAATGTTGTCAGATCGATTGTCAAGCTCACGCGCAGACAACCCAGTTTATCGACCTGTGGGTGCAAGCAAGGGCGGGCTGGTTTTGCACGATTCTGTAGCCCTCTCTGCCCCTACCATGGATTTACGCTATCTGAAATGGAAAACACAGCATCAATATTGATTTGTTCACATGGTACAAACGACCAAATCAAATAGAACTAGTACCAGCATCTACCAAAACCGCAGTCCCACATATATAGTATACGTGTATGAAACATGCGTGTGGTGGGTTGAATTATACCAAGACCGATTACATCGCTACCTTGCCATTTATCTTTGCAACTGAGATTTATAGTTCACCGACGACTCCATCTCTCTCCTTTCCAACTGTCACATTATCAGTCATATCTAATTCGTCCACAATAATACCCAACATAACTTCTTATGTTACGGTTATGCTATAAGAAAAATCACCGTGCCAACCTTAAAACATGCGTAAAATATTGTTATAGTTTTTACGACATCTTGATAGTTTTTCATGCAGAGTAAAATAATGTATTACTTCCTTCACAGCTGACAAAACGTATTAAGCGAATTAATTTCACTATAAAACAAGTAGAAGTAAATGTGCACACTATGGCCGTGTAGTAAATCCCTTTTGTATTAAAATTACAGCACTTTTATCCCTGTTATATTCATGTTCACCTAATTAATCACGAAAACTATTTCTGTCGAATTATCCTAAAAATAAGTTTAAGAATTTCAATAAAGAGTGACCAAGGTGCAGACCCCTCTCCAATATGAGTGTGTTAATAACCATGCGACAACACACTGACACGTCACTGACCTCCTTGCAGCTGACTGCAGCCCGTAGCATGTATTATTCTGCTTGTTTTCTCTTATTTCAATCAATTTGTTTTCTTTAGCTTTCCTTACTAGCAGACTAAGTGCATTACACACAATTGATATTACACCAGTGCGTATGAAATTGAATTGCCGATCAGGCGTTTTAATAACGCCAACAACAAAAAGTTATATTGACTGAAAGGCTAGTAAATGAACTAATATTTCCGAATTTAAAGCAACTCAAATCTTCCAAACATTTATTTGAGCAAAATTCAAGAGTTACGAATATGTTGTTAGTCACATCGTACACTAAACCGAAGCCCTCTTCAATGAAATGTCTTATTTTTCAGTTCATATTATACTGGCAATGAGACAAAATTCGACGCTTGTTTTTCTAATGTTTGCAAAATAAACAAATATACTTTCTTCAAAAAAAATTCATGGCCGTTCCCCCTCTGTCAGACTGACTACAGTTACATTTTCTACCTTCCATTGGATACATAGCAGTAGGGATCTCTCATTACCCTATTTACATTACACTGTACCAACGAGCAGCACACAATACCGGTGGATTAGCCCTCTGGTCAGCGAGCTGAAATAAACTAATAATAATCGAGGAACAGTTCGGCTGGACAAACAGCCGACCAGCGACAACAATATCCACACAGCCATTCGCTTTCTTGCCTCACAATACTTCCTACCTGCTTATATTATAATGGTCAGTTTTTGCAGACCAAACAAACACAGTTTACCTTACATGCCTGTTTCTTTTTACATGTCATTTATGACTTCTCGAATTGGAAATGAAATTACCGCATCAAGGCAAAACTCAGAGGGAATAAGAAGAAGAAGAAGAGGAGGAAAAATGGGGAAAGGGCTTAGATATTTAAACTGGTACTTGTGAAGCCCTTTGCGTCTCCCATCAAGCCACACCTATCTGTAAATTAGGGAACAAGATAGTGCCCCCCCTTAACCCACCCTAATTCCTGTGATCACATTATCTTATAACGCTTTTATATGAAATTGCAAAATAAGCTTGTTATACTGGTTATATAAGGCTTTTTGACAGATTCAGTATACGGTTTGCGATTCCTTTTGCAATCATTCACCTGACTATCTATAGAAAAAGACCCGCAGGTCATGATATATTCTTCCTTAAGCTCATTTCATTGTAATATATCTCATGTTTAGTTGTTGTTACAATTTTCAGTTTGTGATGGTTTGAATAAAATGTTGAGTGCAGACAACACTGAGGATAGTAAATAGCACCAAGCAGTGTGAGAACACTTTGAAATAATACACCTGAACATTGTTCTTAGCGCAATGGCTTGAATTAATTCATTATCACAAATTAAGTAATGTTTTGCATTAATTCGCTGAAGTTATGAAATATTTCACATGGCTTTGTTAATTGAATGTTGAAAAAAACTCGTTGAAAATGAGAAATAATTGGTTGAGTGCTCCTTCCCCCCCCCCTTTTTTTTTTTTTTTGGGGGGGGGGTAGGGCATAGAGTTTAAATTCACCGGAGTCGCTTGTTTTTTCCCGCAGCTGATCCAGGTGTACTGGCATGACTATTTAATATCTCAAAATAAGATTGTGCCGTTTCCAAAACATTATTGGCGCACAAAAAGGTCGACTTTCTATTTTCTCATTTATCAGTCACGTGGAGGGAGCTTTGAGAAGTAATTTGTTCTTTTCATGTATCTTGCGTCGTAATAATTTTACCTTTAAGCTACAACATTGCTTTCGCCTGAACAAATTTAACCGGACTGTCCTAACGACCCGACAACGAGCCTGCATGTTAATCTAATATACTAACGAAAAAGCAAAACACATTGCCTTAACTTAATAAGTTTACAAGATATTCCGGACTACTTAGGTAGCTCCATCAAGCCCAATTTCGCCATGATTGAATCCTGGCAGCGGCTTTATATCTTACTTTGGTTTAATTATTCTGAACCAATGCAGGGAAAAATCTCGTCGGTTCAACAGGACAGACAGACCTGTCTATCGACGAATAATCCCACAATTGACTATCAAAGTGAACGAGGTACCATACAGTGATGGTAATCAATATGCCGACAGACGAATGCATGGGCAGGTGCATTATTAGCATCATAAGACTGTCACCTCCCGAATTTTGGCCGTAGCAAAAGTAGACCTTACATGTCATTTCTCCACACCACTATTATTACTATTTGCAAAAACTATGATGGTAACTATCATAAATCTGTGAGGCAGATATTCCGTCATTTTAAAATATGAAGACCGCACGTTGGAAAATGTCGCCCTACCTACATTGTACAGCTTAGTTAGTCAGTGTACAGATAAGATATTGTAATAAGTCTACAACCTACCCCTGCACGACCAGAACCTCTCCCGAACACCATAAGGAAGCCCTGTAGCGATATGCAGCAAGAGACTGACAGGAAAATGATCAGTAAATGCCAGAAATTGATGCATCTCCTTTTGAGATGATGAATATGTGAAGTTATTTGTACAAGTTCTGACTAAAGACAGGTGAGGTATGTTTTTAAAATGATCTTCCTCTCACAGGCTCACATTTCGGTGATGTATATGGGAAGTCTAGTTCCACCTCCCAAAAAAGTCACAACACTCTACGTTAAGCACAATACAGTGCAGTCGCATATCACTTTTGTCTATCATCCCCTAACTTAATCAATTAGCTAAAGTTTCGCATTTCCACGTTGCTTATATATTCGCAAGAGCTCTAGTCCAAGTTAAATAAAAATAATGGAAAACCTATATCCTAAGCTATCCAAATATTCTAGCAATAGCATAGCTGAGTGAAACGTCCTCCTCTGCCTCCCTCTTAACTATATGGTAATAAGTCAAAGCTTCACTTTCTGTTCCCTCTATGGTGTTCCAATTTGACCTTAAAGAAACTTATAGAAAAGTGCGATTTCAAGTGCAATTAACTAGTGCACCTATGTCGTAGCTTTCAATTGCACCTTTTAGGTATCTATCTTCAATTTATCAGTTTGGAAAATGACAGGACCTCCGAAGGCTCACATTGAGGAAGTCTGCTCCTGCCATACATATAAGTCAAAATGGCTACATGTGTATGCCATATAAATTGATACAGAATTGGCTCGTATATACCAGTATGTTAAGGATATGTATTTATCACTTGATCAGTTAAGAAATGGAGGAAAGTTGAGGTCTAACTGAATGGGTAAAACCTGAAACGGATAGTGAGGAGGCCCCATTTTGAACAATATATACATGCATACATCCTAGCAAGAGTAATTAAACTTAATTGTCTTCATTACAAAAAATAAACTTGTAATCTGACTATAGGCGCTAGTATTCGCCCTACCACCTGCATTAATAAACAATCTTACCTCACACCTCGCCCAGTGCTTGAGTACGTAAACAGAAGATTACCTCAGGTATATGATGTCATTCAGTATTAAGCCCCCAGCATGGCCACCAGTAGATCACGGAGATAGAACAGAGTTTGGACCATAGTGTAACGCTGGCCTTAACATCCGCGCGCTGACCCCTAAAGAAGCATTAGGGTGGGCTAGTTTAGAGGGCACACCCTTTGACACTGTTTTCGTGTCTAATCAATTTTGCTGCATATAAAAGTATCTTCTCTAGTGTTATATCAATCATTTCTCTGTAATTCCCTGATAATTTGAAAAACACTGAAGGGCACGTTTTAACACAGGAGGTTGCCAGCCTAAATGTGAAGAAAAAAAAAAAAAAAAAACGCCCCCACCTCACCTACGTCAATACAAAACTACTTACACTATACACTTTGTCTAAAACTATCTGTTTAGATTTTTACATCATAAATCCAAGATGGCCACCAACAGAAACAAATTTCAGACTGTTGTGTATAGACAGAAAATACATATTTCAGAACGTTCTTGAATACTTATTTTCCAGATAGTTCCAGGACATTTTAAACAAAATTAGATTTTTTTTTTTTTTTTTTTTTTTTTTTGATGGGAACAAAATATAAAAGATTTTTCATTTATTCTTAAATTCGTCTTATGAAAAACGAATGAATTTAAAAAATCACGAAAAACATACATGTAGTACTTAAGTTATTCACCACTGAAATGGATTTCAAGTTGTGGATTTTTGGACAAATAATAACATCCAGACTCTTTGTTTTGCCCAAATTCAGACTTTTTAGTGGCAACCAAAATCCATTTCCTGCCGTCTTTACAAGGATTGCAAGCTTAAAACTTAAAATTATCTACCTAACAGACGATAAACATTTTATATGAACGACAAATAGATCAAAAGAATACACAATTTGATCAAAATATTTGGATTGCAGTCTCCTCTTACTACACTGAATCCATGCTATTATGTTTGCGTACGCTGTCAATTTGGACTCAAGTGGCACAGATTCAAGATGGCCACCAAGGCGATTCGGTTTCGAATTGAAGTGTATGAAGATAAGCCATCAAGCATGCACTCTACAAAATCTACATTTCCTAAATTTCACCAGATCCTCAAACTAGTATGTTTATATGTTTCAAGACCAATTCAACAAACCTTGATAACAAAACCAGACCTTCAGCATGCACTATTATCCATGCGGGCCCATCCATACACAAAATCTTGAACTTACAGTCTTGGGCTGCTATCTTTGATCTACGATATGAAGTCTAAATCATCTTATTGCTGAATTTCGATCCCTGTCATATAGATAAAAGCAATAAGAAGCAACCCCAGGTGCTTAAAAGGCCAAATGATTGACTTCTTAATAACGTAATGTTCCCTTGGTACTCATCATGTTAGACCTAAGCTCCGTGTTTTTTCAGTCTTCCACTGCCTTGTATTTTTAGCAAAATAAACCGCGACCAACTCCTCCACACCCTGTATTATAAGAAAGGCAGGTGTGGGATATTTACTTAACATAACATTGTGTACTGTATTACATAACTATGCTCCTAGTGTTAAGTTTCGATAAATAACCCGTGCATCATGTAGGAAAAAGGTAAGACAAGGTCGAACTAATTCTCAGGCAGCAGTCATTGGCATTTAACCAATCAAAACGGGAAGACTATTGGTCAAATGATTTATTTTTTCCATTCCACTCCTATGACTTTCGTCCAGATAACTCTTAAGAGAGTCATGCGTGTAAGATATTCATGAATGCAAGTTATCAAATTAAACTGGATTCAATTCCACATCGTACGATACAGTATTGATGATTCTAGGACGATTTAAAGCCCGGCCTCAAGCGCATCTCTTCGGGTTAAAAGTTGAGCTGTTTTGAATACAGGGTTGAGGCCGGTCTTCCGTTCTTTGCCTTGTCCAGTCGTAAGTCAGATTTTAGAAAATAACAGATGCCTGCCTGACTGGGTGAAATGAATTTAACTACCCAGACATTTCTAATAGGCTTTAATGAAATCGGACAGAAGGTAATACTGACCAATTGAATACATGTTCCAGTAAACGGACATTAATCCGTTAAAAGATCGAATGTCTTTTTTCTTGTTTCTTCAGTGGTCATTGACCATGTGTATAGAAGAAATTGCATTACTACGAGCAAATAGCGTGAAAAGAAAATACATATCAGTATTTCTAATGTTTTAGTAAAACGTGCCCTCACCGAGATCTTTAGTCTGTAGGGCTTTCAGTAGCGTTTCATCATATACAAAAGTGTGCACAATTAAGAAATAAACGCAAGCGATTTACGATGAATAGAACTGAGTATATATATAGGCGATGGGGATTTTTTTTTTTGGGGGGGGGGGTACACGTACTTTTCTCAAACGTCTAATGGAATATATTTGTACACGGCAGATATTCTAGATTTCTCACTGATTAGAAGAAAACCCAAGGGCTATGATAGTGTAACCGACATATTAACGTTACGGACAGGTGTATCTGGTGCTATATGAAAACAAACTACTGAAGTAATTCCCAGCCAAATTTCTAACCTTTGCTTTCCAGCATTGTGCGCGTTTACTGCATACATTGCTTGAATTGATTTTAAGCAACAAACCCTGGGTATATTCAGGACAACAGGAGACAAGCCAGACTTTTCTGAGCCTTCTTAAAGCTTAATTGGGCTCTTTGGATAAATCGCAACGGCGGGTAACGAGTAATGATTTTATGGTACATGCAAGGACTACATACTGCAGCTCTTATAACAGTCACTATGATGGCTTTCATCACTCGATTTCACAAACTTCAGCTGTGTCTCGCTCGCTGGGATGCAAAAAGTCTAAGCACGTTCGGTCCACCTTTCGCTTGTTGTGTTACTTAATCTCAAATCTAAATTAAACCCACAAAACAATTATAGTCAAGCACATATATAAATAACCGAAATACCACGCCTGATGAATCTATATTTAAGACTCGAGTCTTTTTAAGGTCTTCAACTTTTTTTGTGATTTCCCTTTCTATCCACGAAATGAAATTTCTGAAATCACTGCACATATTAAATCGTATTTAACTGCCATTACATTGGAGAGATATAACGCACCGTGTCCTACCTGTCCAACCCGAGTTCCGCTTTTTAATGGCTGCACCAGGGCGAATGGAGGCTTAAAGCATGCGCGACAAGTTGCTTGTGTTACGTAACTTCACGCTCAGATGGCTGTGAAATCGCGCCATCCACTGAACAACATCTTTCGCATGAACCGATATGCTCCCACTGTACAGCAAATACCATTGAATACAAATCTGGAGTTCTTACAACGCCTTTTCTCGGATTGATCTAGCTGACAGTACACAACCGAGCCACAGTACTACGCGAGCTAACGGGATGAAGTCATCAATATACAATTAGGCTCAATCAGATAATTGAAGTCCGATCTTGGCGGTAACTAAGTAAAAAGCCCACTGGGAAACAGCTCGGTATTCGAGGCAAACTTGCAGAGTCCGTCTGCATCTTGATGGTTTTTAACGACCCAAATTCTCCGGATTGTTCCTGAGCTACAATTCACCGAGCGTTGTTCTACTCTGCTGACTGCCTTATAAATCTTATCCATAAATCAAGACTTATATGAATTCTATTTGGAACAGAGAAACTACGTAATCCTCTAGATTCTTGTTGTTCCTTTTCTTCGTGCGGTAATAATATGTTGTTCTTGTGTATTCTGCTTTAAAGCTGTATTTGTGCTGTCGGGTCTAAGTTGCGCAATGGGAACAAATCTTTCTGATATCATAATATCGCGGAACGGTGATTCTAAGATCAGAACATCGTAATACCTCCTTTTCTGCCAAATTTGAAATGAAGAAGTAAATTGAAGGCTTATTTACAATCAATGTGAATCGATCTCTTGCTTGGCTTTATCAGCAGTTCTTGGCTGGAGGCGAACATGTGTTGCCGAGTTGGATGGGAGGAGCCAACTAGAACTTTTCATTCGGCAAGAATGCAATGAACATTTAAATAGAAAACTTGGACGTAAACAAGAAAAAGTATGCTGAGACATTTATTCATTATTATGAATCCAGGACCCTGAAGCCAAACTAGTTTTTGTTTTGTATTTGATTAAAAAAAGGCAAACGGGATGTATTTCTTTTACTTTTGGCAACTTGAAGCACTTGTAGACAGATTTATTAACCAACCTACGCAAACATTAATTCATAGGCCTCTGGGGCACTACACGTACTGGGTATTAAGTCATAGAGCCTGCCATATCTTATAAAAAAATAGCTCCTCATGCAGGAGATCTCTGCCAAGTCCTGTGCTGTGAAGAGCGAAGGCGTTGAAATATTTCAAAATTCTCTGACAAAAATTTTACCCAAGACAGGGTTATTTTTAACCTGTGCACACGAACAACATATAATCATCGCAGGCTTTTGAGACTGAACGATCCTGTGATATGGCACCTACTAGTACCACTGCACACCCCCACCACCCGCCTTTCATAACAGACACCGTGTACTACTAAAATTTTGAATCAAAAAAAAAGTTGAAAAATGTGCAAACGGATTCCATTCCTCTTTATTGAATCCTCCGTCTATTTCACAATATAATCGAAGTTTCAGCAATGAAGAAATGTTTTTTAACAAAAAGTCAATTTTCAAATAATTCCAACCATGAACTGAACGAGAACACTTACATCATGCCCCCTGTTGATTAGTTACTTCTCAACGTTCTACGAGGTCTTAAAATATACTACTGGCAGCAAGAATGTATATTTGGAAAAGTGAAAAGGGAGCTCCCCCAAACCCTCTCAATGCGCCTACAGGCTCCGTCGATAAGTGCTGCTAATTAACGTTCTCTAAAGTTTGCTATCAAGTAACAAAATGCACAAAAAGAGAGTAGACGCTTTCTATACTTACAACAACCACAGAAGCGATACAGAGGATGGAGTTTCAGTATTTATCGCTTCAAATCGCAAATGTAAACTGGATTTTAGAACCTGACACACGTGAGCTTAATCGCGTTGTATACGTTTAAACACTGAATGCATAAAGTTACCATGTCATAAGCTATATTTTAGAGTCGTAGAATATTATATGCACGATATGTCGACCCTAAACTTATATGATGGACACGAAATACGTCAGAACTAAGGGCTAAGGTTATGGTCAGATAAGTGGCCCGTATTGTACCAGCATCCATATGGCAGTTAAGCTAAAACAGTCTTATTCGGATGTGGATGACAGGGATGCATATTAATCTTTCTAAGCGCTTACAGGGCACGTGCTTTTTTCAAAGAAAATATTTCTAAATAGTTGTAACTGATCACTACAGTAGCTTATATCTGTGCTGTAGACAGGTCAGAAGATTGATGGGTCAAAAGGCGCTTTAAGAACTTGTTAACACGCAAAGGTTCCTTACCCCTTAATTCTATTTAAAAGGGCAGTAAATTTCACAGAGAAATTAAATATGCACATTACTTAAAGTTTTTAACGTTTAAAAATCAAAATAAAGATTATGCTTCAAATGTTATCATAAAAGCTCTGTTTAAATCATTCAACAAAATCTCTATGATAAATCATGTTTAACATGATTTATCAAAGAAATTTAAAAATGACATAGACGTTTATGCACCGAGCAACATTTAAACACAGCCCTTTGAAAAACATATCACGTCTTCAGGGTAGCATTTTGGCAAAGTTACCCTTCATTAAGTTTCGTAGACCTGAACTTTGTATACTCAATTTGCATTCGTTGCTAACAATCTGTCCAATTAACAGTATGTAGGATGCTTTTTTTTTGCTCGCGTGACACAAAAGAAGAGTTTTATAGCCGTGGACACGAACTCGTAAGAGTAGCGCGCAAGATGAATACACCACTCGCTACCAAACACTAAAGGTGAAATATTGCCAACTATTTGAGTTGTTGATTCGCCGCCAAAGTCAAGATATACTGCTAACCAGCAAACGATAGTCCATAAAATTTATCTAAATTTAATAACCGTTCTGGTTAAACATATGGCAATTTTTTTATCAAAATGTGAAGTGCAATTAACAACCTTCCGTCTAAGTAAGTTGTATGATAGTTTTAATTGTCATTGAACATAGATCGAGAGAGTCACAAACTTGAAACAGCCATTCATTAAGCCAAAGTATCCTCTATGTGGCAAAATCCCTCCAAATGGACATTGGGATTTTAGAAGTCCTCTCCTTTCTGAAAGAATTAAACGCTGAATCAGTGTAAGGGTATTCGCAGTTTTTAGCAATTTCTACTTAAACTTACATCAGGTTGATCTTTAAGCTGATCAAAGTCTGTATATAATTGTGATTAACGTTGTGTAAAAAAAGACGAAGCGTGACGAATGTTGCCCCTCATTGTGGTTGGTGAGCCCAATAGCGCTGTGTATGCACGGTCTTAATGGCACGGCTCTTTGTATCATGCCCTTCTATCTTGACTCTAATTATTCAAAACTAGCATAAATTGACTAAAATAACTTTAAAATGTGTTCAGATAATCTATGGTAGCAAAAGCTAATACATTACTTCATAACAACGTTTCAGTCTAAACTTAATACATAAGATAGGGGTTGGTCGTTTATTCCCATCGATTTGACTGAAAAGATATAAAGTAATAAAGCTGGATATCCTTCTTTTAATCTAGAAAAATGTCAATTTTTGTGGGGAACATGGACTATCACAATGCCATGAAAGCTGGCATTTTTTTATTGACAATATTCATTGAATGACCGGTATGACAGGAATGCTAATCTTAGGAATGAAAATCCGGGGTCCCATATGATAAGTACATGTTGGGGTTAGCCGGTGTGACAGGAATGGTAGTCCGCTAGGAGCTTTAGTCCGTTTCCCATTACTTTGCACAGGTGATATTAGTCCCATATACTAACCCCAATTCTCCGACTAACCCTAACCTGTACTCATCATATGGGATCCCGGACTTCCATTCCTAGGACTACCATTCCTCTCACACCGGCTATTCAGAGATGACGAAACTGACCACTTATTGCATTTAAGCCAGCTATCTTCTCCTGCAGCTACATATGTAAAAACCCAAATACTTGACCAGTTCACTGCATGTCTTTGAACTCGTCTGCAAAAGTAATATGGTGGGAATTCTGTCTTTCACCTCGTATGAAAAAGTCACCCATTGTTTGCAAGGGAAGACACACACGAGGAACTCTTTCACACCACAGGCTACCAAGGTTTTTGAAGTAATGATAAACCGAAAAAAATTGAACATCTCACATTACAACGATAAGACCTAAAATACCATCATTCTCAGGTAGATAGTCAAAAGAACTATTACTGTCATCTAATCTACAAGAGAGTTCCACCGGCTATGCTTCATAGTTAAATCTAGATCTTCAATAGAGTGGTAATATTTCTTCTTCTGTTAACAAGAATACCTGGGGCATCTAAAATATGCCATTCTCATTTGCAGAAAACTCTTTTGAATATGCGACCCCGTTTAAATGGAATCAGTTACAATCAGAACTAAGGAATAAAAGCTCAGCAGATGATTTTTTCAAAAAAAGCTCTGAAGACTTATCTTTTAAAAAGTTTTATGATTTGCCATTTTATACTTTACAGAACACTATAATTAAACATTTTTCTATTTACTTTAAATATTATTAATTTTTAATCTAAAATAATCCATTTAACTTTTTATTTTATTTGTAAGGTCTACAGAACATATTCATTATTATTAAAACACTGGCGAAGTACAACAAAGACCTGATCTTTTTTTTTATATATAAAATACGTTTTCTTCAGTTTTAAGTTTTGTGTGAATATTAAGTAACACTGGGAATTGCCGCTTTAAGACAGTAGGCCTACTCAATAAGCAAATGATACAAGCACTTTGTCCAGTTACTCAAATGAAAATTTAATGTTAAAAAATAAGAAAAGCACAGATTCTTGAAAGCGTAAAAGAAAGAAGATACCTAGGGAAGAAACTGATCGTTAAGTACAATAAATCAATACTACCACCATCCTCGACAATCTTTCATTCTTTCAACCTGACAAAAATAACCTTAACAATGTGATGCTTTTACACTGATCGCGTGAAAAGAGATGATATGGTGAACGGAAACTGAATATCAATACAGAATAACGAGGTTATTTTAAATCGAACAATGCGTGACGGACAATAGAGCGTGCATCGTAAAGGTTCCCTGGTCCGTTCACACATATCAAAAATTTGTAGATATCTATTCCCTGGACGGGACTGCTCCAAATAGCCTGGTTAAGAATTATTTGTATGTCAACAGATAAGTGATAATATGGTTAACCGGTATATTCGAAAAAACCTAAAAATGTGAAAGCTGATAAATGTGCCTCTCTTTTCCGCAATCTACATTCCCTTTACTCAATGTTTCCTCTTGGTGCGCCAGTGCTTCGACACATCATACATCATAAGATGGGCCAAGGGCAGCGGCAACGCTGTGTGCGGCTTGAGAGTAGCAGTATAAAAGGATAATTAAAATCCACGACGACGGTCTTGTTGTGGCTAGTCCGGAAACAACGCTAAGAAAGCAATAGCTGGAACCAGGAGTACAGCAACATACACCCGCTGATCATCTCAGCACGTGACTTCTACCGTATAGATATGCAGAAACATGCAGCCATATCGAATAGTTTTCAATAATAATCATATCTCATTTAGCCACTAGTAGACCTACGCTTTTTTTTCTTTATATCTTAATCTGTAACGTCTTGTTTATATTCCACGAAACTGAAAATTTATATAGATATTAAGGAGTATGAATGATCTTATTTTCGCTCGCCATTACTTAAGAAACTGGATAAGACTTTACTGAAAAAAAAAAAACTACGGCATCAAAATAGCTAAAATAATCTACATATTCTACCACGTCTACTATATAGTCGTCAGTACCCGGCACCTTTTGACGAAGTCATTCAGCCTTAACGTATGGCAAATCAGAACTTGAATGACCATGTAAACCAGTGATGGAACACACCTTTGAGTTGATGTACGTTTGAAAGCACTGCTGCATATGAGGATATTCTTATAAATTGAAAACGACTCTCTGTGGCTTTGTAACAGCAATCACTTTTCATAAAATGAATACTGACACGCAAATTGCTAGGGCGTAAATTACATCAGAGCAAAATATTTCAATAAAACGCTATTATAGAAGCACTTTTAAGTGCATTAGTAACATGCAACTAAATATATGAAGTATAGTATAGTATCTCTTGAAGCGCAATGTTTCAGTTTCAACAAGTAACAACAATCAAGGAGCAGATGAAAAGCTAGATAAGTCACTTGTCCGCATAGCTCAGGTATTGACATTCACGGACAGAATCATCGATCCAAAATACAGATAAACCGTAACATGATCTACAGGCAAAAGAACACCTTACAGCAAGTCCACCTACTTACCTGGGTATGTTCATCCATTGAGAAATTACCTGACAAAGCGCAATGAACCTAATCCTATACGACAGTAGTTATATTATCTTGATATCATGGTTATTATATAAACCCTGTGGTTAGAGCAATTTTCTGCCTGATTGCAGAGATTTGAGATATTAGTAACGTAGCTAGAAGGCAGGCAAAGCTAATGCATTCTAGGTATACGTTTGTAGCTGCAGTAGTTTAATGCGGCCATACATGTCTTTCGACTAGATTGAATTCTGGCATCTGCCGCCAACGGGACATTCGGACTACATATATTCTATACAGACAATACCACATGCATGCAACCTTCAGCTAAACTGTGTGCACGTCTTTACATTATTATGAATAGTCTCATGGTGTCTCATTCACATCTGATCACACTAGAAAGCGTATTGCGGGGTTGGGGTGCGTTAGGGATAGATCATGGTTGGAGTGGGTTTGGGATAGATCATCATCAGTGATGTGTATGTGCCCCCCTTAAGGTAGATGGTACTAAGGTATGATATTGGTTTATAAAGATACAGATACATATACCTATGTCAAAGATAGTTTGTTTATACTAGTAGTTTTCCAGATGTTACCCAGATACATACCTGCAGGAGAGATTGTCGAGGCACTAGCTACAGTCTGTACGAAAGAAATAAACCTTTACAACTTCTTAAATCGGTCTTGCTAGCATATTGCGCCATCAATTCCATCTGTCATTTTTCTACTTGACTCACGGCCACCCAAAACCTATGTTAAACTTGAAATTTCTTTCCTTCCGCGCGGCTATTGCATTATTTAATCCGCCCTGATAGTTCATCTATAGTAGACTTTGTGTGACATGAAAAAAGACCTTAACCCAAGCTGACGATGCTCATCGCTGCAATCAACTGTTAAGACAAAAATACCTACACATGTGCGTGCACGCACGCACGCACGCGTGCGCACACACGCGCACACACACACACAGAAAAAGAAAGTCGCACAACACGCAGAAACAAACACCAACACAAGGTTATTGAAAGCTTTTCTCCCAGGTGTGTGTATTGAGAGGCGGGGAGAGGAGGGAGACGGTTTGTATATTCTCAAGAATGGCAATCGCAACCATATCTACCCCGAGTGTTGAAGTAGATGTAGCTATAATTCCAGTTTTTATGGTGTTTGTACATTCATCGCTCCCCCGAAGCAATACTGCATATCTAATTAAAATATCTAATTAAAACAACACACAATGAATTTTCTTTATTTTGGACTTTTTTCTCAAAGTTCCACCAGACAGTATAATGATTTTTTTTTCACTTGGTAATAAAAATTGACAAATGGCACTATTCTGAAATTTCAAATGCACTTAGTACTCTCGCCGTAATATGTCAGCTCTGACAATGTTTTGCCAGAAACGGAAAACGTCTTCATTCATAATATAAGCTCCTTGTGGATTCAATGTAGTAAATATGTAATGCAACCGCCATTCTTGGGACATTGAGAAGATGTGTGCAGGTACTTTAAGATATTTGGATATCGTAACTGAGCCATTGTTTCCGGCCAGAGATGTCAACAGCAATAAAATGTTGACAGTGGATGGCAGATTTGTCTGACACAAATCTCTGATAAAAGCATGCCTCATAAAGCATCAGGCAGCTACGATTCTGATGTCGTTTCAAAAGTGAATTATGTAGGCTTACATGTGACAACTAATGATTGGATTATTATTATATTATTATCATAAGTTACATTGGCGTGCGTATTGCTGAGAGCCTCGTAAATAATGTAGGCGGATAAAACGCATACAACCACACACGGGGGCACTATCAATTTCTTCTTGCCAAGTTCCCAAAGCCTTCTACAAAGATAGCATTTAAATGGCTTAAAAGGCATTCTGGTCGTGATGTTGAGGCATTACGGGCTTCAAAGAAATCATAAAAGATATTAATGCTTTTCATTTCAATTATACTCTTCCAAACAGCTGGTCATGTTCTATATGTATAACCTCTTCAGTTTTGTTAAATAAAATAATTGATATTTGGTATTATTTCTTCAGAATATCACTGAAAGCCCGACAGTTATCTAAGGGAGTCAGCATTTGGGTATCAAAATACTGATTAAAATATTGCCTGCCGATAATCTTGTTGTATTGGCTCAATGACCGAATCAAGATCGCATTATAAAGGAATAAAATGACGTTATTTTGTATTGCACCCATGCTGACCTTAATAGAACGTCGCTCAAGTGCTTCATAGCTTTCTTTGTAACAATTGCGTGAAACCTTATATTTGGCGTTATTAGACCTTTTGCGTGTAGACAGATTTAAGAAATTGCAAGGGTTTATTCCGTACATGTAGATAGAGCAGGCGATAAAAGGGAGAGACTTAGGGGCTTCTTTTCTAGTGCCTCGGCAAACTCCAACGACACGTACGTCCTATTTGTCTAAATGGCATATCAATACATATAATTCTATATACATTTCAAAAATAATAATAATAATAATAATAATAATAATAATAATAATAATGCGTGTTTATTATGTAGGAGCGAATCATTATGTATAAATTTATTTACCAAAAAGGATATCAGGTTGATCTACTTTATCTCAGTGGCATTTAAGCCAGTGAAAAGTAAAGTCGAAAGAAGGATTATACTACATGTATGCGAGTCCAAAGCTAAACGTACTTGACCGTTATTCATTCGCATGGCAGACAGATTGATAGACCTTTCTCTTTTAACCGTTTCATCAATCCAAGCCCATCATAGACGGCTAACGTATTATTCTCCGTCTATCGCTATCCCCTACGTTGGCCAAAGTACGGAATCAATACACTTGCAGCCTGAGGTGTGCGTCGCTTAATTAGACGATCTACAGAGAAGGAACAAGTCAAGAAATGCCGACCCATCTACAATGCAAACACAATTTAAATCTACAATCGACACTATTTTCGACGGAATGCAAGCCATGGGTTTGGTTTTATCTGAACATTGGTACGACCAACGTTTGGCTAATCTGCTACCCTATCAACCTTCAGGTGCTAAGCGGATAAACAGGTAGTTATATAAATCGAGTCATCTGGATTTAAAACAAGCTTCCGCAAGTACCCATAAGTCACCTTGTTTATAAACATGATTATCAGAAAGTGCTTATCGCTTCCAGATTTCAACACCTTAGATTAACTCCTAACAGACTTAGCAGTGTCAGGGGTGTGAAGGTATGTTTTCACCTAGGCCTTGTACATTGCACATTACCGAGAAGCATATGTTATCGCTAAAGGTTGTTTTTCGTAGAGTGTACTGAGATTACCTATTGATTATGATAAAGTATATATGAAATAAATTAAATTTAGAAGGATATATGTAAGATATTTCGTTTTTTTCGAAGGATCGAGCTAGGGGTTCAGCCTAAAGTCAGACCTGAAGAGATTTTACATAACATCATCATCAGTGTTCATGCAGTTTTATTTAGTAACAGCAACATTTTCATGTAATAAAAAAAAAAATGTCACGTCTGCGTTTTCAGACAATTTTTTAGAGATGGCTGTGACTGGTTCGTAGTAGAATTCACCAAATAAAGTCACCATGAATTCACTACACACACATAAACATGTGACCAGGGCTGATCGATTTAACGGCAGTTGTGTTCTCAGATCAAGGCACCACATACTTAATTGCATCATGAAGGTGGACACGTTTGTGAATGCAGAGTTCGCCACATCAGCCACGTCTTGCAGCTGGCTAGGAACGGGCTGCCAGTGTCGGACTTACACCAGGGCTATTTTTTATCATCCTGGATGCAGTTCATTTGGGAAGTCTTATTTTAATACGGGGATAATTTGCTGTTACATCGGTTCAATCTGTTGCACGTGCGCGTCGTTTCAAATTCAATTAATGATTGTATATTTACCTGTGGTCCACTCCAGTCGGGTAAATCGGAATCATGTTCATTTCTAATTACTTGCAAATCCCTCTGGTTACCTGCACACAGACTGGCTACATGAACGTACAGTAAAAATCCAATGTCTACCCCGACATACAGCTTTTTGCAGCAATTTACACAATGCATTATTAATAATGAGGTGAACTGAATTACACGAACAACATGCACATCCATTGATTGAAGCAGCTTCGAGTATAAAATGCTGTTTCAAAAATATATTCTTCCATCGTTTAGACACTACTGGAATATCACTGAGGGTTAAACCTTTGTTTATATCTTTAATGACCTAGCGAATGACGGACTGTTTGAACTGCAGTTGCTTTGAAACATAGATGTCAGGTAATCGTTTTCACTTTTTTCGGTCTAAATCTTCATCTCTCCTTCACGTTAACCTGCATTTCTATCACGCATAACTGTTCTCATTTCAGACAGATATATTTATTGGATTTTCCCTCGTCGCTGATGAAATAACTTAACCTAATAGGCAGACAAGTCAGAGTAACTAGGGCATTTTCCAACTTACATGATCTTTCGAGTGTTCTGGAACAAACCATACCATTGAACCTGTAGACCTAGGTTATTTGCCCCGTCTTTCCGAGATAAAGTGTGCCCGCACGTATATATAGGCTACTGTAGGAGACCATTCCCACAGATATTTAGATCGATCTATCCCCCTGGGGAGTCTCACTAGATTGCTGTCAGCTTAATCGGCTTAAATGTCTGTCCCGGCTAATAAAAGCTGTAAGGGGGTAATTAACTTTTTTTGCGCGCTCGGCTTCCGGAAGCTGACAGCAATTTAGCGTGAGCCCCCAGGGAGTTAGGTCGATCCAGATGGATCGATCTAAATCTGTGGGAACCCAGTCTAGGATTATCCGCACCAAAGGGACGGAGTGTACGGAAGTTATTGTTCTCTTACTAAAGGCGAGGCTTGTGGGGTTATACGGTACACACCCCCAAGGATTTGGATCAATGTACAGTACCCAGTGTCACCTCTGCTGAACACGACATCATATCTGTACACAACAGCAGCGACTTAAAGAAATTTGTATCGACGATTTTCAATATCAAAACCACTTTTACGTGCAATCCTGATGAGGATATATGTACATAAAAGTAGACAGCAATAGATGTCTGTATAAGAACAATCATGTATATAAATTCTCGAACAAGAAATGCCGTCCCAAACTGAACTGAATCTATTGAAATAGAGTGACGGCTGGTGCCATAGGATCGAGTACACCTAGATAGGAATTTGAAATCTGGCTGTTGATATCTTTAAAATGACTTTTGATAACCTACTGTAGTGACCACATACATATCTCAATTCAACACCCGTTGGCGCAGTCCATTTCAGATTAAACGACACAATTCAACATAACATAATAATGAATTAACCGCATAATAACGAGTTAACATCTCGCGTTTTCCGCATCACAAGAATGTCATCCGCAAATTACGGGCACCCGTATTAAGGAACGCGTCCCCAATGTAACTCGGCAACTGTAGATCACCGTAGCTAAGCAGCAAATGTCACATTAACACTTAAAAGTACAACAAATAAACAGGTATGATATTCCTACCAAACCGGGCTATTAAGTCCATCAACATTTTATGAATGGGCACACCACGCTGCTTTGTCAAACTGTCCGTCAACGTTTATAAATGACCATGCATGTAACTTAGGACTGGTCAGTGACGTTTCAATGGTGATGCCCCCAAAAACGACTGCGAACTCACAGCACTGCTTCGATCACGTTCATTTAAGGCCAATCATATAAATCCCAAGGATAACAGTAACCGCCTTTTGTTTTATTAAAACCGAATTAATAAAATATAAATGTCACGACTGAAAGTCATGCTTAATATGCCTTTGGCTGAACAGTTAATTGTACTGTTTCACTGCGTAAATATCCTAACGGCTACGTTTTGAATCTATAATGCCGCCAAGTTATGATTGCAGAAATCCTAGCCGAATGCTTTTCCAACAATAATTTGCAGAATAAATCTCCTTTGCTTTGACCCGTCTCATTAAAGGCAGTTTGCACAGAATGTTTCAGCTGTTAAGAATTTAAGCACGGGGAATTTATGTTAATAACACTACAATTAATTAATATCAGATTTCCAAGTTTACATTGACGGTCAAAAATGGTGGATGGATCAACAAAGATAATTTGGAAGACTGTCAGAAAATATCTCTGGATCCTCCCCTGAATATAGATACAATCAGCCTCAGATACTACCATTCCCCTACCTTTTTTGTCATGAACTTTAACAAGGAAAATGTCACAAATATTATTATTTTAATCAATTGCGTGGAATTAACCCGCGTTTTTCTTTGTAATGGTGTTCCTAGAAATTGCCACTGTTATTAGACCCTTTATGCGTACCGTAAATCTGTCTACGATATACCCATTGATACCTGTACAAGTGTAATGCAAGCAGTCCCATAAATTTGGCTATACTATATTGCAGGATTAGTACTACTGAAACAATACCGAATTACTTACTGCATTCCTCATCCCCCGCAATCACCGTGTAAAAAAATGCCTTGAACATACTTCTCGTTTCGTGGAAAGCAAGCGACTCTGTTTCAAGAAAATAGCTGGTATTATTGAAGTTGTGACAATACTATCTTCTGATATCAATTAAATTATCACAACACACGCAAATATGTGTCTTAATACTGTGGCATTACGTGCGGTTAAATGTGTGGTGTCAAATTCAATTGGCTTCCTTCAATATCATGGCCACTTTCAAGGGAATTCCTTGGGTTATTGCCAGTTGTTGTTTGACTGTCTACCAGTGGGCTGTAGAGACCACTGATTTGCGCCTCTCGTGCTGTGCAAAAATAGTTTGTTGTTTCATCAAGGCGACATACATGTACAAGAGAGTTTACAGCGGACGCTGAGGGTGATTTGGCAATAAGATTTTTAAAGACAGGGAAAATAAGAAGATCCATGTACATGTAGGTCGAGATGAAAATATGTATTTGAATGCAGGTAATCACGCAGTAAGGAATAATGTGTCAAAACTGACAGAGAGACACTTATTAGGTAAAGGTATAGTTATCACTCTCTCTCTCTCTCTCTCTCTCTCTCTCGAGAGAGAGAGAGAGAGAGAGAGAGAGAGAGAGAGAGGAAAATACCAAGAGCAGTTGTACTTGAAAATTGCCCAAGAAGCTTTCGTATCAATATTTAACGTCTCTGCACTCTAAAAAAGCACCATGAAATTATTTTTGGGAAAAGCGGAAAATATTTTTTTCTGACACGAATATGATATACATTACACGTGGATCGATTTATAAATGAGTTACATGTACTGTAACTTATCCAAAATCTAAATGGGTTGGGTGGTTTATGATTATTACTTACTTTTGTCCACATATGCGTTAAAAGTGATCGTAAATACACATGTATAACGATTTCACCCACTACTCATAATATTTATCTTGTCATCTCGCTATAGAAAGAAGTTGTCAACATAACTTTACCAGACGCATTTCTTTGAAAAATGTCTTTGAAACATCACGCAAGGAAATGCTTTATCGATTCATCAATAACATCCCATGTTTTTCTTACGCATCACCCTTTCCTGGATTGTATTCATCAATTTAAATAGGGTCGTCACCTGTAAATTCCTTAGAGAGAAGACACGTCAATTTCACAGATAGAAGGATCGTTTTATAAAAACGAAATAGTGAAAGTGATGCTTCAGTCGGAAAGATGTTGTAAACGGGTATCATAAAGTGTCAGTCTGTGCGCAATTATTTATGTGTTTATTGTGATCATCACACACAGAGACGATTTGCTATAAGCAATACACAGTATTTGAAAATAAGGAAAAACAACGGTAATGATGGAAGCATATACATATCAACCTGCTAGTAGTCAGACAGCTAAAAAGTTTAATACATTTTAACCGATTATACACCAAGCACAACATACACATAAGAAAGAGAACTCGTCTCCAGTCCCCCAGACGACAGACTTGGCCATTTCAACGTCACCACCACCCAAAACGACATAAAAACGTCGAAATGACTGCGTCAAATTTATTTTATAATCCTGTTTTTTTTTCTTTCTATTGAGGTTTGTGTCCATTGATCTCATTCATACAGCCACGGAAAAGAAAAAGAAAAGATAAAAGAAAAGGAGAGAGAGAGAGAGAGAGAGAGCAAAAACTAATTCTAAACTTAAATTGACTATTTACCTTCTATGTTGCCCTTTGAATTTTCGCCTCTTTTGCCAGTAAACCAGGAATGTCAAGTGGACTGCACAGTGTATGACACAGATACACGAAATGGGATGTTTTACATGTGTTACTCAGTACCTATTTATTTCAGTACAAAGCATAAATAAATCAAGCTACCAGTGGCGACTGTCAACCTTGCTGATGCCGTACTACGTCAACCGTATCCGACTGTCAACTTCTTCATCTATAGAGACGGACGACGGGGTAAGAGATGACTTAATCGTACCTTGGCTCTCCGCGATAGAGCTGTCATCACTAATGATCACAGATAGAGGCGCTCATGCTTTTATGTTTTCACATTTCTTTCTATCCCATCGAATACTGAGATAAATCAATAAATGAGAGAAACAGGATATATAGCCGTATATATAGCTCTACAATGATAAAAAAGTTTAATTTTTACAGCAAAATATGGGGATTATCTTATTTGGATCGCACTGCTAGATCAGTTTTAGTACCGTAGTCTCTATCGTGATCTTGATCTTGCTGAAGGTGCAGTCCAGCGTTGATACAAGGAAAAAATCAAGAGTTTGGGCGGAAGAAGTGACCCTGCACTTCACAGATATGACTAACTTTAAGGAAATGTTGCCAGATAGGCTTCAGTCACTTTCTAGTAAATAGCACGGGTCATGATGCTGCTATCACCATGTTACAGTTAACTCTGTCTATAAAAGCCAAACGCTTGCCTGACTAAATCATTAAAATAAAACTTAAATTGTTAAATGACAGTAGATAGGACTTTGATAGGCAACCCCAACCAGATGTTTAGTCAAGACCCGGGAACCAGGACGGATGTACTGTAGATATGAAAAGATAGGCGACAAAAATAGGAAAAGAAAAAGACAAGTCACAAAATCAGGTTATATAACATAGTTACATAGATAGCTCCCACCTCCATGCCCGTCTATTATAGAAATCTCGTAGCAGTGTTCTTCCGTTCTGAGTAAGAGAATTATATAAGTGTATGGTGTCTCAACCGCAGTGATAAACACTCGGGGCTTATATCCGCCTTGAGAGGACAGTTGGTAAAAAAAATAATTATAACGTGACAGCCTGAATGCACAGTAAAAAAGAAAGGGTAATAATTCGCAGCAAATGTCCTTTTCCGTAAGACATCATTTGTATGTGTAACCAGTATCCTTTCTTTTTTTCATCTTTTGTAAATGATGAACAAAAGGAGACAATTGCAAGGCTTACCACTGCTGAAGGGATTGTAAGGTCGTCAGAATGCTGGTTAAAAGACGAAGACCCTCCCTTATATTTATGGACAAAAGTAAAACTATCTGCTGTTTCATTTTATCTTTCACAATGTAATAGTTGCAGATTCTTGTCTGCTTGATTGCCAGTCCCTTTTATGGATGGTAAATGAACATGAAGAAAGTAATAGGAATGATATGAGAAATCTTGAAACATGACCTTCAGTCGTCCCCAGTCGGTCGTTTGTCTAGCACAAAGGAGGGGAAAAAGAAAGATAACTTAGCGTGTTTACTTGCTATCTTGAAAGTATCATGGCGGGGTAGTTTTCATCTCAGCAGGTTTATATTGCTACCTGACAAACTAACACGCAGTGTGTATTATATTTGCCATATGAGGTAAAAAGAAGGAAAAAACTACGAATTATATCTATGACACTAACAGTGTGGTATACATGTAAGATACGATACACAGTTAATGTGACTTTAATCGGATGTACGAGAAGAATGTCCTTTTTGACAAAAGAATAATAATCGGTAATCCCCAATTAACCCTACTACCTACAGGTACCAATCAAATGATCGATGAATATTTATACACGGTTAACATAATGAATTAAAAAACTCACCATATCCTTTGGGTGTATGTTATACCGTACCTCCCCACATCTAAATCATTTTTGTTCTTTTGAATTTTCAAATATATATATATATATATATATATATATATATATATATATATATATATATATATATATATATATATAGTTGAGTTTGTCTGTCATATGTATATAAATGAAGGAAGGGATTTTTATTAAGCATCAAAGAAATGATAAATTCTAGCAAACCATTGGTTAATTTGTCAGAAAACAAATCAGATATTTGTATACTGTCTGTTGAATAACTTACATCATGTATGTGCCATGCCAACGTACTACGCATGATCGCTGTAATCATAAAATACTGAAGGATATCAGGCTGAAATATGATGGTGGTTATTATCATTTATTACGAGCAGGTTTATCATATGTAACTTACATTGGTAAGTTAAAGGTCATTCCATAACTACTCACATGCGTTAATACCTTTTTAAATTTCGTCCATAAGAGAGAGAGAGAGAGAGAGAGAGAGGCTAGGATGTACCGTACCAGTAGGACACTGACAGGCATCAATAGGCAGGTAGACACACAGGAAAACAGACAACAAAACACACTATAAAACATGCACGACATTAGTAAGAAAGAGGGGCAAGATAAAAGAAGAGCAAAAAGACAATAAAGTCGGGGCCGAGCCTCTCAATAACCTGAAAGGAGTTCTGAAGGATGGTAGGTACGGTATAACGTTAACCTTTCTGAATAGCCATACAGGTTTCCCAGGTCGTAGTCACTGATGGCAGACAGGTCAGAGAACACATTCACCTGGAGTGACAGTTTGCCTTTGTGGTGAACAAATGCACATTTTAAGTACCAATTTCAAAACATTTAGCCATGTCTATTTTAGAACGTGTGACTTCAGTAACATGACATTGCAATAAATCCAATGCTTCTTACCTGGTAGATACTCGAATCCTGGACATTAATATATGTATACTGTAAGTCTTGTGGCCAATAAATCCTCAAAATTCACAAAATCACACTATCAGTTTCGATTGGAAATTACCACATTCTACTGTCTACAGCTGATGATACATATTCCAAGGTTAAACCTTAATCAGATAACTGCTCTCAAGCCAGAAGATCCTCACTGTACATCTAGGACGCGTAATTAACGCAGGAGCTACCTGTATTTCACGCCGGTGTTCAACAGTACGCCAGCTGCCTTTGAATGTATCGCGCCCTGTTTCCTCTTAACATATACCTTGACTGGCATATTATTGGGTCATTGTACATCTTTTCATGACAATAGCTATCTTTGCTTTACCAACTCGAAAGTAATATTTTTAGTCCTGTTTTTCTTTTAATAAAGTGATTTATTGACTGAACTTACTCATATAATGTAGAGGGAATTTGTAAACAAGTCCTGATGTGTAATACAAGGAGTGGAGAGGCGGACAAATATTAATGTCAAATATTTAAAGATGATTTCGTGCTGTATGCAGAGTTTGACATACACGTATACATCTATTTATTTATCCCTTTCAAGTAGTAGATATTCCCTTTATTTATAGTAACATACGTAACAATTCAAAAAAGTCGTGTTTACGCGTTGCACACCAACCTGTTTTCACCCGCATATTAGTTTATCTTGAGCTCAATTTGGGATAAATCCATTTTTTACAAGATACTAAGAAAAAGGAACTAAAATGAAAACCCGGGAATTCCCTTCAAAACCACCGGTTAAAAGTATGCTACAAGATGATTGCTCTGCCCGTGAAAAGGTCAAATAACACTAAGAGGTGTTTTTAACACTTAGTCTATTAATTCCTGCAGTAAACGTTTGTTCCTGTTATATTAGTACAAATATCTGATACAGATACCAGTTGCTAACTACGTAAACAAATGCATTCTCCGTTACAAGGAGGAGAGCTAATTCTATCTAAAACCTACTAACAGGCCCTCCCATTTTGCCAGATAGCAATCATCACCCATTAATATAAGACTTGTGTGGTGTAGATGCACAGAGCCGATAGAGCTAGTTTATTTGATTGGATATAGTGATATGTCTTAAAAGCTCATAAAGACAGCCAAGTGGAAGAAAGCAACAGTCTAAGTATTCCGTTTGCACATATTGTACAGCGTGAAAGGCGACAGCAGGGTTTGAACTCCCGAACTTTTAAGTCACGAGTGTACTGCGCTGCAAGTCAACGGGTTGAAGGTTAAATCATTTTTGCCAACACAAACAGCATGAGAACAGTGTGGGTCACGCTATGACTTCCTTGTGGATTCGACAATGAGTGATAGGTATACAAATTTATGTCGATTCAGCAATAGCACATGGGATTATTTCGGTGGGATTTCAATTGCACTGAATCCGCTTTTCCCTGGCGCTTGGAAAAAAGTGGACCGTACAGCTGTCCTGGATGTGATGTTTTGAATTGTGATAGAGATGCTTGGCTACGCTATTATGTCGTCGTTTTGATCGGTAGTTTTGATTCTTAACTGTAGTACATTTTAGCTTTCGATACCACTCTTGTTTTGAACAATATCACCCAAAAAGGAAGTCATTCCTTATAGATACAAACGATGCGAGGTTTAAAGTTAAAAGACAACCTACAAATACTAGAAAAACTCTCTGAGCATATTAATTATTCTAATGAGTGACATTATCCGATTAAATTATTATTCCACCTAGCAAGTATGATAAATTTTAACTGGTGGATCCTTAAACTCTCATAAAAACGAGCATAAGCTGGAAAAAACAAAACAAAAAAACTCGGCAACAACATTCTGAGATAACAAACGGCGCCGATCAAAACATCCTACTCGTTAAAAGGAGACAAACTTCTCACAGAAAATACAAATACTTAATCGATGCAATGCAAATATCGGAAAATTCCTATTTTGCAATTCTTTATTCGTTAAATTCAAGAAAAACTACATGCAATTATACTTGGGGATAACCCTAGCGAGATGTTTATCGCTCGCTAAGGGAAACGAGCCCGTCAAGAAGTCCTTTATCTCTGGCAAAATTGAATCTGGCTCCTAGGGGTTTTGTTAGGTCAACTCTCTGTTTCAGTCTGTGATTTGATGGATAAGCTGACAAAGAAATCAATTTGATATCATTTCGGATACGATGTAAGCATCTCCCATGAAGACAGCTTGGAGATGTAGAGGGGAGGGGGGGCATGAGTTCTTCCGGTATCTCCGCCATATTGAGCAATAACTACAAAATATATTCTCAACAGAGTTGTTTTAGGTAAACTTGTAATACGGCACGAAACTGTTTGGTTGGATTTGTTGCATGCAATTGGTAGTCATCTGTGATGAGCATTTTTCAATGTTTACGCACTGAAGCCTTTCACGCCACGTTTTATTTTCGCACAGTTAACACTTAGCGTGCCAAATCGATGAATCATTTGTAGAAAGAAGCTTTTCAGACTTTTTTCTCGAAAATTCAAATACTGGTATCAAAATAAACATTACGACTGAACATTATCGATTCAATGCATTATATAAATCTCACAGAAAGCAAGTTGACTGAGTTGAGGCCATGAAAATAATGTTGTTTTACATGCAAGACCTTTGGTGGGAAATATAAAGTGAAAACAAGTCTCAAATTATACTTTTAGCCTTATTTTTAAAACTTGCAGGAACTAGCTTAGGTACCTGCATTAACACTTTGCTGACTCGTATTCAACAAAATCACCCCTGTAGTCAAGCTTTGTTCTGCAACGGAAAGATGAAAATTGTATTTCTTCGTTATTTCTTCTCGTGTTTGCGTTCAATCAAAACCGGATCACAAAAGGATTCAATTCTGATGTGTTCGCTTAACACTAATCAATATCACGCACTGTGACTAAGTCACAAAAAGAGAAACATTATTTGGTTTTACCTATCATTTTAATGAATAGAAACGCGGAATCCAATATTCATTTGATAGCCAGAGAGGGCAGTAATTGAGTTTATAATGGGTAGGCAACGGTTGTTTTACACGCTCGGTACTCATCAATCACAAAACCCAATCACAGCATTTGTGTATATTCACTGCGGAATTTATCGAAGTCCTTTAGGGTCTGGATATGAATACCATGCAGGTTGAGCGTGTAATGCCTAAACACATATACCCACTTTTCCATAGCATATTTCTCTATCCTTTAGTGCATTTATATAAGACGTTCATTTTTCGGGAGTCTCCATCCTTTTCTTGCAAATTGACTCTATCTTACCTAGATTATAAACAGATATAGTATTGCAAATGTTTTCTATTTTCTCAAAAGCTCCACTAAAGCTCTTTTGCACAAAATTCTTTTTCACTCTTTAATTACGACACGTAGAACTACCCTATTCTTTTCAGGGGCGGATCCAGAGATATTTTCTGACAGTCATCCAAATTATCTTTGTTGATCCATCTTCCATTTTTGACCGTCTTCCGACAGAAAAAATTGGATACCCGTCAATGTAAACTTGAAAATCTGGCCGTCTTCTAGAAGACCCAGAAGACGGCCTAAATCCGCCCTTGCTTTTTTCTGAAGTAAGATCATGTCTCTGCGATACTCACTAAAAAGACCGCACAATAAAAAAATTCTTGCAACCAGGGTGGTAACAAGCTTATTGGTTAATTCTCAAATGACAGAAAGGTGTACATATCCAATTTTAAAGCACACTCAATCTTTCGGTATTCAGTTGTCTTCCTTGATATTAGTAATGTTTTCGGCAAGTAAGTCACATTGTCCTACTACTTATTACAGCATCCCAAAAAAGAGGTAGGTCACTTACTCTGTTTTTATATCAGTGCCGTGTTGTAATACAATTTCAAGAAATTAGACAAGGGCCACTTGATACGCCAGCACAGGTAGGGTTTTCGCCAATAATTTTACTTGGTGCGTACTCTGAATGTCCCTAAACCATTTTCATGGAGTAACCATATTTCTCGCCACACCTCCCCTTCATAAAAGCTAGATACCCCCTCGTGTAATACTGGATAAGGATCTCAGTGCTCCGCAAAGAAGCTTTGCCCTTAGAGCTTCAATATATTTTAGCTAATGATGGCCGTCTTTGAGCAAGCAGTTCCTGCCTATGGAAGTGGTGGCATATACTGTTGACTTTATTTCCGTCCTCTAGGGAACATATGTCATCATACCTGAGTGACAACACTGAACTGTATTATTTCTCTATTAAGCTGATTAGTTCCATTAAAACCAATTACGATATATTTTATTATGATTGAAAGTACGGATAAAGTTAATGGCTTCCTTGTTGCTCTGTTGTTCAGTCGAATATTAAAGCGCATTGTATTTTGTAAAGACTGGGAAATTTTCTGAAAGGCTCCCTGTTGAGAAAGCATGCATACAATTCTAAAGACAAATGCTGCAGTGCGGTTGCATAACAAAGCATCAGATTGCGCTTTGCGAACAATGGCGTTTCACCTTTACACACCGAAAACCAGGGCAATGGAACTGCAGGAAAATACTGCCAGACAAAATCCTCACAGAAAAGAATGAGATAGATCATTCACCGAGTAGAGGGAAATCCAAAAGTCTTAAGTCAGGGTAAAAATCTATATATATTTAGATTTAACCGATAAGATAAAAGCACATGTATCTGGAAAACTGCTGAATCGAAAAGTATGGCTATACATATTTGAAAGAACTTTACGTTGAAGACAAGGGCCTTGTACCCACACCCTGCAATCTCTGGGATGATCAAAGATTATCTACAAAATGAACTTGATCAATAATTTCCTAATGAGAATGCAGAACATGCCATGCCACACATGAATTTTAAACTGTTTTCCGATCAAACTCCAACAGATTCCCATATGAGTTATAGACCAAGTGGAATGTACGTTAATAAAATTATGGAACAAGACAACCCACGGTACATTTATCAAGCAACAAGACGCATGCATATCTTTTTGCGCTGTACAAGTCTCTGTCATTTTATATTAAACAAACTAATCCACATTTAAAAAAGGGCACGTTTTAAGGCTGTGACTTATGTATTTTTTTCATTTTGTGACACAGTTGTTGATGGATGGGAACTATTTAAACATGAATCGATGCTGTCAATGAGAGGCAGGCTCATCATCATGATATTCTTCAAAAATTTTTTTCTTTTGAATTCGAATTGAGTGGAAAAGTGAAACAGCACCTTTGACCATTAACATATTGGAAGAATAATTGTATGTTGATCTGAAATTAAACCGACTCAAAATCTTAGCTGCCGAATCCGGGTATATTATTAAAATGAGATTCAAATTTTTCATTATAAAAGAATAACAAATTAAAAAAATAATTTTCGGCGTCTCCAATCATATCCACTAGACCTATCTAACGAAAAGCGATACTTTCAAAATGTCCGCCAAAGGCACAGAAAAATCCGGAGTTAGGGGCAGTTTTATTTACAACGCCCCGAAAAAAGAGAGCTAGTCGAGGGGTTTGATTGAACCAGAGCACACTGCTACCTCAGCCAAAGGACCAGTCATATGTTTGTCAGTCTGACTGGTCGTCTAGCCGTTTGAACGGCTGTCTGTGTGTCTGTCTGTTTGGTTGGTTGCCCGGTTGTCTGTATGGTTGCCATTATGGCTTTCTGTCTCTCCGCCTGCCTTATGTTTTGACAGTTTTTATCGTTGGCTGGCTTGTCGCCTTGTTGCTTACTAATATATGCAGCAGCGAGGCTCGAGAAGCAAAGAACAAATAATGTTTTAACTTAGATTAGTTTAGAATACTGGCAGTTGTATGACAGGCGCAGGCGAACGAGTCGATTTTGCGAATGGGCCTATATATAATGGGATTTAACTGCCCTAAATTTCGTTTATCCAGTGACCATACTGATCTGCATTAATACACATGACTGAAGAATATGGTCGAATGGGTAGTGGAAGCGGACTTATAATCAAATCATGAGTTCGGGCGTCAGCAGTTGACAGAATGTTCTCTATGTTACAAATTTTGGTAGTTTTTGTTTTCATCTGGGGGAGGCGTGCGCTCTCTGTTAGTAGTTTCACAAGCGTTTCATAAACGGGTGGTATCATACGTTTTAACGGTTGCTGTTTATCAAAGTTCTCTCAGATCTACATTCAGTAGATCAAAGCAGTTCCTACAGAAATCCCTAGGTCTAGTTTCGATACGTTGTAGATAGATTTACGAACATAATGCATTCACCCAAAAGCACGCACTGGCATAAAACATCGTTATTATTACTGGCATGCTTTAGTGCAAAGATACCACATCCCCCGGGATCATCCTTACAAAAGCATCAACAAGCTTTCAAGTAATCTATGCCTAAATTTTTTATACAAGCATGATAATGGGACAAATGGTGCTATTTCTGTAATTCTATCTGTTCAGAAGGAAGATAAAAATGGCGATATTTTAATTTTCTGGCAACTAATTTTCATAACACAGCGAAAGTCATATTCCGAAAACGCAATGCCAACATATCATTTCGCATCTAGACTTTAAAGAAATGTGATCATTCGGCCATCTACTTTTCTTGAGCATTGCCACCAGTTCTTTGTATATAAGCTAATACACAATACCTATTGCCCTCTGTTTGGAGGGGAGGGTGTCCTCAATAACATACGGTGCGGTTTTACCCTGAGATAAACACTAGGTGAAGACTTGGGCCAGATCACCTCATTCACTGTCATACGAACACATCGTCCCGAAGTGCCTAGCGCCAGATATCTAAGAGCGCGAACCTGAGACACCTCTTTTTTGTTAGGTGTAAGATTTACCACCTGCTCCCTAATACGTTCCTCAATGCCTCGTTTTCTCCTCCTGCTCTGGTCAAGAATGATGTAAGCTTTTGTTTTATTGAGTGATTATACAGTGTCTCCTATGTGCTTGGAACTTGCAGAGTTTTGAGGGTCATTGGTACCAGGTCTTTTGTGCATATTGCTTTCAGTGCAGTGCCTGCTCTGTTTTTACGATGTACGTTTCTGAGCAGTCGCCCAACCAGTCCATCCATGTCATCACCTGGGGAAAGGTCTCAGTGTGAACCCACAGCGCCAGTTTGTCATTTAATTTTACCATGTAAGTTCCAGAATCTGAAAATATTCTTGATCAAGATTCTCAAAGATTACTAAGAACATTCACTCATTTACTCATTCACAGCTTTATACCCCTTTTCGACCAAAGAAAAAAAAAAATTATATTCATGGGATTACTGGTCGTGGGGGCAAGGGACAAAGCCAACAAAACTCTTAGTTCTCAAATTGTTCTTAACGCCACCAGGCTATGTAAAAACATCGAGTCCAAATCTACAGTTCTAGTTCTACTTTGAAGAAACATAACGCAAACAGATTATGACAACCAGTTGCTGAAAATGAAAATTTGTCGGTTGGACCATGTTTTCACAGACAAAATATAACCTTGTCTGCAGGCCATAGCTCGACATTGTTCGCTATGTAGTAAGCCTAAAGAACTTGTCCGACTGGACTAGCAGACGGCTACCACGACAAGGACCCAAGTTGTACTTAAAATAGCCCAAATGCAACTCTTCTGAGTGTAAACTACTGGAGCATGGTTGGCCTTTCCGTTACTCAAATGGAGTACAGCTGGACAAAAAAAGTAACCGAAAAAAACACTAATTATAGGGAATAGTGCTCACAGACACGCCTGGATTCAAAATCCGCTACCTACCTTAATATTCAATAAAAAAGAAGAGACATAATACGAACAGTACTTTTTCATCAAAATATACCCAGCCTTCAAAACTACAGCAACCGCGACAAAAAAAAAAAGCTTCAAAGGGGAGTGCCATTGGTCTTGTGACATATTTTTCGAAACAGACCAACTGACGAGGAACCAATTTATATTCTCAATCTTCAGAGAGCACCATGCAACATGAACAAAGCTGGGGAATTGATCGAAGAGCACCAAGGGACTGATAAGAAAATTAATACTCAAAGAAAATGATAGATGGATTAATGTTGAGGAAAAAAGGCGGTCACGAAAAAGTCCGTCTCATCTGCGACAGTAAATTGGCCGTGACTGCCAACATTTACCGAAGCGATATAATCAGGCGCCGATGCTATGACACGACGTCATAGGAACCATAACAAATCAAGAACCGCGGGTTACTTCATTAAAACATCGCCTATTTTCTAGCCTTTGGTGTTTTTCTTTCACAAACTAATTTCGTTTCTCAAAGAGGAAGTAGTAATCAAATGAATACCATTGGTACGCAATTTTTTTTCGTGGCTGAAATTACTTTTTTTGTTAAAAGAAAGATATCTGTTACGTCATTAGTTGATATGCCTGTGTTGTTGAGTAAGTTTCCGAAAAGTTTCTTTTATAACTAATATATAAACAAATAGTAAGTATAAAAGAATATACGCTTTGATTCTGGCTGGTTGTCTAACATGTTTTAGATTTAAAAACGTGTGGCATAATAACAGTTAATTCGTACGCTAAGATGTGACATATTTTATTTCCATAGCGGTTCCCCGCATTGCCCAAGGCTCAAACACAAGAATTTCTGCCTGCGTTTCAGTAACGGCTTTTTTCTACTAACACTGATGGATTGAGAGAACAAGAATATATTTGAATGTATCTTTGGTATATTTTAAATCACTTGCTGTATCATACTTAGACCAAACATGCATAGAAAATATTGAACTTTGCATAGGTAGCCTAATGTTATCCCTTATTCGTAGCGGATGGAGGCCAAAACATTTTGCATCTTTTTTTTTTAAATACGTTAAAAGGATTTTCACTGAACCATTTCCTCAATCAATACGATTTAGACAAATGGAAGCAAACCAGTACAGCAAAACAAATTGAAAAAATGAGCAGCAAACCTGTGAAACATAATAATTGTATCTCGGGCTAATTTGCTTAGGCACCTGTAAGACCGTAATATTTTTTTACTCGGAACAGTTGCTCTGTGAAGAAAACATGTTTCATTTCATGTTGGAATCTTTTTAATCACGTATACTAGTTTTGACGAACTCCCGGCGAGCCTTACAGTCCAAAGTCGGAAAAAAGCATAACAACGATATGTTAAGAAGAAGGGGTGTCAAAAACAAATTTTTGCGCCAAGAAATGGAAAATGAAGAATGTTGTTTCCGTCTAATTATATCAGCTAGCAGATTGTTCTAGTGCCTTTCAGGTGATGCATATTCCGTTCAATTTGTACGGGTGTCGAAGTCGGTATACAGGGAGAATGAAGTGTGCTTACCAGGTCCAGGTTTGTGAGCCACTTTCGATTAATAAATTGTCTCCAACTTAAATAAATATCAGCATTGATTAAAATACAGAGAGAATGGACGTTTAAGTACCTTTTATTATCTGGAGGCACAAATAATGTCGAATTCATAGGGTATACTAACTTTCCAAGTAGATATAAGGAACTGACCAATATTGGGTAAGTTAGATCAAAACTATCAATCTAACATCAGATAGTTAAATCATGAATACCAATCCACGTATTTACCTCGAACTATTTTAAAAAAAAAACACAGTGTCTTTAACGATCAAGATTTTCTCATAGGTAGCGACAAGAATAAAAAAAATCTCCGTCTACCGCAGGAACATCCAAGAAGAAACCTCACAGGTAGTAGGCCTAACCGACAGAGTGATACATGTAGTTATTGCTTTGCAAGCTTGTAATCGGCTTCTGTATCCTCAAGACGCAACAGACAAAGGGAGGGGCTTCATTTTGTGATAAACCCGCAACTACACGTAAGTTGTCTCAGCTGAATTGATTAATTTCCCAAGGCGACAGTGATTTCTCCACCTTATCCAACTCACTCAACATTGGTAACTTCCGCTTCGGAATTAAAATCTGACCAAATGCATCTTAATCATCACATGTAGCTTTAAAAGGCTTATTTTAGCTGCTGTCTAAGAGAAAATGAAAGAAAATTGGTAAAAATGATATCTTAGTATCAACACAAGAATTTTCCCTTCATGTCACATGCTCTTCGTCTTAAAGAAATCCGCTCCTACACTGTATAGCATACAGAATAGCTATCAGAGCGGATTTCCCAAAAAAGGCAGGCAATATCAGTGTCTCAGATTCTGTGGAATTCAATATGCTTCACGGAACACCATTTTCGTTAATAAAAATTGCTCTTTTAATAATGTTTCTCGCGAATTATTTTGATCAACGTTCACGAAGGGTGGTACTTGACGGCTTCAATCGAGGCAATTAGGACTGTGCGAATTACACAGGATTCCTGGAGTTCGGAACCACGCATGACAACCAATAAAACTGATTTATGCCAAATGTGTATGTTCTTGTATATTGGGAATTATGGTTTATCAAAAGAAATGATTATAAAGTATTTCAAAAAGACTTCTTCATACCTTATACGGTCGGTCCGATAAAGGTCCTAAGTCTGATAATTGAAGGGTATACTTTTCAGGTCAAGAAGACATTTGGAACATGGGAAGGTTTTTTTTACGGCTAATAAATGTCTATCAATCTTGATTCATCATCCCTTATCAAATCACATACCAAATCGACATTTAAATGATTATTGAATTAGGCCGTCAGGAAGTTTTTGAACTACATGCCGTTGGAAGGGGGAATGACATATTTACCTGCCAGTAGCATAGACCACGAAACGATAGCAATATTTCAATATAAATGCATTTAAATCTACGTCATAAAGAAACTGTTTAGATACATGTTACATACATCTAAGTCATGTCTTTAAAACTGTTTCGCATTACATGGTTTTTAACGGCACTTGATCTTACGGTGAAAATGTCGCCTTGTTGCAAAATTGACACTCAGATTAAAAAGCTGTCGGAGGATTAGATTGATCAGATATGGGGGTATCTCAGGAAATATTACTCCTTGTTAATCAGTCATCTACACAATCCCTTTCAAGTGGAGCACAACTGACAAACCAAACTCCTGAAATGTCATTTGCATAAACTAATGTATTCATAAAGGAAAATGTTCTAGAGAATAATTGCATTTCATACGTTTCCAATATTTCAATAATTGAATAGAATAATAAACTGTCATAGACCTAGTTATCTTATATCTCAATCCATTGGTAGACCATGATTTATTCAGATATCAAAAATTTCCTTGGTGAAAAATATGTTAACAACCTTTTCCAGGAAATCTTTACCATTATATATTTCAAAAAGGTAGAAAGTTTAACCATAAAACTTGACAAATGCCCAACAAAGATCAACACCTCTATTCATGACGCCGGGGTTGATTGAAAAGCTTGCCATTTCAAATAAAAGCTAATTAACGAAAGTAAAAAGCCTTTTTTGAAAATTACTTGAAGATCTGTTACTTTCCAGAGTCAATAGGGAAAGTAGACATGAACACAGGTCAATTGGTTCGTATGTCACAACAAAGAAAGAGATGATTAATTACCGACAACCTTCAGAGTGTATTTGGTCGTTTTCTTGTGTCTTCTAGACTATGAATAGCTTCCTCTAACGAACTGTTTGTCAATTTGAGAATTGTAGTTGAAATATAGTGCCAATTCAATCGATTTGCCTTCCTAGAAGAGAAATATCTAAAAAGGTTAAGCCTTTCTCCGAACACAAACAACAGGACTTCATCCTCTTGCATCAAGTTCGTCTACATCCTCTTGCATGTTTTGCCCACAGGATCGGATTATGCTGCTTCCAGCGACAGCTTTAAGTATCTCTTGTTGTATCTTCTTTGTGGTGTGGCAAGAGCACTTGTTCGACACTCTTAATTAATAATGGCAATGTCCCAAAATGCAATACTTGCGCACTCATTGTACATCAACTTTGTATAAGATATTCAATACGTGTTTTCTGAAGTTCTATTTATGAAATAACGAGATTCCCGATAACCAGCACAAAGAATACATAAATAACTGAAGAAGTTTAGCATAGCCAAAAGGTTTTAAGAGTGGCAACACATCAATAACATTTACTTCAGAAATGTAAAGTGTACTTTCTGCGTAGAAATGTGAGGTGCACTCTCTGAGCTCCATTATGTAAGCAATCGAAGTAGTTATTATTCTCAACTTCATACATGTGAAATATGCCCGTCCCCAACGTTACTTTGTTAATGTAGTCATAATTTCAATAGAGACTTAGCGTTTTACATTATTGATAATCATGCATACGCTTTTGGGATATTCAAACCTAAAGCACATTTACTTTGAGAGGCAATTCAATTGTTCATCGGGTTAACAACCATTTCAGATAAACAGAAATATATTTGATCATGTATCAGAAACATTGACTGTGAACATTTCTCAAGAATAGTTTGCCGTTAGCTGAACATACAGGGTATGTCTGGGGTTGGATGGTCTTAAAAACTATAAATACAGACTATGAATAAACACGTGTTTATTACGTGCGCCACATCTCACTTACCACCGTAGGACAGTCACTTCAGTGATTCAGAAAGGTGCCCCGTCAAGGTGAATGTTCTGATGACAGTAAAAGGACCCTCTTGTGCTTGATGCCAACTACTGATTTGAAAAGAATTTGGTCGGGCCGCCAGTGGATTATGAGCTCACATAGAGCGCTCTCCAAAATTATATTAGGTGGCGCTCGTTGGGTTGCCGCTTTTACCTGCCTTGTCTGGACATGAAGTTTTATTGCGCGGCTTTGCAGTTCCCATAAATTTTCAACTATAGCCTAAGATTTTGCGATAATCTAGTTTTCCCAACCCACTGAGTTGCACACACAGTGTTCTGCTTGGTATGTCCTCTATTCACCGTGTGCTTTAATTACCAATCTGAATGCATGCTCCGAGGATTCCTGTGGCATCAGGCTCACAAGCTGACCTTTTCAAGGTAACTAAAAGATGAAAATGGAGTGGCTCATTTAAAACAACTTCCCAGTGAAGCCGTCGGATTGAGAATATCAATAAAATTAATATCTACTTTATGCGACGTGATCCCCAGGGGTCGTGGATGGAAACGCTCCGCTGATGAATAAGTTCTGATTTAGGCGCAATCAAAACTGGGATACCTTAACAGTATGGTTGATCCCTAAGTCTAGGCTGCCTTAAGAAAAAGAAGCGACTTTCTAGAGACTTGCGGATGACAAATACATGTAAATAGCTTGCTTTTCAGAAGAAATGATTAAGCGCGTTATTTGCAATGCAAAGTGAAATTCAGATGTCTCTAAATTGACAAGAAAACATCGAGGACTACACTTTCAGTTTCCCTAGTTTAATGATTGCAGTGAAACACTCAGAAACATGTTATTAGATACGCATTCTAATGGAAGTGAAAGGTTTATATTGCTTCTTGAATGCCTTTCATGGTGCCACATATTATGAGTCTTAATAAATAAGAACTTATGATAAAGAAAGAGAGGGAGAAAACGGGACAATGTACTGTTTTGAAGTTCCCTAGCATTTACACCTTTTTCACATCAAGCAGTACACTTACCTGTAACTGGGCATTACATAAAAGATGATGCACCTAATTAAGTGAAGTTTGACTGATTAACTGAAACGAGCACCAGGAAGCGAACAAGTGGAGAACTTGTGAAAGGGAGTAATACCACTGTAGCGTTGTGTCAGAGCCTCTCGAATAGAGTCCAGTTTATAGTGAAAAGTTCGATTTGAAACGGACTTTAACGAATAATACCAATGATGAACAGATCCAAGTTACGGAGTTGCAAACAGTACAGAAAATCACCTTCTGATTGGAAGTAACTATATTGAATTGTGTTACGAACCGAAACGAGCGGATGTATTTTATATTCGACCATACAACACAAAAAATACTGTAGTATTTTCCTACTGTCTCCCTTTTTTCTATGAATTTCTCTTGTGCCACTCATAAAAAAATGCAGATGAAAAGAAAAGAGGTGGAGAATACTTGTTTGTTCCCAAGGCATTTTGAAAATGGAGACGAAGAAGTGTCAGGTGATAAATCAGGTTCAGTGCCTAGGGAAGTATTCCCGGCTACATGTTACACGTGATTCACAATATCGTTATGAAAAACAATTTTTATGCACGGAATAATTCAAAGTTGATTGAAAAGCGCGAATCCCACACAGGGAAATCTGTTGAATGTGCAAAAAATTAAAAGGAGACAATACAGAATAAATGCAATGAAAACAGAGTCAACATTGGTTGCTAGTGATATGACGTGTGTGTTAATGGTTTTACTGCTTTAATTATCTAAAAGATGCTCTTTCTGTTGAAGTCACCCTTTGATCAAAGCAGACGTCTCTGTCCCAGTATCATTTGAATGATTATTAGAACTTTTCCAGTAGGTTATTATCATATAATACGTATTGCAATTAAGTTGTGAAACTACCAACATTCATGTAGAATAAACAGTCGAACAATGCCACAGTATAAATATCTTATCACATCTTATTGTACGCTTCACACTTTTGTACACTTGCTTAAAGTCAAGGAGCAACACGTTAAGATCTTCAGACCCGTTGACATTTCAGCTAGATATGGTTTCCGCTTGTGGAGAAAAAAGTAGAATATTTGCTGTCAATAATTCGTGACCCTCATAACAGCAAAACGAAACCGATTACGTATAATGTATGCTGTTTAACGAAAACGCGTGAGCGGGTTTAAATTATCTGGGAGATACTAAAACTATTACTTAGAGTTCAACTTTGTGAGTATTTGAATTAAGAAATGGTTTACTACAATCGATTGTCTAGCATTTTCTCGCCTGGCAATTTTATGTTCACATTGGTAAACACATAATTATTTATCATTTTCTCAATCCACTCGTTTTTTTTTCAGTTTGGGGTATTAAATAAGAACTTTATATCGTGTCCTGCGTGTCCAATCCAGAGTGCATGTTAATGAGCAAACATGAAGTAGTGTTCTACTAACGATGTGCTGGAGCAAGTGAGAATACTTTGTTCATGACAAGGATTTGGTTTTTGTTAAATTGACTATGTCGTTGGGGGAATTTTTGCCGTGTCACTTTGAATTACCAGGGTAATCTGGTTTTTTATGTATGTCAGTATATGATATTCCCCACTTCCAGTTCCTGTCAGTAAAACTGCTACAAGGAATTCACATTGCTATCTTGTTAAGAAGGGTATAGGAAAAGGGTTGCGTTTGGGGCGATTTATTCTTGGAAACGTTATGATGAACCATGCTGTGCGGTTATGCGTCAGATTGAATTTTCAGAAATAAATCACATGAAAAATTGAAATTCAGCTGATGGCCTATGCAAGATCTGTTTATTATCCGCATCTTGATATCTGCATTATTTTAAAAGTGAGATCAGTCTTACATGCATATCAATTGAATTATAGCTTTAAAATCACCTCTATGGGGAACAGTGATATGATTTGATTATGTTTGCTCCGAGCAAAAGTTCCCGCCTTGTGCTCTCCAAATGTCAATTTAACATTTCCCCACTGAAATAGCTATTCTTGGAAAAATTTTTATAATCTACATAGGTCAATCCTTAATTTCTTTGGAGACAGGTCGCTGGGGACGATGGTGAGAGAAATATGAAAATATCAAGAACAGATATCACTGAGAATTAAAGTAATACGCTTTAAATATGATTTTCTGTGACTGCTCATTAAAATATCGATTTACAGGGCAAATAGTTTTTTCCCTAGGGCCGTTGTGCTGGTGCAAATGGACAGCAAAGCCAGTGATTGGATGTGCAAAAAAACAAAGATTTATGCTCCAGGCTCATATCAAAGCTCATAAAAGTGTTTTGATGGGGCGTTATCATACGGAAAGATGTTTTGTTTTGAGTAGAAGCGCACGAGATCTTCCACATTGCTCTGTTCACCTACATGATAAATGTACTTATAGCGTTATCTAAAATTGCCGTCGAAGACCGCAATTCATCATTGATTTCACATGTATGATAAACACACGTATTTTTGCCTTCATCAATGTGACTAATTGCTGGCTATGGAGATATGCAAAGAGCTTGGCGTTCAGATTTAATGTTCCATCTACTCAAAATATCAAGATAAATATTGAATGAATGCTCGTTAGATTAAGCATGAATCTGCAGATGAAAGTACCCCAAGTTCTATAAATGACTAGGAGGATGCAGTGGATTACTAACTGTATGAAATTAATGCCACTAATTTCAAACCGTTAAAACGAAAGTAAGGTATAGATTTCGATTGTGCCAAGTGGAATTGTGAAAAGTGGAATTCACATAAAAGACTAATGCCATATAAAATGCCTTTTCAGTACATTTTTCAGGTACCTTATAACTAATTGGCTGAATTTATGCTTGACTAAGTAACTTAGTTAATGATTGATTGACTGACTGACTGGCAATCTAACTGACCAACTTTTTAACTATAAGCAACTAACTTACTGGTCATCTTACTTACTCATTTTTAACATACCTCTCGTCGTCCTGCGGTCTATCCACATTACGTCTTTACTGTATGTCTTACTCCCTGTCCCTTTTTTTATAACCACTTCCAAGTCTCCCGCCAACCCACACCGTCATCATACCTACCCACATGCCCGCTTATCTGCCTACCTATAGGTACATGTACATATCTGCCTGACTGACGGCATACCTTTCCTTACACACGCGCGCGCGCGCGTATGTATGCCAACATACACACACACACATACACACCCGCACGCGCGCATGCATGCGAACACACACACACACACACACACTCTCTCTCTCTCTCTCTCTTTCTCTTCTTTTTTTTTTCATGCACTGATTACATCCAACCGTCCATGCACCCAGGTTCCATGTCATCCATTCACGCACGCAATCATTCATCCATCATGTGATATATGCAATTCAATGACTCTCTCTTTCATTTTCTTTTGTACAAATTTCCTACGAACACCACAGAATATAACACCAAGTAAGTCAACCCTTTGTTGCCTAACATGGGTACATGCGCGCTGATGTGTTAGAAGGGAAGCAGGTATGCATATGATTGATGCACGTAGTTGTATTGGTGTGATTGTTTTGTCTAAACTCCCTTATCATTTGCGCTACGAAAACATAGTTGAGGCAGAGACAGTGACTCATGTGATAGCTTAATTGAGCCATAGCAAACTAATGCTACGAAGTCATTGTTTAGCGATTCAGGCACCTATGTTAATGATATTTCCACAGACTTTGTATATTTGTTCAAAACACAAAAGAGCTATTCTGTTTATCAAATCGTGGTGAACCAAAGATACTTGAGCAGTGATTTAAAACTGAAAATAGCTAGTCTGCGAAGGGACATTAATTAGTCCAATTTACTGAATCGTTTACCCTCAATATATGGATAACTAATAAATCTATTAAATGTGAACTCTAACTTGGCAGAAGCATCTGGGCAAACTTACTTGAAATGCCTTGTGCTTGGCCAAACTTAAAGTATTTGCAAATAATAAATTAGATTTAAAGTTATTTCATGTTATTTTGTTTTCAGTGGCTTTGGTTGATTTAACCATCTAGTTTGATCATATCAAAACACAAAACAGAAACAATTTGATTACATTTTCACACGATCGTTTGAAGATGCTCTTTGTCTTTTTATTGATTTCTGTCACTTTGGCTGTAAATGTTGGTAAACTTAAAGATATAAAAGACGATATATAGCCATTGTATACAGTCAAACTTTGCTAGGTTATACCCATCTACGCACATTAGAGAGTACTTTATAGGTTCTAGTATCACATCTAGTTAGCAAATGGCCACTGGTCCTCTTGGAAGGAGAACAGGAAATTGTCTGTTAAGAAGAGTTATCTTTTATATATGGTATAACACGTAATCTTGACATCTTTTTTATTTTTATTTATCACGAGTACTTTTATTTATCACGATTCAGTATTTAGTTTTTTAATGTGAAAATTCACCGTGATAAAGAGATAAACGATTGATATATTGTAACACAGTTTTCGAATTTTGGACTTAAACCTCATTTTATGGTTTCCCTTCAAAAATTATCGACTATTGTACACGGTATCATTCACTCAAGGTAACAGACTTGCTATTTTCTCTGATTGGTTCCACTGAATCCATTTATAAGGTAGGTCTAAAGGTAAGCTTCAGGTCAAATTACAGTTGCAGTTGTCTTTATTAGACTTTACTTCTACTTCAAAGTTATAATGTACAAACTCTTTCTATGTCAATTTTTTGTGACATATGCTGCAATTTTAAGAATGAGCATACAGAGAGCTGTTCATCATGTCATTCGACACCAGTGACACTTGTGATACAAAGTGGTCGCCGGAAAAGACGAGCACCAGAGCCAACAGGCCTCTATTTTACTACCAAAGGTACGAAGGTTTGATTCGTGCAATGAATTGGTCACCCAACTTGCAACCACTGTTATTAAAGGAACTACTCAAAGATGGCGCCTACGTTTCAAAAAATTATGGCAGCAATGCCAGGAAGAGAAATATTATCACTTTTATAAACCGGCGGAAAGAGTGACATGGACTTCAAAAATCACTGCATGCATCGTACCCAGTACGTTGGATATGGCGCCATTATGCGTTTTACGATGAGTCCATTTTCATCCTTACAACGTGTTAGTACCAGTATAATTATTGAAATATTTAGCACTACCTACCTGCCAGACTACATACGATCCCTCACAATTAAGGCAATCGGCTATAATAATGGTTTGGAGATGCAGCAGATACTACGGTATTGGCGAACTGGTTCTGGTTAATGGAAACCCCAACAAAAACGCTACATTAGAATCCGGGGTCAGCACCTTTTGGCATCGAAGAAAACATCTCTGTGGACAGGAATCAACAGTTTACTTTGAAGGTTGATAATAGCACACCGCACAGAACCAGGGCAGACCAAGAGATGCTTCACCCGGAAGGCATCAATAGGGTAGATTGGGCGGCGCAATCCTCAGACGCATGTTTCATTAAAACCTGTGTGATGAAATTGGCAATCAACTGGCAAAGGATCACTCCTTGCGAAAAACGCCTAAATTCAAAGCTGGAGTCAACTAAGTCCCCTGAAGATTACATCGCTTGAAGGTTTTGAGGTGATGAGGCTATCCTACAACATATAGTATTGAAATACAAACGTAAGAACAAAAATTTTGCAAGGAAAAGCATTGGCCTGTAGTAAAGCCATTCACTTTAACTCCCCAAATTTCAATTAAAGAGGAAAGGGAAAAACCTAAAAAATTCAAGTACCGTTCATCAAAAAGAATCACGCTGCAGTGCTTTGCCACCCCATCCCCCTGTATAATGTCACAAAGTTATAAATCAACAATTTTGACCTCACGACAACTTGCGTCAAACGCCAACAATGCCATCAAAACTAAGGTAATATTATGAAAGCAAATCTATCATGCTACCAACATCTTTGCTTACTGAAATTTTACAAATGACGTCAGAAGATATTGTGGAAAAAACTCAAACAGCGTGAGCTTTGTGGAGGTGCATACTTAATCAAGTAAACAATGGCAGCGAGGCCTCTAACTTGACATGGCCAAGCGATGGTCCCTAGTGTTCGCGTGTAAATGCTTTCATCATTATTTCTTCAACGTGCTTTTCAGCAGAACACGATGAAAAGTCAAGATTACAAAAATGTCCGATCGAAGAGATGCTCTGGAGAGTTTGTTTGGTAATTCGGATTCTTTTTTCTTATTTGGACTTTCTGTATCTTGACCAGTTTATATCTTGTAGCATATTCACTTGTTAACGCAAATAACACTTTGCAAAAACAGTAATGAAAGTATGTCATTATCTAATGGGAACGGTGCACATGACTAATTTCACCCAACAGTTTCGTTTCAAGGCCAAGACTCATGTAAACACGACAGAAAATTAAACGAAGAAATTCGTTAACTGATTTTGCTGTGACACTGATAAGCAGTAAGATAGAAGAAAACATAGATTAAGTTAATATCGACGAACCAACAACAAAGAGGAAATAGCGTTTGGGTAATGTTTGTTTCATAACTTATGATTACAGGAGATTACCCATGAGGAAATGTATTATTGCATTACGTTTAGGTAACTGACTTGTAGGTGACAGCCAGCTTCCATTTTGGTTTATTCCCTACGCAAATATGGATTGCAGTATCTTCATTTTGATTTGTGCCTTAATGCGGTGCCTTATAAGTTTTGGTTGTTTGAAATAATTTAGATTTATGCATAAATGTAATAAAACATAAGGTAATGAAACAAAATGTCCCAATGTCCCATTCTGAATTAACAGTTCAGTTGATTTATCCTATTCCATGTTTTTCATTATTAACAATTAAAAGCTACAAACGTGTACTATTGTACTGTTTTGAATGAACACCTTTAGTAGAGCTATTCCACTTACATATACAAATGATAGTCCACAAGCGTGTTCACAAAGACATATTTTTATGCAGTGCATGTGTTTTGTATCTCTACTTCCAGAAACTATCATTGACTACGTCCCTACGACTGTTAAACTCAAATCGGAAATTACGTCCCGTAAGGTTAAGATAACAAATTAAAGATAAGGTAAATATTCCCGACTCAGAACTACGATACTTATTCAATAGACGTTTCTTTTTTCTTTTGAGTAAGGTGTCGCTGCTAGTCACTGTAATGCTAGACAAGGTAAATGTCCCTGACTCAGAACTACAATACTTATTCAATAAACGTTTCTTTTTTCTTTTGAGTAAGGTGTCGATACTAGTCATTGTAATGACTGAAAATAATTTATTTTCATATAGACTGTGTACTTTGCATCTACGTTATCACGTACTGATTTTTAATGGTAAGCCTTAACCCCCCTTTACATTGGACGGCGTCTTTTCTGCGTCCCGTAGTACGGTCCCGTTTCAGAGTTAAAAAAATACTTTACGTGCCGACAACTGGCTGATCATTGAGCATCCATTCTGCAACCAAAGCGATGCTTGTGCCACCTTTCTACGACCACAGCAATGGCAGTTTTATGGTCGCAGACAGAACGCCGTCCAGTGTAAAGGGGGGGGGGGGTTATGATAGACATTTGTTTAACTAATAATTGCTGTTCCACACATCAGTGACGTCTGTCTCTGTTGTAGGAAAAATTTGTAATATATATGTATATATCCAGATCTACGAAAAAATGATGTGATAACAAATTTAGATCCAGCGTAAATTCAACATTTAATCCACATCATACGCGTATGTCCGAGACGCAGGTGTTTTTGAAATGCTATGACATTATTGGATTATGGTGCGGCTATCGTTGTGGTAACATCAATTACTTAGAGAAAAATATTCAATTCTAAATCTACTACTACAACACTTTGATCTAAATCTACTGCTTTATAAAACATCTTATCTAAGTTCAAAGCTTTTAAACACCCAATATCCAAGGGTTTCTGACACACTCATCTGCCAGATTCAAAATAACGAACTACAGCGAAATTGCTTCTATTAGCTCGACTTAACAATTATAGTTTCGACAGCTGGTATAGATGTTGCTGAGACGTATGTGCGAATATATGGTGAATTTGTCTGAAGTGTTGGGCTTCGTATAATGAATGGCCGCTACAGGCAATATCATATTACCCAGAAGAAGCATAAAAGCCCAACTTTTCAATACCTCTATGTCATTGTAGGATCAAGTGTACATTTACAGCCATCACAGCAGACACACCATGCAAGAACTGGTTGTCTTTCAGACGGCGAGCATCCATCCGTTATGCTTGCACTTTGTTTCTGCACTGTTGGTTTCATGTTGGACAAATAGTTTGCTAACGATAGGCACATACGTGTGCATGTTATATTTTATAACCACAACAGCATTCATCCACTTCGGGTTAATAACATATTAAATGATATGTACATCTATGTGTGTATTATTTATTGTTGTGAATCTTGTCTTATGAATGTTAAGTATTCATTGGATCTCACTTCTCCATGATTACTAACCGACTTGCAAAAATGCCGGCTCATCTGAATAATATCTTGGGACAAAGTAGACCGTACACGCTGCACATAAGTGCCCCGGAATTAGATTGAAACCTAAACCAACATGATGGATGAAAAATCGCTAGGCTTAACAGATACACGTTATGAGGGTGGAAAGCAATATAGTTTGGTGCGTAAATACACGCAGCGAACTTCGGGCTTATAGACTTTGTAAATATTTAATATATGTCATCTTAACCTTAGTAAATTACAGTACTAATCCTTTATTTTGAATAACAAGTGGTTTTTGAAATATTTATGTTAGACACTCCCAAATCTGATTTCTCAAAAACGGAATAAACATTGTGTTACTAAAGGATATGGTGCTATTGGTACTTGATGCTTAAAACTCAGCGGAATAGTGACAGCAAGATAACTTAGAAACAAATATCCGTTTAGCTTATCAGTATTTTGGGTAACATAAATAACCATGGTATAATGGGTGATAATCGAATATTTCCCTGAAGTAAGGCCACAACTGAGTTTTGCTGATACTACTTTAAGTTGAATAAGGGAAAGATTTGATGCCAAAGTAACAGTTCTTATAACTAAACATAATAAAAGCGAGCTCAGCCTACCGTTAGCGTCATCATATGGGGTCGTTTGCCTCCAAAACTGTTTCACTGTGTCCTTTTGTTGAATGCAGCAGGTAGAGGAGATCAGGGTTACCTCGTCAGGTCAGTAACCACAGTGCTTGTCTGTATTATATTTCCGTGCTCCTCTGGCTCACGGCTGCAATGTTCATAGACAACATTTACTTCCTCAGTAAAATGTTCCCTTAAAGTAAAAAAGGTCACAGTTTTGCGAATGTGAGACAGTCTATGTACTCTNACGCGAACACACACACACACACACACTCTCTCTCTCTCTCTTTCTCCTTTTTTTTTTCATGCACTGATTACATCCAACCGTCCATGCACCCAGGTTCCATGTCATCCATTCACGCACGCAATCATTCATCCATCATGTGATATATGCAATTCAATGACTCTCTCTTTCATTTTCTTTTGTACAAATTTCCTACGAACACCACAGAATATAACACCAAGTAAGTCAACCCTTTGTTGCCTAACATGGGTACATGCGCGCTGATGTGTTAGAAGGGAAGCAGGTATGCATATGATTGATGCACGTAGTTGTATTGGTGTGATTGTTTTGTCTAAACTCCCTTATCATTTGCGCTACGAAAACATAGTTGAGGCAGAGACAGTGACTCATGTGATAGCTTAATTGAGCCATAGCAAACTAATGCTACGAAGTCATTGTTTAGCGATACAGGCACCTATGTTAATGATATTTCCACAGACTTTGTATATTTGTTCAAAACACATAAGAGCTATTCTGTTTATCAAATCGTGGTGAACCAAAGATACTTGAGCAGTGATTTAAAACTGAAAATAGCTAGTCTGCGAAGGGACATTAATTAGTCCAATTTACTGAATCGTTTACCCTCAATATATGGATAACTAATAAATCTATTAAATGTGAACTCTAACTTGGCAGAAGCATCTGGGCAAACTTACTTGAAATGCCTTGTGCTTGGCCAAACTTAAAGTATTTGCAAATAATAAATTAGATTTAAAGTTATTTCATGTTATTTTGTTTTCAGTGACTTTGGTCGATTTAACCATCTAGTTTGATCATTTCAAAACATAAAACAGAAACAATTTGATTACATTTTCACACGATCGTTTGAAGATGCTCTTTGTCTTTTTATTGATTTCTGTCACTTTGGCTGTAAATGTTGGTAAACTTAAAGATATAAAAGACGATATATAGCCATTGTATACAGTCAAACTTTGCTAGGTTATACCCATCTACGCACATTAGAGAGTACTTTATAGGTTCTAGTATCACATCTAGTTAGCAAATGGCCACTGGTCCTCTTGGAAGGAGAACAGGAAATTGTCTGTTAAGAAGACTTATCTTTTATTTATGGTATAACACGTAATCTTGACATCTTTTTTCTTTTTATTTATCACGATTCAGTATTTAGTTTTTTAATGTGAAAATTCACCGTGATAAAGAGATAAACGATTGATATATTGTAACACAGTTTTCGAATTTTGGACTTTAAACCTCATTTTATGGTTTCCCTTCAAAAATTATCGACTATTGTACACGGTATCATTCACTCAAGGTAACAGACTTGCCATTTTCTCTGATTGGTTCCACTGAATCCATTTATAGGTAGGTCTAAAGGTAAGCTTCAGGTCAAATTACAGTTGCAGTTGTCTTTATTAGACTTTACTTCTACTTCAAAGTTATAATGTACAAACTCTTTCTATGTCAATTTTTTGTGACATATGCTGCAATTTTAAGAATGAGCATACAGAGAACTGTTCATCATGTCATTCGACACTAGTGACACTTGTGATACAAAGTGGTCGCCGGAAAAGACGAGTACCAGAGCCAACAGGCCTCTATTTTACTACCAAAGGTACGAAGGTTTGATTCGTGCAATGAATTGGTCACCCAACTTGCAACCAATGTTATTAAAAGAACTACTCAAAGATGGCGCCTACGTTTCAAAAAATTATGGCAGCAATGCCAGGAAGAGAAATATTATCACTTTTATAAACCAGCGGAAAGAGTGACATGGACTTCAAAAATCATTGCATGCATCGTACCCAGTACGTTGGATCTGGCGCCATTATGCGTTTTACGATGAGTCCATTTTCATCCTTACAACGTGTTAGTACCAGTAAAATTAATGAAATATTTAGCACTACCTACCTGCCAGACTACATACGATCCCTCACAATTAAGGCAATCGGCTATAATAATGGTTTGGAGATGCAGCAGATACTACGGTATTGGCGAACTGGTTCTGGTTAATGGAAACCCCAACAAGAACGCTACATTAGAATCCGGGGCCAGCACCTTTTGGCATCGAAGAAAACATCTCTGTGGACAGGAATCAACCGTTTACTTTGAAGGATGATAATAGCACACCGCACAGAACCAGGGCAGACCAAGAGATACTTCACCCGGAAGGCATCAATAGGGTAGATTGGGCGGCGCAATCCTCAGACGCATGTTTCATTAAAACCTGTGTGATGAAATTGGCAATCAACTGGCAAAGGATCACTCCTTGCGAAAAACGCCTAAATTCAAAGCTGGAGTCAACTAAGTCCCCTGAAGATTACATCGCTTGAAGGTTTTGAGGTGATGAGGCTATCCTACAACATATAGTATTGAAATTGGCCTGTAGTAAAGCCATTCACTTTAACTCCCCAAATTTCAATAAAAGAGGAAAGGGAAAAACCTAAAAAATGCAAGTACCGTTCATCAAAAAGAAGCACGCTGTAGTGCTTTGCCCCCCCCCCATCCCCCTGTATAATGTCACAAAGTTATAAACCAACAATTTTGACCCCACGACAACTTGCGTCAAACGCCAACAATGCCATCAAAGCTAAGGTCATATTATGAAAGCAAATCTATCATGCTACCAACATCTTTGCTTACTGAAATTTTACAAATGACGTCAGAAGATATTGTGGAAAAAGCTCAAACAGCGTGAGCTTTGTGGAGGCGCACACTTAATCAAGTAAACAATGGCAGCGAGCCCTCTAACTTGACATGGCCAAGCGATGGTCCCTAGTGTTCGCGTGTAAATGCTTTCATCATTATTTCTTCAACGTGCTTTTCAGCAGAACACGATGAAAAGTCAAGATTACAAAAATGTCCGATCGAAGAGATGCTCTGGAGAGTTTGTTTGGTAATTCGGATTCTTTTTTCTTATTTGGACTTTCTGTATCTTGACCAGTTTCTATCTTGTAGCATATTCACTTGTAAACGCAAATAACACTTTGCAAAAACAGTAATGAAAGTATGTCATTATCTAATGGGAACGGTGCACATGATTAATTTCACCCAACAGTTTCGTTTCAAGGCCAAGACTCATGTAAACACGACAGAAAATTAAACGAAGAAATTCGTTAACTGATTTTGCTGTGACACTGATAAGCAGTAAGATAGAAGAAAACATAGATTAAGTTAATATCGACGAACCAACAACAAAGAGGAAATAGCGTTTGGGTAATCTTTGTTTCATAACTTATGATTAAAGGAGATTACCCATGAGGAAATGTATTATTGCATTACGTTTAGGTAACTGACTTGTAGGTGACAGCCAGCTTCCATTTTGGTTTATTCCCTACGCAAATATGGATTGCAGTATTTTCATTTTGATTTGTGCCTTAATGCGGTGCCTTATAAGTTTTGGTTGTTTGAAATAATTTAGATTTACGCATAAATGTAATAAAACATAAGGTAATGAAATAAAATGTCCCAATGTCCCATTCTGAATTAACAGTTCAGTTGAATTGTCCTATTCCATGTTTTTCATTATTAACAATTAAAAGGCTACAAACGTGTACTATTGTACTGTTTTGAATGAACACTTTTAGTAGAGCTATTCCACTTACATATACAAATGATAGTCCACAAGCGTGTTCACAAAGACATATTTTTATGCAGTGCATGTGTTTTGTATATCTACTTCCCGAAACTATCATTGACTACGTCCCTACGACTGTTAAACTCAAATCGGAAATTACGTCCCGTAAGGTTAAGATAACAAATTAAAGATAAGGTAAATATTCCCGACTCAGAACTACGATACTTATTCAATAAACGTTTCTTTTTTCTTTTGAGTAAGGTGTCGCTGCTAGTCACTGTAATGCTAGACAAGGTAAATGTCCCTGATTCAGAACTACAATACTTATTCAATAAACGTTTCTTTTTTCTTTTGAGTAAGGTGTCGATACTAGTCACTGTAATGACTGAAAATAATTCATTTTCATATAGACTGTGTACTTTGCATCTACGTTATCACGTACTGATTTTTAATGGTAAGAATTAAGCCCCCTTACATTGGACGGCGTCTTTTCTGCGTCCCGTAGTACGGTCCCGTTTCAGAGTTAAAAAAATACTTTACGTGCCGACAACTGGCTGATCATTGAGCATCCATTCTGCAACCAAAGCGATGCTTGTGCCACCTTTCTACGACCACAGCAATGGCAGTTTTATAGTTGCAGACAGAACGCCGTCCAGTGTAAAGGGGGGGGGGGGGTTCAGGCAGCACTGCTGGCCAACCCCTTATGATAGACATTTGTTTAACTGATACTTGCTGTTCCACACATCAGTGACGTCTGTCTCTGTTGTAGGAAAAATTTGTAATATATATGTATATATCCAGATCTACGAAAAAATGATGTGATAACAAATTTAAATCCAGCGTAAATTCAACATTTAATCCACATCATACACGTATATCCGAGACGCAGGTGTTTTTGAAATGCTATGAGATTATTGGATTATGGTGCGGCTATCGTTGTGGTAACATCAATTACTTAGAGAAAAATATTCAATTCTAAATCTACTACTACAACACTTTGATCTAAATCTACTGCTTTATAAAACATCTTATCTAAGTTTAAAGCTTTTAAACACGTAATATCCAAGGGTTTCTGACACACTCATCCGCCAGATTCAAAATAACGAACTACAGCGAAATTGCTCCTATTAGCTCGACTTAACAATTATAGTTTCGACAGCTGGTATAGATGTTGCTGAGACGTATGTGCGAATATATGGTGAATTTGTCTGAAGTGTTGGGCTTCGTATAATGAATGGCCGCTACAGGCAATATCATATTACCCAGAAGAAGCATAAAAACCCAACTTTTCAATACCTCTATGTCATTGTAGGATCAAGTGTACATTTACAGCCATCACATCAGACACATCATGCAAGAACTGGTTGTCTTTCAGACGGCGAGCATCTATCCGTTATGCTTGCACTTTGTTTCTGCACTGTTGGTTTCATGTTGGACAAATAGTTTGCTAACGATAGGCACATACGTGTGCATGTTATATTTTATAACCACAACAGCATTCATCCACTTCGGGTTAATAACATATTAAATGATATGTACATCTATGTATGTATTATTTATTGTTGTGAATCTTGTCTTATGAATGTTAAGTATTCATTGGATCTCACTTCTCCATGATTACTAACCGACTTGCAAAAATGCCGGCTCATCTGAATAATATCTTGGGACAAAGTAGACCGTACACGCTGCACATAAGTGCCCCGGAATTAGATTGAAACCTAAACCAACATGATGGATGAAAAATCGCTAGGCTTAACAGATACACGTTATGAGGGTGGAAAGCAATATAGTTTGGTGCGTAAATACACGCAGCGAACTTCGGGCTTATAGACTTTGTAAATATTTAATATATGTCATCTTAACCTTAGTAAATTACAGTACTAATCCTTTATTTTGAATAACAAGTGGTTTTTGAAATATTTATGTTAGACACTCCCAAATCTGATTTCTCAAAAACGGAATAAACATTGTGTTACTAAAGGATATGGTGCTATTGGTACTTGATGCTTAAAACTCAGCGGAATAGTGACAGCAAGATAACATAGAAACAAATATCCGTTTAGCTTATCAGTATTTTGGGTAACATAAATAACCATGGTAATAATGGGTGATAATCGAATATTTCCCTGAAGTAAGGCCACAACTGAGTTTTGCTGATACTACTTTAAGTTGAATAAGGGAAAGATTTGATGCCAAAGTAACAGTTCTTATAACTAAACATAATAAAAGCGAGCTCAGCCTACCGTTAGCGTCATCATATGGGGTCGTTTGCCTCCAAAACTGTTTCACTGTGTCCTTTTGTTGAATGCAGCAGGTAGAGGAGATCAGGGTTACCTCGTCAGGTCAGTAACCACAGTGCTTGTCTGTATTATATTTCCGTGCTCCTCTGGCTCACGGCTGCAATGTTTATAGACAACATTTACTTCCTCAGTAAAATGTTCCCTTAAAGTAAAAAAGGTTACAGTTTTGCAAATGTGAGACAGTCTATGTACTCGGAATGCTCCAAGTTAAAACAAGTGTACTGTTCTTCATACGATGTGGCGTACTTTTTCATTTTTCATGTGGTACTTTTTGCTCTTATTATGGTATCCATGAATTAATCGGTGGAACGATAAATGATAAACACTGTATGATTAATTCACTGCTTTACTAAATATGGCAATTTCCGATCGAAGCACAAAGGAGAAAGAATCTATAAAAAACCGCCAGTGCCTTTGCAACACAACACTTTAAAAGCTTGCGCTGCCTTGGTCATTGTTCTTAATTCGATCAAGTTAAAGTTGTTTGTGCTATGGAGGAAAAACATTAACAGTTATTTGCAGTTCTCAGACACAAGATTGACGATCTGATCATTAGCCGTTAATTATCGATTCCAAACCGGCCAGCAATCGTTTCCATAGCTCAAAACTATCAATTTCAATAAGACTACTCTATGGTATTAGCCTTCTTGCAGATACTGGCATCGAGCTATGCAATCAGCCACAAAAGCGTTATTTCATTAGGGACCGAATCATCGGACAGCTACATACACATCACCTTTATGGCTAAAGCAAATGTCAATCCCAGGTGTTCCAAACAACTTACCTGGACCGTAACAGCTCTGTCTCGACAGAATGGAAAGATATTGCATGCGCAGCTCATGATCTATCCTCAATTTTTACTGAATGNCATGCAAGAACTGGTTGTCTTTCAGACGGCGAGCATCCATCCGTTATGCTTGCACTTTGTTTCTGCACTGTTGGTTTCATGTTGGACAAATAGTTTGCTAACGATAGGCACATACGTGTGCATGTTATATTTTATAACCACAACAGCATTCATCCACTTCGGGTTAATAACATATTAAATGATATGTACATCTATGTATGTATTATTTATTGTTGTGAATCTTGTCTTATGAATGTTAAGTATTCATTGGATCTCACTTCTCCATGATTACTAACCGACTTGCAAAAATGCCGGCTCATCTGAATAATATCTTGGGACAAAGTAGACCGTACACGCTGCACATAAGTGCCCCGGAATTAGATTGAAACCTAAACCAACATGATGGATGAAAAATCGCTAGGCTTAACAGATACACGTTATGAGGGTGGAAAGCAATATAGTTTGGTGCGTAAATACACGCAGCGAACTTCGGGCTTATAGACTTTGTAAATATTTAATATATGTCATCTTAACCTTAGTAAATTACAGTACTAATCCTTTATTTTGAATAACAAGTGGTTTTTGAAATATTTATGTTAGACACTCCCAAATCTGATTTCTCAAAAACGGAATAAACATTGTGTTACTAAAGGATATGGTGCTATTGGTACTTGATGCTTAAAACTCAGCGGAATAGTGACAGCAAGATAACATAGAAACAAATATCCGTTTAGCTTATCAGTATTTTGGGTAACATAAATAACCATGGTAATAATGGGTGATAATCGAATATTTCCCTGAAGTAAGGCCACAACTGAGTTTTGCTGATACTACTTTAAGTTGAATAAGGGAAAGATTTGATGCCAAAGTAACAGTTCTTATAACTAAACATAATAAAAGCGAGCTCAGCCTACCGTTAGCGTCATCATATGGGGTCGTTTGCCTCCAAAACTGTTTCACTGTGTCCTTTTGTTGAATGCAGCAGGTAGAGGAGATCAGGGTTACCTCGTCAGGTCAGTAACCACAGTGCTTGTCTGTATTATATTTCCGTGCTCCTCTGGCTCACGGCTGCAATGTTTATAGACAACATTTACTTCCTCAGTAAAATGTTCCCTTAAAGTAAAAAAGGTTACAGTTTTGCAAATGTGAGACAGTCTATGTACTCGGAATGCTCCAAGTTAAAACAAGTGTACTGTTCTTCATACGATGTGGCGTACTTTTTCATTTTTCATGTGGTACTTTTTGCTCTTATTATGGTATCCATGAATTAATCGGTGGAACGATAAATGATAAACACTGTATGATTAATTCACTGCTTTACTAAATATGGCAATTTCCGATCGAAGCACAAAGGAGAAAGAATCTATAAAAAACCGCCAGTGCCTTTGCAACACAACACTTTAAAAGCTTGCGCTGCCTTGGTCATTGTTCTTAATTCGATCAAGTTAAAGTTGTTTGTGCTATGGAGGAAAAACATTAACAGTTATTTGCAGTTCTCAGACACAAGATTGACGATCTGATCATTAGCCGTTAATTATCGATTCCAAACCGGCCAGCAATCGTTTCCATAGCTCGAAACTATCAATTTCAATAAGACTACTCTATGGTATTAGCCTTCTTGCAGATACTGGCATCGAGCTATGCAATCAGCCACAAAAGCGTTATTTCATTAGGGACCGAATCATCGGACAGCTACATACACATCACCTTTATGGCTAAAGCAAATGTCAATCCCAGGTGTTCCAAACAACTTACCTGGACCGTAACAGCTCTGTCTCGACAGAATGGAAAGATATTGCATGCGCAGCTCATGATCTATCCTCAATTTTTACTGAATGAGCACATACCTGCCTACCCACACACAGCAACAGTGCATATTACCCCTTCACTTCGAAGTGGCTGTGTATGTAAGCATCTTCTACATGCCAACTGACAACCCTTGGTCAGATGCATCAGGGGTAGTTAACGCAGTGATTTGTTTGTGAGTTGCCGGGAATGCACATTAATGAAAAGTTGTCATAATGGCTGATGAATGTCTGTTCATCCACACCACAGCCTACCAGGGACTAATATGGCGGGGAAGGTGAAAGATTAACTGCAGCGGGAAATAAAAAAACGAAGACCTTGCGAAGAAGGAAACTGTGGATTGGATTGTAGGGTCTGGATCCAACATTTCTGCGTGTTTGGTTAACCAATATTGCCACGCTACAATGACCGTTTAAGTCAAGCTATCCGATTTAAAACTCATTTGTAATGGCTAATTCATATAGGAATAATAAATCCCAAAACAACCCGAGTGTTATGACAGATATACCCAAAGTGGCCTCAAATAACCTTGGTTTCAATATTGGGTCTATGGCACATCACGAAATGAATATACATGTATTTCCCCTAAAAGCATGCCCTTGGCCGATTTCCTTTCGTTTGATTAATGGACTGTGATTGGAGACACGTCATTAAGTTTCCAAACAAGAGCATATGCACTCCTACGTTATACCGGAGTTCTTCAACATAAGGGGCGAGGAAAAACTGCTTGTCTTTCCTTTATGAAAATGAAAATGAAAACATACGTGTGTGTGTGTGTGTGTGTGTGTGTGTGTGTGATTCACTTTTTAGAATGAGTATTGAATTCGGTGAGTTTTTAAATAAGGTGATAGATACAAATGGGTCTTTGTATAGAAAGTTGCAATGTCAATTATTCCCACATAGTTTTCACGACATGTCAGGAGACATGTAAACATGATAAGACGGTCTAAAAATGCCAGAGCACGTGTCACCTTCTTGGAACGCCACTTTTATCAGAAACAGTTTTGCAATATGACACCTCCCTGTTTCCACAAGGTATCACTGATAATGGAATCATAGCAATGCCAATGTCATTAGTATGTACGGTAAAAGTGCGGACTTCTCCTTCACTTCCATCAAAGTCTTCAACTATCATGCATATTAGATCAGAGAATAATAAGGCGACCGGGTAGTGTATGGTTGCTCATTTGAATAGCTCTCAGTATCGTCTAATTGGTGTAGCTTTTCACAATGTATTGATTATCCTGTCAGTTAGCTCATATAACAGGCCACTTGGTTCTTAATCTATGACGTTTGTCATGACATGGGGAAACATGGACAGATTTTGCTTTATTATTTAAATGAAAGACCATTTGTGAGGTCATATACATGTATATATTCAATTTCTATTGGTTCTTTTCTAACCGTGACTCCAAACCAATAAAGCGTCTGAGACATGCGGCATTTTCAAAAACAAACATGAAACTTCGTTGACGTTTATTGGAGGTATAAGGTAACCTTATATAAACTGATTCTGTAGTGCATGTACAAATGAAATTTATACAAAAGGATGAATTTGTATTGCTGAGGCATTACCTTATTGGTGGAATCCACATCCAGTTACGCTACAATGGCTCAGATTACAGGCTTTGTGGTCTACAATAGTTCCACAGATACATGTAGGCCTACCATAGTTAAATATTTTAAAAAGAGGATATATATCACATCCTCTATTGTAAGCTAGATGCGGAGACAAAACGTGACATGTAATCTGGTACGGAGAACCAGGTGCAGTTTCCACAGATGATGCACAATGAAATCCAAATACTCACTTTATGTCTCCTCCTCCTTCCTAGTGCACCACAAACTTTCATAATTCCATTCACAACAAGAAAGAAGGGAACAAAGAATATTGGTTGTTCGATATTTGGCCAAACAAGGCCGCATTTATTATACATAACCACACTATACTAACAATTAATGTAACAAATTGTTGCCTGTTATAAATGTTATGACCTCAGGGATAAAGGTTATATATCAAATATTCGATACGACTCATCATCCTAAAAATTATGATGCATCTCTATACTATCTCCTGAAAAATAGAATCTGAAAAAAGTTGTTGGTTACAAATGCCATGGTCACATGAAACGTAGTTCAATGAAATGAATTTTTTAAAATTTCTCAAAGGAACGGACAGTTCTCCTTCCTAGGTCAAGAATTTTTGCAACATTTCCCATGAGACCGCTTTCTCTTTTTCCTTTTTGACTAAAAAGCTTCATCTACAAAACTAAATTAAGACGTATTAGCAACAGACGCATGATCAAACTATTCCATTATGAATAAGCTCCTTCTCAATCCGCTTACAAGTACGCGGTACTTCGTCATGACTTTTTTATCTATTCATTTAGTTTCATTTTGAAATACACAAGGTGATTCTGGAGTTACATCTACCGGTTAGAGTAAAGACTTGGCATTTAATATGAAATATTTCAGTTTAAAAGGTATGTCTAGGTATAAAACGCGTTGTTTAAAAAACTTTTATCTCATCTGAGATATGTGAATACAGAAATGTGTACACATTTGTAAGCACCAAAATTAATTGACCACCCAATATGCGGCAACTTCATTGGGTAGTACACTTTGGGCTGGTTTGACTATAATGTACTGTTTAAATATATGAACGAACAGATTATTGTGCCACAGTGGTGTACCTAAGCAGAGGCCATGTCAAGGGTGTCTACAACTTACTACCAGAAAGCAGGACCCATAGTTCTTACAGTTTTGCTGCTACAACTAAACAAAGGCAACACGTTCTCTTTAGAACGAAAAGTAGATTGCCAACAGAAAGCGTTTTAAGGCCATTTGAAAACTCCAGCGTGGTTTTAGCATGTAACTATACCAGACGACTTCTAAGAAAGGCATTGTGAACAGCACATAATGGTCGTCGATTTTTTTTTACATCAACGGTTTCGGGCACAACATTGCATTCATGTGCCTTTCACTATTGAGGTCAGATTTCATTTGTATCGCCAAGCTGGTCAAATCAGAGTCCACAGACAACCATGAAGAGGTCTACGACATAGCGTTTGTCGCCCCTAGAGTGACTGAGGTCGGTGATCACATCAGTTTTTGGTGTGGAATTCACATTGGTGCCAAATAAAAAAAATGTAAATCATCGATGGAAACCTGAACCATGTCAGATACAGGAATATTCTGGAAAAAACTTGCCTGCCGTTTGTTAAAGGGCACCCCAGGAATTAAATTTTTGTACAAGATGAAAATGTCTGTCCACAAAGAGCAAGCTCCTTGTCACTGCCACGAGGTGTCGCTAAGAAGCGCTCATTTCTTTTTTGAAATTACAAGTAGACATATCATTTTTAACAGAACTCAAGGTGCTTCACAGTATCCGTACATAACATTCCTAATAGTTCGGCTTACGGAGTGGTTGTAAGTTTTGATTTCAAAAAGAATCAAATCACGAAAGTTTTTACATATACTTAAAATTGTTCATAATATGTGAAAAGAGAAAGTCTTCTTACTCCAAAGCGGTTGACAGATGTATTTAAAGAACTTTCGCACCTGCAAGCGGAATACATAAAAAACCTACGCAGACTGTTAGTAAGCAGAAAGAAGGACAATCTATCCAAGTATTGAAAACAAGATTAGGTCACGCTTCTATCCATCACAAGTAATCTCATAAACAGGTCAGACCTTAATAAAATGACGATACCATCAAGGAGGAAATAACCGAGATGATTTTTAGAAGCAGTTCCTATCAGGGACCACTTCTTCACACTTTGGCGAACAAAAAAGAAAAAGCAATAAATTTAATGACACAGTCTTTGAAATTTGCATTGATTTTTAGAATGCGTTTGACAACACGTATCGACCGGTACTTTGTCAAAAATGCAGGAATAAAATCTCCCAGCTAACTTGATAACAATCGTCAGAGAGGCCCTACAAAATTCACAACGCTCGTAAAAGAAGCCCCTTTTATTTCAACTAAGTCAGTCAGGAGTGCAAGACCATTTTGTTTGAAGGGCTCTCTTGTTCTTGCAAGTTTCTCTTTGTAAAGATAAAATGCAAGGAGTTATTTATAGATATGAAAAATATAAAAGATGTGGTTTTGAATTTCTATAGAATCTATAGAAACACAATAATCCCTGGGGAATTAATCTGAATGCAAAGTTAAACCATCAAGTATTGAGCAAGAAAGTCAAACGGATGACGAAAAAAGAAAAAAAAACAGGAAAAGGTGTGTTTAGGTGCTGTTGGAACAGTATCCGTACATATTATTCAGGCCTACCCAACTACCAGACTCGGCACATAAGGATCCTGAATTAACCGGTATATCGGACCACACTACCCGTTTTCAAGGTGTGTGTCAGATCGCATTTCGGAGTATCATACCCCAGAACAAATTTTGTAGGAAGACCGCGGGCTCATCCTGTCGGTGTTCTGCCTGATACTCTGAAATGCGATCTGACACATCTTGAAAATGGGTAGTGTGGTCCGATATACCGGTTAATTCAGGATCCTTATGTGCCGAGTCTGGTAGTTGGGTAGGCCTGTTATTGGAACAAAGAAATAAGATTAAATAGTATTGCAGATGTATGATGGTCATATGATAAGACCCCCGCTTGTTCTGATTTGGCAAATTGACAAATATGAAGGTTTCCATTAAAAAACGCCCTCGGACATCCTTTGAAAATTTTGAATAACAATCAAATCTTTTTTTCGGAGACTGAATATTTACTTAGCTTGAAGGTATCTTCTGACCATTATGATTTGACCAACAGAAAAAAGAAAGTATTTTTCTGCGTGCTGATCGAATTCTTGCGGCAGTTTACCATGCTTTGAGGTCCAAACTAAAATTATGTGTCAACCATTCGGACATATTGTCTATAAATCAGCTAAACGCAGCCCAAAGCATCGGAGAATCTGTCTGCAAAAAAACTCGTGGGAAAAAAAGAATCATATTCATAGAGCATTGTCGCTAAATCCGAAAAAATTAGAGTCAGTTATGCTGTCTATTTTTCTCACTTAATCCCACTTTTGTATTCATGGAATGTCAAACGTTTTGGTCATATATTGATTTCTGTCTTTTAATACAATAATGGGAGCATCTCTTAATATTATAGTAAAATGGACATTACAACGCAAATATTTTAAATTTCTGCATCACAGATGATGGGTACGAACACAAAGCAGCTCGTGTCCTTGTATCCTTTAATGAAGGCTATGGATATTATAATTCTTCTATAATTCTTCCTTAGTAATTACAGTAATCTGAATGAATATTAAGTTACACTATAAACGCAGCAAACACCAAGAGAAAAAAAACTGATCAGCCATGCAGTCGACTTCAAAGTGCTGAAAGGTTATTTCACAATTGGTTATACGATTGCTAAGCAATATAACTGGAAACATCTTGCTTTCTTGCATATTAGATCTCGCATATTTCACATTTGCAGGTCATTTTAGTGATTATGTCTATTCTCGATTGAATTGCATATATTGACATTTTGAAAGCATTTTATATGGAAAAAAACCTTGATCGATTATCGATGAAAGCGACTTCATCAACTCGAACACGATTTCAGTGTGACGTGGGTGAACGCGGGTGCTGTACTAACACTTCATATTTACATTCTCAACATTATTAATATATTCCATTCATCCCATAAAAAACAGCAAAAAAGAGGGATTCTTTCTAGCATTCTCAAAGTGAACAAAACGTGATATGCTGAAATGTGAGGTTTGTGGCTTTGTTCGTGCGTGTAGCCAATGCAATTGCATGGTGCTAAAGCTATTCAAAAAAAAAAAAAAAAAAAAAAAAAAGAAAAAGAAAAAAAAGGTTTTGAAAAGAATTCACTATTTCTTGTTTCCAAAGCACGAAAGGTATTAGTCTTTGAATCAGATGTCACGTGTCAGATGTCACAGAACTTTCTATTCTATCTGGCATATCACACTACAATTTATGCTTATTCAAGCGAAATAAATTCTCTTTTAATGGGTAGTTCATCTCACACGATGTGATGTTACCCACACAAATACTATTACCAACACGCTATACCTTGAAGACGGCAACATTAAAGACGTTATACTGTTTTGCCTAGTATCAATTTATAAAAAAACGACTGTGCCATTTAGGTGGCACATAGATGGGGATGACGCAGTCACTGCTACCTACACGTAAACACACAACGGGCCGTTTCTGTTTAACAACGTTCACAATACGTAATTATGAGGAAAGTATCTGGCACAAGTTTCGCACCTGCTGCCTCTGCAGTTCTTGTCCTAATGTCGACTCTGACCCCATAGTCGGGATACTTTGTGGTTTGGTAATGAATCAACCCCGTTAAAACGTTTATGATTATTGCCGTTGGCCACATACAAAGACGCCAAATAGGCCATCTACCTGGTGCACTTTATGCCGGAACTATTGAGTTAGTTTTAATTAAAGATTTCGCAACCACCTAAACCTTTCAGCAAGATTAAGTAGATTGTTTGTTCCACGATTGTATCTGCCATAAGCAGAAATTCCTGGAAAATCTGTCTCAAAGTAACACTCCTAATATATTTAAGTATTTATGCTAAATGGATCATATCTCAAACTAAACCAGGGGGCGTACGCCAAAAGTTCATACAGTTGTACACTGGCGCCCCCTCATCCCCATGAAAAGAAAAACAATGCTGATGAATAAATGCCTGTCAACACTGTTGGCTTATTTGTTGAGTTACTTTGATCCCTGAAACCAAATCGGTTACTTCACTCTACAACTCTATCTGATTTGCCTGTATTGACAAAGAGGCATTTGCTTGACCTTTAAACCTTGTTTATTTTTCCGTTTGCCAAGACTGAATGCCCTTGAAACTCCAAGTGACCACCGAATTCTGGGAGCAGATTCAGATCAGATTTTAAAGACTAAATGCACTTTGTCTTCCACGTGATGAATCCTGAAACTGATATTGGTAAAGATTTGTCTCTCTTAGTAGTGTCGGTCGTCAAATTCTTCGACCGCATTTTAAAATGCATTGAGTTTTATTCAACACTGTTTATCTTTTACGTGGGGTCGACCATATTTAGTCCGCTGATCAGCTTGTCCGCGGATCATCTGTTCATAAAGCGCCCAAATATACATCTTCAAGTTCTTATAAATCTGCTCAAGTGTCATAACCATACAACAGAGTACAAATTGAGTACAAATTTACTCTCACAAAGATAAGTGAAAGTGCATTCATTGGGCAGTTTGGTGACCGTGACCTTCGGTCAAATGGAAAAGGGTTGGTCGATACCATTCAGTGTATAACCACCTTAAGTTTTCTATTGAATGCGTACGAAAAGAACCTATGGTATCATACGTGGGTTAACCACAGAGAATCCGTAACGCGAATACGTGTATCAAAACACCTGCTCCTCCATGTTACGTGGTCGGTTGACATTTTCCTTTTTGAGTTGACATCTATTTACCTGTTGAATGGTAATTTAGGAGAAAATATTGTGCAAAATAAAATTTACGTTATAGAAGTAATGGTCTGGCTCTTATCGGCATAGTTGACCGTCTTCGGCAGTGTGCAAAGTAAGGAGCGGTGTGTCCTACAACTTCTCTCAAATCTGACTCTGCCTATGTTTGACCGTTGGCAGCATGGAGAAGTGAGATCATCCGGTGATGGGGCAGTGTGAGCATTGAGTGTCCTGCGTCGCCTTCTCTCCTCACAATCCTGGGCTAACCGTCCCTCCTGATGACTGGGCTCCTGTGCGATTTTGTGCAAAGGGGTTTATACTGAACTGCAGCATGGTTTCTTTGCAGACTTGCTTCAGCTCACCAAAGACAATCAAGTTACGTGATATTCTGGTGCCCTCCATTCTGCTAGCTTGTCCAATCCATTTTGTTCTTCTCTGGCTCAGGACAGGGGCAATGCTTGTTGTTTCTGCCAACTTTAAGACAGAGTCCTGCAACTTGAGTCTAAGATTCTTACGTTAAACATCTTAGATGAAAGTCGTTGACTTCCCCTTCTCAAACTTTGAAGTTGATCCATGTCTCAGGGGTACACAGAAAGGGGAAAAAACACACGTACCTATGTACATGTTTAATTATACTAGTAGCAGTATAATCACCAATATATTAAATAACATTACCTTTTTCTATCGTAGTTATCAGTCTTTAGTGTATCATATTGGTTTATTTCATGGTTCGGCCTTGAATAGATCTAGAACCCACTAAACTTATTCACTGCGTCATAGAATACATTAAACACAGAAAGATAGTGAACAGGTTGTAGAGTCCGATTGAATTTCACTTATTATATGTTATGTTACAAATAAACAAAATCTTTATGACGAGACCTCTATCAGTCCTTTACACATAGGCACCTCACACGCAATCCCTGCGTAGAGAATACACAAAAGAATGCTGAAGAAACGAGAGTTAGCTGGTATAACGAAAAAATACCTGCATATTCAATTTAAAGTAAAAAAGAACCCATCTGTACAAAATGAAGGGATTTTTGATAAACTTGGTATTTATATCAAAATCTATACGGGATCGACCTGTTTTTTTCGTATGCTTCTCTTCAGTAGTACTCTAAGCAAAATGCACATTGAAACGACAAGCCGTTTGGCAATTTAGGATTTGCTGAGGCCCATGTCATAGTATGCAACTAATTATTTGAAACCTATTTCAGTTGTCTTGGTATGGATTCAGATCTCATCTAGTCTAACAAACTGCTTTAAATCGGCAAAACACTCTCTTATAGCCAAGCTGGCTACATCTTTTCGCGTACCTCAAATACTCGTATAACTACTTTGTAACTGCCATCCTTTGACATGTGCTCATATCTGACCCTTGCCACATGAAATATTAAAAACCCAAACTCTCGATGGTTTGAACAATATTTTTGGAGAACCATACATTAAATAAAACAATTTATAGAAATTTCACCCCAAGATATTTTTTCTCATTTTTATGGGGCGCCTTCTGTTTCCATTTACCTGACCAGACCCTGTAGCATGTCGAGCGACTTCGGAGTCTTTTAAGGCCTATCGGACTGATTGGAGAGTGACTTTACACTTGCGACACTTAGTTACTCCATAAAGGTACTGTCTTGCAATGGCTGATCGCTATCCTATTTTGAACATTTCCACACATGGACGACCAATGAACTGTAATGGAGACCAAAGAAGACGGCGTGAGATATTATTTGGACACCACCTGCCACCAAGACAGAGAGGTGACCAAAACCCCTTTCAAAGAGGTGGTAACCCCGGTATTTTTAACCATATGTTTTGCGAACTCGCCGAGGTCGAGCGCTTGTTGCTCAGCTTCAGTCCTGGCTTTATATATTTTCCTTTCTTATTACACAAATTACACTGCATTACCCAAATCATAGTTCAAAAGAAAGGTAAAAGCAGCGTTCAGTTTGTTCGTTGTAAAGCAATACTGCCAAACAGCTCCTTCTCAACCCACATATACCCCATAATTGGGCAACTTCTGTTGCAGCATATTTCTATTTAATTATCCATTTATTTATTCATTTGTTTACCTGTTTCTTTTGCATGCAATGAAGAATAATAACAAAAATAACATAAATCTGTGTATTAGGAAAATCAAACGATTTATACACGAAAGTGGACCCGTCGTGCATGGGCAAAGCGTGGGCCGTGGGTAGGTCAGTGAGACGAGGGTGAACCAAAGGGACTGGTCTGGAACTCCTAACAATTTACAAACATTGGCAACTTGCCCGACATATATGCTCCTGTGTGGTCAAGAAATGCTGTAACTCTGCAGCACCTGGGTTGTGACATCTCCTTTGAAGTTTTAAGTGTTGTTACTGTGCCCACTCACTATCTTAGTAACACTTATCCTACTGTGCAATACGTCTTGCATTACCGTTTTTTGCCAATATCATTTAAATCTCTCGCGTCTGATCTCTCACCAAGGAACTTGCAAACACCAGGGGCACTTGTATACTGAAATGACTACATGGGAAAATTCCTTTTAGTTTTGGCTTAAACGGTGATAACAACCATGATAGAGTTAAAAAAAGGATACTCCGAGAATTTCGTAGTAATGTAAGAATTAGGCAATATTTAAAAAGCAATTTTGTTTTAGTTTAAATAATAAAGTGAGATTTGCTTTTTTTATCCAATATACGTATATTTGGCGTATTTAGAAAAACAAATCAATGTAAAAGGGTGTGAAAATGCCTATTTAGACGAAAAGCGACATTTACTTTTGGTCAGACCAACCTGAATTTAAAAGAAAAGTAGGGCCTATAGTAAAGATCGACTAGATTATCTCGACTGAATGGAATGTATTCTGATGACATGTTTTCTACGCTACTTTAAAATTTAGGTCGATTGCGGTAATCTCTGATAACCATATTAATGTAAACAGAATTTTTTACGATAAACTTAACGTTCATCTATGCCGCATAATGACTTCCCTTAGCCTTTCTAATGAAAATTAAACAATTTGCGTTTCAAAAATAACAGTTTCTATGTGATATTTATGATATTTTGAATTCAACTAAATCCATAAAATCGTTTGGTATCAGGATATTGACATAAACGAAATTACTTTTTAACGGAGATCAAACTAAGCATGCACTTGGTATGAGAAATGCCTAATTTATACGTTGGGTAAATGATTGTCGATGACATCAGAGTAATGAATTCATTACGACTACCCAAAGTCATTTTTTTAACTGAGTTAAAACCCTTTCTCGAGGTAAAACAGACAGGTGTCGGCCTACGGAGGATTGAGGACATACAATGCGTTTGCGGAGAAAGAGTCAGAAAAGCACGCGGTAGATATCGCAATCAAACAGTAGAGGCAAAAGCAGTGTCGCACAGAGTTTAGCAGAAAATGGTTTTTTTCAGTTTTCAGAGACGGCGTGAGAAAGTTAAGCAGATAACTTTGTAACTGCCAATATGAAGAAGATGAATTGGTAAATGAAAGTTATTTACTACTTTTTGCAAGGCCAAAAAGTTATGCGGAGAACTTTACTGCCAATGTGAAGAAGATGAACTGGTTAATGAAAGTTATTTACTATTTTTTGCCCACTCAAGGCAAAACAGAAGACATTTCAAAATATTTTTTAAAGTAAGAATAAATTATATATGCTTCATTCCAAATGTTATATAACCAGAGTACACATTTTAGTCAAATCTGCTTGCAACACAGCTTTCTCAAATCACAACGAAATCCGCCCAAGACGCAGCAAATGAAAAAAGGTTTTATAGCATCTATGTACTAGCACGACTCATTATAAATTCCAGCCGAATTAACAAACTCAAAACCCATATTCTGTTGTAAAAATATTGCACTTATGTTTACTAAGGATATAGACGAAGGGTAATTTGTGATACTACACAGGCTGTATATAATACATTTATAAATACATGAATATTTTTTTGAGTGCAAAATACACGCATTTTTTTGCAGTTAGATATGTTCTCTTCGCATAAGTTTTACAATATAAAATGCTACTTCTTGTTGTCAACACAAACACGTACATGAAATGACATCAATTGACATCTAGTGACATTATATAATGACTTCGAGGGTAATATACGGACGAAAGATACACTTCAATATGCCCTACAGTTACAAATGATAGCAAAAATAAACATATTATGGTAACCCTTATCTATATTTATGGCACTTATTAACTCATAACAATGTCAGTGACATCGTAACTCATGAATACACAAACTGGCGACTTCTGCTGGCCGTGTTATCTTTGGCAGCATATAGCACATTTTCGGCACATTTACGGAGAGAATTGCCACTTCATTTTTATAACTGTTGTCCGAAGTATTGCCAAGTAGTTTCACTGGACTGACGTGTATTCCTTTTACGCCTACATAATGTCTGAAGGATTTGAACGCATCCTTAAGGATATAGGTAAGTAATCCATATATATGTTTTGCATATACTAGAATGTGTACAACCTGCAACTACAGTAAAAGAACGCTGCAAATGCAAAATGTAGGCCTACTTTTCGCTTGTGAAAATAGTTTCATTGGATCTTAGTTTTGGTAGTCAGAAAGTTTTCATTTATGATAGATATAGAGAGGGACTAACAAGTCATCATCAAGACTGAGGTAATTACCTGTTCACCAAGTCTGTGAGAGTGAATAGAGCAAACAGTCAACATGTAAATCAAATTTCTGGATCTACCATAAATGAAAACTTTCTGACGAACTCCATCGCTTATTTACTATGTAAGGTCTCGCCAATACTTCTGAAAAATCAGAGCTTAAATGCTGCAGATAAAGACTTTATGAAGTTATTTGTCTTAAATGAATTATAAAAATCAACCGGCTGTGGATAGTCCTTCAATGGACAAGCTAAAAATGATGTCATATGCTTTCTTTAGGCTCTTTCGGTCGAAAACAAATCGAAGTGTTCGTCATTGTCAACTTATGTGACTTAATGACTGGGTGGACGATTCTGATACCAATCTTTATCGGTGCCCAGCCACACTGGGAGTGTCCAGCCCTTAACAACACCGTTCCCTGGTCGGAATGGAGCAATACCACGACAGTACCCGATTGGGACCAAGGAAATAAAAGCATGAGTCGTGTAGATGCCTGCACACCGGACAATGGCGTATGCCAAGGCATAAAATATACGTCAGAATTTACGTCGATCGTGACTGAGGTAAGATTAGCATGAAAAATAGTCATTGTAAGGTGCGACACTTACTGCTCTGTAGGACAATTTCTTAAGTAAATACCAGGGTAACGCCGTAGATAAGAGACAATTATGACAATTGTATTGAAGAAAACGCCCCTTTGTATTTATCTTCTTAATCTACAAGGACAGAGGCGGCTAGAGATCTTTTTTTATTTTATAAATTTTTTACCTCTTTTTCATTTCTTTAAAATACAGTCATGTTGAAACGGTGAAACAGCGCCCGTAGGCCTATATGATATTTGTTGTTTTTCTTATTTCATTTTCTCCCCAATGTATCAGCTCATTAATAAAAAATCTTAACAAATTTATTTAACAAGCTTCTCATTAATCCAGAAGAGTTCATTGGCACCATACAAAAAATATCTTCATTAGATGTATTCCTTTGTGTGATATTTTCAGTGGAATCTAGTCTGCGCCTTGGATGAAATAAGCGACATCGTCACTACAATACAAATGGCAGGGATTTTCTTTGGCGCACTTGTTATCAGTCAGCTCTCGGACGCCTTTGGTCGGAAACCTGTCTGGTTTGCTACCATGACGGTCAACTCCATTGTCGGCTTTTGCAACGCTTTTGCTCCCCGATGGGAAATATACGCCGCTATGAGGTTTTTTAATGGAATGTGTGCCGGTGGTAAGAATAGCAAAACCCGTCTTGAATGATCCATATATAGAGGTAGATGGCTCTCAGAAACCATAAGTGCCGACATTATTTTAATTCGTGTTCCCTTGTGAAAACATCCTCAAAAAAAGTAACAGCACCAGTTGCGACATATTTTAAACATTTTACCTTCTTTATTTATTCACTCTATATTTTGGAAAGCAATAAATATGAAGTGGCCATTATTTTCTCAGTAACGGTATCCTGTTCAAACAAAAAAAGGAATTCACTTACCCGGCTCATGATAATTTCAGGTTTACTGATCGTGAGTTACGTGTGGCCTATAGAGTTCGTTGGTGCCAAGTGGAGAGTGGTGAACGGTGCTGTGGGTTTCTGGCAGGTTGGAAACATGCTGTTGGCTCTCCTAGCTTACTTCATCCGTGACTGGAAGACGCTGGTGATGGTGACCACCCCCATCCCTACAGTGTTAGTCTGGTTTTTGTGGAGGTGAGACATAAAACACCAATTTGAAGTCAACTGAAAACAAGTGATATTGTTTTAAAAAGCTGATGTTTGTATATAGTTTTGTAGTTCTTGTAACATTGTTTTATTTCTATTTTTATCTTTTCTTTTTTAGTTTCAGGTGTTTATCTCTATCTAACAACGGTGGTTAGTTAAGATAAATTTTTATTTTGCATGGGCGTGTCCGACAGTCTGAAATCTCATTAGTTCGAAAGTGTTTGGTACAATGTAAGAGGGCTGATTGGGCCACAGTTCTTGGTACGAGAGTTTGAAGGTTCAAAAGTCAAATGGTCTCAGAGTAACTTTTAGTGAATTTTTTTAATAACACTTTTCTTTATCTATGATTACAATTTTATGATTAGGCAACTTGGGAACAAAGTTCCGGACAGTGAATCATCGTTACAACGATCTTTCAACCGGTTAGAAATGTAAGGAACACTTATGTATAATGAGGTATTTAAAGATTTCTTCCAGAAAGTCCTCGTTGGCTAGCTATGCATGGCAAGGAGCAGGAAGCAGAGAAGGTGCTAGAACTCATAGCAAGAGTCAATAAGAAACCAACTCCAAATTTCGAAGCGTTCAGAAAATATCTGGAAGTGCGTATTTCAATGCAAGATGCCTCATTTTAGATATATCACTGAAGACAACTAAAACCCATGTTACATACAGCCGGTTTAACAGGGGCTTAACTTTGATCCCACAAATGTTTCTCGCCAAAATATTAGTACTTTACCATGACCCAGAATTATTGATATAACATAAACGTCTTTAAAAAGCCGGAATATTTTTATTCATATGAGCACAAACACTAGCATTTCAAATACAGATATTTTACTTCACAATTTTCTGATTTTGTCTTTAATTATAAAGGATGAGAAAAGAAAAGGAACAACAACCGGGAAGTATAGCTACTGGGACTTGTTCCGCACTCCTCTACTCACCCGGCACACACTTGTCCTCATGTTTGCATGGTAGGTGTACGTGGTGGTTTTTGATGATCATACACTGTAAGTACATTGTTGTTGCTGAAGTCATCGATCATTCCTTCTGTCCAGGAGGTAATATATATTTTCTCATGAAAGATTTTAAGAAAACAATTGAATGAATTGACAAATACAGTCATCTTCATTTAAAAAAAAAAACATCGGCGCTTACTTTCTAATACGAATGAATAGTTCAAATTCTATACCATTCACAAAAGGGTAAAATAAGTATTTAACTATGGATATGTGTCACTTAATTAAACAATTATCAAATTTTCAGGTTCGTGTATGGAGCTACGTACTACGGGTTATCGTTGAATGTAAAACACCTGCCGGGTGACATATATTTGAATGCCGTTCTCCTCTCTTCTGTAGAGGTACCAGCTCTAGCATTCGTCGTCATTTTTAGCAATAAGTAGGTGTTTTTCTTTTCTGTTTTGTCTTTGTTGTTTTTCTTTTTGTTATTTTCTTTTTTGTTTTTGTTAATTTTCAATCGGGCGCTGGTGCTATAACTTTTCATCATTCCTGCACGTTACTTTCCCACGTTTTCTTTTACAGACTCGGCCGTCGTCTTACAATGTTCGTAACTATGCTTATTGGTGGACTTGCAACTTTCTCTGTCCTTTTTATTGGCCTTGCAGGTGCGTGTACGTAACAGGCTTTCGAGGGACATTAAGGAGTAGTTTACTGCATGTTGGGTAGATAGCTGCTTCATTAACTCAATAATTGAAATAATGAGCGTCCCCGACGTATTGAGTATACAAAAACTGCCGTATCCCAAATTTCATATTAAGTCACTCTCTACTCACTATACAGATAAATCTCTGCAATTCGCCAATGCAATAAAATGCATCAATTAAATAAGGCGATAATAAAAATATTTTAGGGAAGTTGGAAGAATTGGGCACTGTTGTGACTGTTTTGGCAATGGTTGGCAAATTAGGAGTAACATCGGCATGGAATGTAGGCTATATCTACACTGCAGAGTTATTCCCCACTGTCATTAGGTAACGTTAAAACAACCCCAAATCATATGGAATAAAGATCAAGACATGTCTCTCATGGCTACAATATGTTAAATGTAGGACTAAATACATGTAATAATACTGTATATGCTAATTAAACATTAACATGTAGCTTGACTAAAATACAAAATTTCTGTTCGCTTTATCAAACCTGTTGTGATGAATAGCCTAATGGTTTCTGTGATTTCCAGGAGCATTGGATCTGGTGCAGCCTCAATGGCTGGCCGAATAGGAGGCGTAGTTGCTCCCCAGTTTACTTACTTGGTAAGTGTTTTTTGGTGAACAGGAAGTTAGCATTTTCAGCAATAGAACTTGTCAGTGCTAACATGAAGGGCTGCCTTGTGATAATCCCTTTTAATTCATTCTTTCTTTCTATCATAAGGCGATATTGATCATAAGGCGTCTGTCTTGAGCTTAATATCCTTTTATGCATATATTTAACTTTAGGCTCGACATTTAGATGAACAGAATATTATTTCATATATTATTTTATATATTTTATTCAGGACAAGGTCTCCAAAGAACTACCATTCATTGTGTTCGGGGTCCTGGGGTTAGCTGCAGCATTTCTCGGTCTAACCTTGCCGGAGACCAAGGACCACCATCTCCCAGATAATGTCCCGGAATGGACCTGGTGCAGAAAGGGGAAAAACAAGGAAGATTCTCGGGTAGAAATTAGCATCGTTGGGCACACGCCGGGGCGGTCACAGAGTACGGTGACTTTGGTGAGAGCAGCTAGCATCGACGAGAACATGGACGTTGGATTAAGCATGGATGATGTCGTTAAGGAGTAGCCTAATAACTTTAACTTTCAAGTTACATGATGGGTTATTTACCTCGTCTTTCTACTTGTGAAACGCTAATAGTAACTCTGGCCTTAGAAAAACAGAAGAAAGAGGCTTCTTACAGTGATATGTAGGCCTATCAAAATATATGAATTTCTCAATTAAAAAAAAAAGGAAAGACTGAAAGAAATGTAGGAAGTAAAAAAAAAAAATGAAAAAGAAAGTTAAATAATGTTGTTAGGCCTACATTTTAAGAATTAATCGGTTCAGAATCTTATAGAGTTTGGATTTTTGGTAGGCCTACAGATTGCGTTTCATCAGGCATATAATTTTAAACTAAAAATCATCAACTGTTTTTAGATTGAAATAATTATAAAAAAATTATAGGTAGGCTAGGCCTACATATGTCTGATTATTGGGAATTGTAGGCCTACAGAGTTATGTTGACTTTCAAGCCCTAATAAGACTCGAAAATAGGCCTACCGTTTTGAGTCAAATTTATAGTCGCTGCATTTCTTTATATCTTACCCACAGAGGACTAGGCCTACTATTATAGTCCTCTGTGATAGGACAGAGGACTACTACTATTACACACTAAACAAGAGTGCACATTAGGCTATAGCACTGATCTTTATAAGCCTATTGATTTTCAATAAGAAGATGTGCAGTGTGACAATGACTTGATCCTGATCAGTTCCAGTTGGTCGTCTCGGGGCCGTAGCGATAGTCCGAAGGTTCAATAGTCCGAAGGTTCATTGGTCCGAATGTTCACTATAGAACCTTCGGACCAATGAACCCTTGATTAAAAAATCGATGAAAATGTTACCACTTTTCGGACCAATGAACCTTCGGACCAATGAACCTTCGGACTATCGAGACGCCCCCATCGTTCTCAATCAATTTACCGAAAAGTGTCGCTGAAGGGTCGGAATATGGGTGAACTCTTGCTACAGAAACCCCAGTGGATACAGTGTTATAGGTCCTTGGAGTTTTTCACCCTGCGACAGTTATCACATAGATAGGGCCTACATATTTGGAAACGTTCATTTGAAAGGGAAAAAATAGTAGGCCTAAGCCTAGGCCTAATATTCGGTTTATAACTCCCTAGTGGTCTATCGCAGAGGAGAACCAGGATCAGAGTGGGCGATGTTTGTGTTTATGAAAAAGACCTACTTATAAGTAATACTCAAATAAGCCACTAAATTAGTGTACATGCAAAATGGTCTTTTTGTGTGAATATTAGGCGTATAAGGTTGAATAACTGTAGGCTACAAGTAGGCTACTACAAGTAGGGCTATGAGCTCGTGTGGCGAAGGGGAAATTAGTAGCCTACGTAGGCCCTATTACTTACTTCACAAGCCCATTCACCCCGTTCATTTGTAAATTAATTCTACAAAGCTGTTTTTCAGCGAATAAAATCAACTTTAAGTGATTCAAAAGTTTTAATGCTTCCAGTTGAGACATGTAGCCTACTGTCTGCAGACTGCTGTACCTGAGCTGTTGGCAGGCAAATATATTTCACTAACTCATTTGCATAATCCAATGCCTACATATTATTGCGCCGTACATTAAAAATACCTCCAATTTAACCTTCAGTGAAAAATACCAAATCTTGATCAGTGTGGTAACATTGGTCCTTGGGCACAAACAAAGATCATTAAGCGACTATAACTAATGATTTTAGCTTAAAAACGTGTCAATGCTTTAGACCTATATGATATTGCGCACGTTCATAGCATTGGCGTCGTTACAAGGTTACTTGTAATGGCCGATGCCGATCGAGAAAATCTTTACTGAGGATACAACGTGTACCGTTGTTACAGCGTTTTAGATTGCCATTTTAAAGGTAAATAGGCTTTTGTAGCTTTGAAATTCAATGTTCACTACATATGGCCTTTTATGTTGGGGAGCATGGGTGAGGAAAGTAAGTATTGCAGCCAAGTTCAGGATGGGAGGGCAGGCAAGTTGCTGCCATTTTTGATATTTTTCTCCGAAGCCGAAGACAAGACAAGCGGTTTGTCACGTACACCTTTATTTGCCTCTCACCACAATGGGGCGCTCTTCTCTGATTACCACAGTAGGTGTATCCAATGAGTTTTGTAAAATTTCACTTTCGTCTGCTCCCTTTTTGTTTGTGTCAGTGATTGGTTTCATTTGTCTTCGAACAACTTGAGTAAGTCCCCACACGCTGTGGTTTACGCTATTTAAGTCACATGAAATATTGTATACCCATAGGCTACACCTTTTCGTTATTATTTATCAGTAGATAGCACGCCTAACCATTAAATATCACTACCCACAAGGGTCCTAGAAGTCAACTAAGGAAATATTCTTCTGAAAATGGCTTTTCGTTTTGTGACATTGAGAAATTATGCTGCTATCAGATGTAAACAATGTGGGCACAGAGGTCAGATCACAAAACAGACGATGTCGTGACAATAAATATGTTGCATTTGAGATAACTAATTAAAACTAATAAAGAATTTTTTTGCAATTTAGCAAATGATTGATAAACGCATTGCTTATTGTGACCAATGTGTAGCAGAGCACTCTTATCAACATTTTGTATAGAAATTGGAATGTGATTTAAGTAGGGTCCACACATTTTTTGCCAATAATGGGTTCACAGATAGACGCTTGTCTGCGTATGAATAAAACAAAATAATTTCTCAGCTATTCTATTAATCTTGAGCAAAAGATGTTCATGTTATAGTGACAACATAATTTTACCGATTTTTCAAGATGTTATTCTCAAAAATTAGTCAAAGTTTGCCCAACTAGATTTTCAACACCTAGATATTTCCACAGTGACATAGACATGAAATTCGTCACAATAAGTCTAGCAGGTGGGCATGAACACATTTTTATTTTGCTTCTATAATATACTAAAGCAGAGAAATAGGTACATATGTTAAATAGGCAAAGTGAGAGAATTTATTTTGGCAAATGTATGCAAGATCAGAAAATCAAATTTTTAATGACACAGTTTAGGTTAAAAATATACAATACTTAGAATTTGACCTCTAAGCATTGGCTAAATTGGGAATGAGGGGGTGAATGACCAAGAAGAAAAAATATCCATTTTTGTCAAGACTTTTTCCAGACTTAGTAGTTACAGGGCAAGATGGACCTTTGTTTATCTTAAATTCTTCTATTTAATTTATTCTATTATTTTGTAATTTATTTAATCACTTACCATTGTCATTTTATAATTTTATCAAATTGGTCAATTTGGTATGTATGCAGCTCTTCATAGACAAAAATGTTAATGCGCAATTAAAGGCCTTTCTATATTGTTGTTGGCCAAAAAATATATACATACTATGGCTTATTATTCCTTCAAAATTGTTAATGTAAAGCCTAACATCATAGAAAGGGCTTGGTTAATGATTTTATTTCTACTCATTAAATGATGGATATTGTTTATTGTTAGTGTATCATGATGGATGTAACAGAGTAATAGTAACAAACAAATAACATATTGTGATAAAATGAAATTTTTGATTTGGGTAAATGAAAAATGAACTGCTCAGTTTGATAAAATATGGTTGCTGAGTTCAGCTATTCAAGGATTGTTGTTATTTTTCCAGCTTTAATGACTTAGCTAAAGCTATTTCACCATGGAGTCTTCCAGCGGAGGTCATAATAACCCTAAAATTATGGTCTTCCGGCCAACAATGGAAGAATTCAAAGACTTCAATAAATATATTGCATACATGGAGTCCAAAGGTGCCCACAAAGCTGGAATAGCAAAAGTATGTATTTCTTTCTTTTTTTTTTCATATTAGAAAAAAAAATTGATGATTCCTAATAAATCAATTGAAGGAAAAGAGTAATTAAAATTCATGCAGAATTGCTCAAATTACGTTCAGAAATTATAAGTTGCTAAGATATTTTTCATAAGCTGGAAAAGGAATTAAAAATTCCTGTTACCACTTCACTAGAGTCATTAATTGCAACTTGAAGCAGAGCACAGTTCTTGAATGTTGTTGTTATTCTGTGACTGACCATTTCAATAATATATGCCCTAAGCTTTGCTTTAAGATTAAAGTGATAATAACTGTTTGTTCTGATCAAAAATGAATTTTCCTGGAGTAAACAACAATTCCCCATACTTACCAATGGTTAATGAATCCATTTCTACATTCAAAGCTAGTCCCTGTTTTTTTCTAAAAAGTTTTTGTGTTATAATCTCTTAAGAGAATATTACAGAGTATAGCCATATATACAGGTCATGTGGTCCGATGACAAGCTCAGATGTCAGAATAATAACTATAACTGCTGTTTTTGTGGTAAAACGGAATATATCATATTTCTGAGTTGTTTACATTGTTTTCATTGTGAAATACAGATCTCATACGAAGAGTTATTATCCCTTTAATGTAGGACTATCTTTTCATATCATTGGCCGAGTATGTGGAAAAATCTGTATATTTTCAGATCATTCCACCAAAGGAATGGGTGCCAAGAAAAGGTGGCTATGATGACATAGACATCACCATACCAGCTCCCATAAGCCAAGTAGTTAATGGTTGCCAGGGACTCTATCAGCAGTACAACATACAGAAGAAAGCTATGCATTATAAAGAATTTGAAAAATTGGCCAATAGTGACAGGTAATTACCATCAGAGGATTTTTAAAAAAAATTCATTGTTATTGTTATTTATGTTAAGAACATTTGCCTTACTTTCAGATATAATTTTGTACTTTTCTAGATTCCGTACCCCATTGCATTATGATTATGAAGACTTAGAGCGCAAATACTGGAAAAACATCTCGTTCATCAATCCCATTTATGGAGCAGATATCTCTGGCAGCCTTACGGACCCAGACCAGACAGTCTGCAATATCCAGAATTTGGGGAGCATTTTAGATTGTGTTGGGGAAGAATATGGTACCAAGATTGAAGGGGTGAACACAGCTTATTTGTACTTTGGAATGTGGAAGACCACTTTTGCTTGGCATACAGAGGACATGGATCTGTACAGTATTAACTATGTCCACTTTGGAGCTCCCAAGTCCTGGTATTGTGTTCCTCCAGAACATGGAAGAAGATTGGAAAGACTGGCTACAGGTAACAAACATATAGATTGATACATGTAGCAGGGAAAGGGAGGGGGTGTAGTATGAATTAAGCTTTTCAACATTATAAAAATGATGGTTAGACAAATAATATTCTTGACAGAATTGAAGCATTTGATAATATTCTGCTGCTTGTCTGCTTAAAGACTTTGTAAAGACTTTGAAAAAGAGAGAAACCTAATGGATTTAGAGCATGACATTAATATCTATCACAATACTTTTCAAACTAAAAAAATGTCTTGAATTTTTCAGGTTTCTTTCCAAGTAGCCAACAAGCTTGTCCTGCCTTCCTCAGGCACAAGATGACCATAATATCTCCACACATATTGAAGCAGTATTCTATCCCATTTGATAAGGTGGGTTTAACTTAAATAGTATTTTATTGTTACAATGTAAGTCCAGTATTCCTTTTAGCATTGGGCAACTTTTGATGTGAGAAGAATGCTGGTATAGGAATATGATTGTATCATTGAAGAAATCTATGTATTTGTAGTACAGGAAGTACATGAAATAGATTTAGCATTAAAATTGTGTTACATTGTACCAATTTGTCAAAAGATACTGGATGTATAACATGTGTCAGGTATCATTCTTATCTTTGTTTTTCTTTATATATTGTTACAGATTACCCAAGAGGCTGGTGAAATTATGATTACTTTCCCATATGGATACCATGCAGGATTCAATCATGGTTACAACTGTGCTGAATCAACAAATTTTGCAACAGAACGGTGGATTGAGTATGGAAAGAGATGTACACAGGTAAGAAAGTGAAGAAGTACGTCCCAGAGGTGTTTGTCTATATAGCTCACTACTGAAGAAATGTTTTGACTTTTATACCTTGGTATCTGATTCACATGTCTTTGAATTCCCGTCTTCATTTGTAATATAAATAGTTTTACCACAAAATGCCCTGATTGTCTTGAAAATTGTCTTTAAAGGAAAATGTTACTTTTTAGTGTACCTGTCGCAAAGATATGGTCAAGATTAGCATGGAAGCATTTGTACGCCGTTACCAGCCAGATCGCTATGAGCTGTGGAAAGCTGGTAGAGATGTGGCACCGCATCCTGAAGATGATCAAAGCAAGATATATAGCAGACCAGAAGCATTGGAGAAGAGACTTGCCATGTAAGTTGAATATTTTCTAGAAAATTTCTCTTCTTGGTTTTTCTTATCAAAATATTTTGCATTCATAGATGTAGATTCAAATTTTGTTTTTTCAACATTTTTTTTCTCAGCTCAAAAATTTAAGTGCCCAAGTTACAAAAATTAACACAACACAGAATAAGATTATTTAGTTATTGTTTTATGAGTTACCTGTAATTTTTTTTTGTAAGTATGTACCTAACATCTGTAATCATTTCTAAAATTAATGTGAAAATTCTTCAAAATTTAGTTTTAATGTTAACGTTAATATGTCAAAAATGCTGTCATGTAATGTCCATCTTTATGAAATATTATTTGTAATTTTTTTTTTTTCAAGGGAAAAAAGAAGGAAAATTGAAGCTAATAGCACTGGAACAGTCTCTACAAAAAGACATCCTATTTCCAAAATCTCTGCCGAAAAGTTGGCTAAAGTGAAGGATGCAGAACTAAAGAAACAGGGTTTAAAAGATGATGGTGAAGAGGAGGAAGGGGAAGATGATGGAGAAACAAAAACAAAGAAAAAAAGAGGAAGACCAAAGAAGTCAGTTGGTGGAGAAGATGAAGATCACGGGGATGAAAAACCCAAGAAACCTAAGAAAGTTAAAGTTAAAAAGGAAAAAGATAAGGATATTAAAATGGAAAAGAAGGAGGACAACGAAGAGGAGGTGACAAAAGAAAGCACTCCAGACCCAGTTTTGTCAGCAAAGAAAAAAATAGAACAGTACATGGAACCTCCAAAGAGACAAGGGAGTGCATTTGAAATGGGGTCTTTTCAGTCAGAGTACCTCAAGCATGCTGCTAAATTCATGGCTGAGAAAGAAAAACTGAAATTTACTGACAAACCCAGAAAATCTTCAGAAGGAGGAAAGAAAAAGGGAAAAGGTGGGCAGGGGAAAAGGTTGGTGGGAGAGACTGGTAGCTCAGATAGTGTGATAGGACAGCCCCCAAATAAAAAACCTTGTGAGCCTCTTGAACAAGGTGCTCCTCATTCTGAACACTATTCACAAGGCAGTGATGTGCAGTCTAATGTACTTCAAACAGCAGATCCTGGTGGCGTTGTGAAGGACACATTACAGGGGAGCGTTATGTCAAAAGGGCCTGTGGGTAATGACATTATGCAAGGGAACCCCAACCCTTGGCAACATTTCAAGGATAATGGGCAAAAGAACAATTCATCAAATTTGCAGTTTAATCAGAACTTTGTTCAAGGCAGTGGTGCACATATGTCAGGAAATGCTACTCCCTTGCCAGCAAATACTGGTCATTTTCAAGGAAGTTCTTCACATTTGAGAAGGCTTGCTGGTGAACTAATGCAAAGTAATACTTTATCTGGATCTACGTTGACAAATCCCATTTTACCCAGTCGTGTTTTTACCCAAAGAGAAATCCTATCTGGGGGTGTTATGGCAGTAAATGCTTCTTCCCAACAAATGGCAATGATCCACAGAGCTAACATATTGAGGCATAATGATAATCAAAGGGGAAATGTAGTCAGTTCATCTGGCAATGTATTGGACTTGTCCATGAGTGGACACAAGATGGATAATGCCATGACCCTTGATGAAACCCCTGGTGAAAGTTTTGCTTCTGTAAGCAACACAGGAGAAGGGTATTCTCTTGGTAGTCAGCACCTTTCTGGGCTGCAGCAGCAGTATTTTTTGAATCAACAAAGACAATCTCTTCAAGCTTTCATACAGAAGCAGCGTCTGGCTTATGAACAGATTCAGAAAAGTTCTACTAAACAAAATGCCATGGTTTCTTTAAACGGACAGTCCCAGCTACCATCTCAGGCTTCAGGACAGATTACTGGTCAAGCGGTCACAGCCAGTGGTCAGCAAACTCCTGGAGTCAGGGTGGTAGCTGGAGTTCCGCTTTCTCATCAGCAAATTCCAACTTCAGTCGTGGCAGTGAATGGTATGGCCCCATTGATCAACAGGCCTTTGGAAACAGCACACATCAATGGAACAATGAATGGCCAAGACACAACTCTTACGGCCAAAGCTCTACCAGTAGTGGTGAGAGCACCAGTCAAGAAAGCAGTAGGCAGCAGCAATCAGAATACTATAGCTATCTTCACACACCCTATCTCTTCAGTTCCTCAGGCATTGCACAACAGAGCAATGAATCCTGGCCTAACAGTGGGCAAAACTCCCACAACAGTCAGGAATCAGGAAGTGACAAAAAACACGAGTCCGCTAGTCACTTCTAATGTGCAAAATGTATTCAGAGACCCTAATTATGTGGGAAATGTGTCAGGTATACAGTTAAAAGAAATGGATGACCCTGATAAACTTATAAATGGTACAGTTTCTGTACCAGTATCAAACACAAGTTTTGGGACACCAGTTGCGACTGTTTCTGGCATTGGCTCTGTTGTAAATAGAGTAAATGGTAGTATTTGTACCGGGTCTTTGCAACTAAATTCAACTCTGGGTGTGCAATTTGTTTCACCACCTAGAGTAATTTCAACAAACAATACACCAGGTGCAACACATATTCAGCCAAGTTTAGGATTAAAACTTGAGCATGGTGGAATGGGAGCCAAACCACAGCTTGTCCTGCACACAACCTCTGCCCCAATGATGTTCCAGGCAGTGCAAGGTGGTGCTGTCCCTGTGTACAGAGAACAGAATCCAGCTGTTGCCCAGGAAAGTGTAGTTAATCCTGGCAGTTCAGTATTGACAAACCCTGTGCAAGTGACAGCAGACAAAGGCCAACTACAGATGATACAGCAGCAGCAACAACAACAGCAGCAGCAGCAGCAACAACAACAACAACAACAGCAGCAGCAGCAACAACAGCAACAACAAGAAGGAAAGGCTGCTGAACAGATGTCCAGTGATATTGTACGTCAACATGATGCTACCACAACCAGTGCCACAGTCAGAAGTTTACTTGAATTACAACGATCTATGCAGCAGAAAAGCCAGAGGTTGACGCAAACAATGAATGTGCCTCAGCTGATGGCTTATGTAACCTCTTCAAATATGCGTATACCAGTGGCATTGACATTGCCACAAGGTAATCCTGGACATTCTGAGACAAATGCAAGAGTAAGGTATTCTGTTAATTCCACCTCTGCTGTGACAGTAGATGAATTACCAGAAACTTCATCAGTGATTGCTTCCTCAGTGAATGGTACAGAAGGTTCTGGTTCCTTGGGAGTGCTTCAAACTAGCCAAAACCAAATGCTTGTGCCAGGTGTTACTGTAAGTGGTGCACCTGTAAGGAAGAAGAAAATGGCATCAAAAAAGATAACCACCCCTATGAATGTTGCAGCCCAGAAAGCGGACCAGCCCATTACCAACAAGTTTGATGCTGATGAGGTGATCCGAATGCAAAGGCAGAGGTGGCATGAAGAAAGGCAGCAAGCTGAATATTTAGAGGTATGTGAGAGGTATTATAGGTTTAAGTTTGAATTTCTGGCTAATGAAATTGGTGATTTATAAATTGGGTTATATTTGGTTAACAGCAAAGAATGTATACTGGTGTTCAGCTGTATCCAAACCCTTGTGGTAAGGCTTAATTGTTGTATATAAGGATGGTTGTTAAGATTATGATCAAATGTGATGACATCTTTTGTAATGAGTGACAATTGTCAACTTACAGAAAATAGGTGAAATGAAGATATCAAAATTGGAGCATGAAAATACTTCCAACAACAACAGCCAGGTGGTGAATGCAAATATTCTTCCAGAATTGAAATCGCCAAATAAAGAAAAGACTTCAAAAGGATCAAAGAAAAAAGTATGAATATCACCTTTTACATGAATGCTTTTTGTGCCTGTTAATGTGTTTGCAAATTTTGACATTTTTTAAGTTAAAAGCTATTTCAATTGGGAATTTAATTGAAATAAGATTTTTTTTTCATTTCAACATTTTTCATGTTTTTAGAATGATTTCCAAAGACTTCTCATTTATTTAAACAGAATTTTATTTTGACATTTATTTTACAGCTTACACAGCAAATTATAATGGATTCAGATGGCAGCAGCAAAGATGGAGAAAGTGTGAAGAATCTCAAATCAAACTCCTTGAATTCAGCCACTATTACTTCTTCATCTACACAAGTAAAAGAAAGTGGTTGTGCTTCAAATGCTAAGACAAATAATGTACAACGCCCAGCAGGTAATTGCAACCCAAGTTTTTTAAACCTTGATATATTTTCTCATCTGCAGCTGCATGTATGGCAAGTGTTGGGATTGTGTATTTTATGGTGTGTTTGTCAAAATGTCTGCTTCTCCAAGTCTACTGTAAGTTGGAGAGAGGACAAGGATGTGATAAGGTAGTCAGGCCTTGAAAAGGGGAGATAAATGGACCCTTTCTTCACCTTTTTGTTTACCAGAAGGCTATTGCAGTTTTTTTCTATTTGATAAGTTATCTCAATGATATTCACTTTTTGTGTAGAACCAGAATAATTGCACAGGTAAGGTGGACTATGTGTCTTGCGTTTAAATAAATTGTACTTTTTAGCAGCAGATATCCTAGGACCTTGGGCCAAGCCTGTTAACAAACTGTGGCAGTGGGAAACATTCGACTTTGAAGCAGAAAAACAGTTTAATACTGAAATGGCAAAGAAAGAACCTTATTGTGCAGTGTGTTCTTTGTTCAAACCCTTTCAGGTAATTATAATGGGAAGCGTTTTTTCCAAAACTACAGAATTTTTTTTTATATTCTTTGCAATGGGTCATTTGACATAGGTCAGTTAATACATTTTGATTTTGACTCTTTGTTCTTATCTTACTCTCAAGACTTAAGTATCTCTTTGAATAAAGAATTTACATGTTACTCAACTGTTGTTGGTCTGTTTTCAAAGTTTTGCCATCAAAGAAATCTTATATTAAATGTGTCAGATGACAACTGTTAAAAAAGATCATATGTTTCCAGAATGGCAATTTGTCCCCAAGCACTTTCACTGCCTCGGATGCCCCAAAGCGTACACTCCCCATGATACCAGAGATGTGCTTTGCGTCAAGCACACAAAATCCCAATCCATTTGGTTTCAACACAAACCTGGATGAAGATGGACTGAGTAGCTTGCTGTACTGTGAAGTTTGTCAAGTCTGTGTTCATGCAAGTGAGTAAGAGATTTAATGCTTTAGGTGACAACTGTACAAAGGATACGAGGATACAGTTTTGCATGATACAGTTTTGCTGGTGTCTGCAGAAGATCTTTGCAAGTCTGGGAAGATAACATTGATGGGACCTAATTTTGTCTTGTTTTAGAACAAAGTCTTAAAGATGCATACAAAGTCAATTTTTGTCACAAAAACCAACCAAATGCCAGCATATAGTTTCAAGTAGTATAACTAAGAGAATAACCAAAAGGCATTGTTTAATTTTACCTGAAAATGATGTTTGAACGGATTTTTCTGCTGGCATTCTAAGCTGTATGTCAATGGGGCAGGAAAGTAGGTTACGAAAGTAGTTTAAATTTACAACCAAAAATTTAAAGAAAGGAGCAGTCTAAAGGTCTTTTATGGCTGATCGAGTGATCTATTCAGTTTATCCCTTGGCATGTCGAATTTATTTGAGTCATATAAGAAAGTAGAAGTGGTTTACATGTGTTACTGGGAATCCACGCTCCACCGATGCTTGGTTCGTATGTACCTTTGAGTATCAGCCCTTCATCTTTTATCTTTTAAAGATGAACGTGTGAAAAAAAATTCTTGCACATATAAATTATAGTAGATTTGAATCATACATTGCTTGTGTTTTAGGCTGCTATGGTGTTGTAAAACCTCCTGAGACAGGGTGGCAATGTGACAGATGCAGGAAAGGAGCACATGATGCAGTAAGATGGAAAATTTATTTTTGAAACAAATAAACAAAAACAAAAATATAATGTTAAATACTAACTTGCTTATATTGTATACTCCCGTGATTTATATTGACAAATTAAAACATCTTTTGTGGGTGTATGCTTTCTTTGTTAAACATGTATACTGTTCTAAATGTATTTGTAAAGTATTTTGAAGAACTAAAGGATGTTGGTTATTCTGTCTATCATGCGCCTCAAATTTGAGTTTCATCTTGGAGGTTCAAAAGATAACTTCGAGGAATATTGGAATTGTAAAAATGCTCTTTCTATTCCAGGCCTGTGTGCTGTGTAATTTGAGAGGCGGTGCATTAAAATCTACAGTGGATGAGAAGTGGGCACACTTGGTTTGTGCTTTGACAATCCCTGAAGTAATGTTCCAGGATATTGCACATAGAGAAGGGGTCAATGTTAGCAAAGTTTCCACAGCTAGGATGAGATTGGTATGTAGATTTTAATCATGCTCTCCTTTTATTTTCATCATAGAGCTGATATTGACATAGTGGGAAATTTAACATAGTTAAAAGCTGAGAAATCATTATAATTAAAACAAATTTGGTAAAGAGATTAGGAGTATTGCGAAAATGCATTGAAATGTGCTCAACTTTGTGAAGTGTGTTCTAATTTCAATTCATTTTTTCTCTTCTTCTCACACCAGAAATGCTGTTTCTGTGAACAAGCCTTTAAGAAGATGGTTGGCAGACATGATGTGTGTGCACAGTGTTCTGTGGGGAAATGTGCTAATGCATTTCATGTGACTTGTGCTCATGTGGCAGGAGTGGTCTTTGAGACCAGTGACTGGCCTTTTCCAGTATATATTACCTGTCATAAACATGTGGTCCCAAAAGATCAGGTAAAGGTGAATCCCCTCAATTCAGTGAAAATCTGTATCAATTTCTGTATTTGTAGATATTTTTCTTGTAACTATTCCATTCCTAAATGCATAGACATCACATTATGTAATCTGATAGTACTTTTGTTGTCTTATGCAAACAATTGCCTTATGTTGTATGGGATGCTTGTATAACAGAATTCTTGTCATTACAGAGACTTGAAGGAGAAAGGAAGTTGACTACCCTGAAAGAAGGTGACAGGGTGATTGCAAAACATAAGAACAGCAGATACTACGAATGTGAAGTTGTCGACTGTAAGACCCAGGTCTTCTATGAAGTCACATTTGACGATAACTCTTTCAGCAATGATCTTTTTCCTGAAGATATAAAAGTAAGTTTTTTCCCTTTGTAAATACAGACAGGTTTAGGGTTATAGATAACAAGGGGATGCATTTTCAAACAGAAAGTATGTCGAGCGGGTAGGTGGGTGGGCCCTTACATTTTTGACACTTTTTCATTTGTAATGACAAATAGTTCACCCAAAATGATATGTACACAAACTACATTCTTAGGTTTTTTTTCATCACAAATTTGCCCATGAAATATGGCCCAGGTGCTGAATTACTGAATGCCCACCTTATCAACGTACATCTGGTTTGAGACCCCTCCCCCACTTAGGTAAGATAAAAATGAAGTAGAAAAATTAATGACAATTAATATTGCTTAAATTTGAAAAGGGATGATCATGGCTTTTCTTTTTTTGTTTTTCAGAGCCATGATTGTGTGCAGAATGGCCCTCCTGAAGTAGATGAAGCTGTCCAAGTCATGTGGCCAGATGGCCTCCTGTATGATGGGATTTTTAAAGGAGCAATTTCTCATCTGCTTTACACTGTAAGTAGTTACGGGATGTCCATTAAGCATGTTTTGGCTATTTTTAAAACATTGAACTTTTTGCAGCATCAATTTTTTAATGTATAAACACAAGATTTTTTTTTTGTAAATTTGATGTGCTTTGTATTGCCTTCTGGTTTATAAAGAAAAAATTGATTGGAAGTATATGAAACACCAAGTAGCCCTAATATTTATTGAGATTTATTTTAAATGTTAGGTGGAATTTGATGATGGCAGTGAGAGTAAAATACAAAGAGAGGAAATCTGGACTCTTACTGAGGAACTGCCAAAGAAAGTCAAGTCCAAACTAGTAAGTAATTTGAAAAAAGAGAAATATGATAGTTGCAGCTGTTAATGAATGTTTTACTAATGTAAATGTAAACATAAATTTGGGATGACTGCTCATGCTGGTATTTCGTAAATGACCATTGGTTCTTTTGTAAATCTATCTTTTATGTCGACTTTTATTTTCACTAGTCCAGTGCAAGTGAAAGGAAGCACAACCTTTTCTATGGCGAGAAAGTGGATGCCAACCAGCGCCGTCCAATCAAGACAAATACCAAATACAAAGATTCTGTTGTGATGTAAACTGTTGTAAAATAACTCTAGAACATCCTGTACAAATACTCATCGACATGCTGCAGCATTATCTAGTGTATTTTTTTTTACAGTCATATTTTGATCACGCGTCTGAAGAATAGTATGGATTTGAAATTGCAATCTGCAAGTGATATAAACCTAAGTGATTCGACATTACAGTATTGTTGTAATGACTAATGGGTATGGATAATTAATGAAGCTGCCCAGCTGGTAAAATATAACGGGTTTTGTAAATTGATTGTTGCAGTTGTAAATATCGTCTTCTGTACATTAGTTGAACTTGAAAGAATTTGTTAAGGTTGCATGGTAAATTATGTGAAAATGTACAATATAATTATACAAAAACTTTGAAAATTATTATTATTAATTTATTTGTCTGAAAATGTGTTACATGTAGCACAGGCAGCTGTATATGAAATTTTTTGTTTGGTTTAATAGTATCCAGTGCAATGTACATAAGAGAAAACTTTCTGTATTAAGTTATAATTAAAGAAAAAAGCGTTGCTGTGTTTGCAGCTTTGGGGATTGAATTGTAATTAATATCTATAAAGGGCTATGTTTTTCCATAGACCAGTGTCACTAATAAGAGAAGTATTTGACCCTTATGAATATGTAATTTCATATCTGACAAATGAAATTTTGAATGAATTTATTTACACTTTTGTATCAGCCCCTATAATCTCATGCTTTCCATGTTTTCTTGCCACATTTAAATACCTTGAAATAAAAGTCGTCTTAACCTCTTGTGAAGAGTTTGCATTCACAGAAATGCACATCTGTTCATTCCGCGTTAACTCTAAACATTTCTTCAAATTGTTTAAACTGTCCCAATGCTACTCCATTAACAATGCAATCATGATAATTGCGTAGATAGCTAGTTTGAAGCTGCTGTGGTAGATATACAGGTCATAGATTAGTTTCATTAACATTCAGGACTTGGGTTCAAGAGACATTTGGAAGCAAGGACCTGGTATACCACAGAACTTGATCATAAGATTTCAAGTGGAATGCACTTGGTTAAACAGTTTGTCCTTAATTACTTGAGACATCAACCCATGTATGGACTCCATAGTGTTTTTGCACCTGGAATTAAGAGAAAAAACTTTTAAATGATGTCAAAGATAATTTGTTCAGTTCTGAAATGGTCTAGGGTAATGTATTATAAATTATTCAATATTGAAAACTAACCTAGAGTGTTAAAGGTACATACGAACCGAGCATCGGTGGAACGTGAGTTCCCAGTAACACATGTAAACCACTTCTACTAGATTCTTATATGACCCAAATAAATTCGACATGCCACGGGATAAACTGAATAGATCACTCGATCAGCCATAAAAGACCTTTAGACTGCTCCTTTCTTTAAATTTATGGTTGTAAATTTAACCTACATTCGTGACCTACTTTCCTGCCCCATTGACATACAGCTTAGAATGCCAGCAGAAAAATCCGTTCAAACATCATTTTCGGGTAAAATTAAACAATGCCTTTTGGTAATTCTCTTAGTTATACTACTTGAAATATATGCTGGCATTTGGTTGGTTTTTGTGACAAAAAATTGACTTTGTATGCATTTTTAATGTAGTGAACTTAAATAATGCCAAAGATAAGTAAAGGCATTTCCATAACTGAATGTAAGCTTCCAACCCAAGTACTATCCCCCCCAACAGTCCAGTTTCATAAAAAAAGTCCCCATACCCATCTTTAGTTGCCTTGGCAAGCTTGTCCTCTGCCTTCTTGTCATGGGAATCTACTCCAAGCATAAATCCACCTCTTCCCAGTTGAATCTCTGATTGTTCTAGCTTATCAGCCAAGTCAAAAATCTGTCCTGTTGTGTAGTCTGCATTCTGAATAGGGAAGATCAAATACATATTTTTTAAGCTGCAGTGACTGAATACAGCTGTAAGCACTAAAAATTAAAAATAATGAAAAAAATACGAACTGAACTTCAAGTTATTATTTTCTAGAGATTTTATTATATAATGAGAGTTATGGATGCCAACCTTTTCAAATGTTTCTGGACATACCATTAAACTCCTCCAACAGTAGAGATTCAAATGTGCTATCTCCTAAGCATAATTTAAAGAAATTGTTGAAATATTTCCAAGTTTTAAAATTTAATCACTCTAAGGATGTCTTATTAACTTACAGTAAGCAAACTAGATGAACTAAGGGTGTTGACCCAGTACTTATTCCAGAGAGATTCTAGCATTCTCCTGTCAAGGCCAGACTTAAAGTAGGACACATCTAGAGAATAGTACCTGAAAAGAAAACAAGACAATTATCAATAGTGCTTTTAATATGGAAGGGTGCACATGAGAATTACCATTAAGTCTTTAGTGGGTAGATAATTGCAACTGAAGGTAATTAATTTTCAACAAGTATATGTAAAGTACTTGGATTTGTTCAGGGGGGAACTTCCTCACCTGCATTTAAATTAAGCCAAAAAGTTTTGCTGATTGCATCAAATTTCACAAAACATGGCAATCCGATTAAAAATATTTCATGTCCAAAGTACTAAAATAGACTGAATTATCTTACTGTTTGCAGTGAACCCCAAAATCTTCAATCTTGTTCAGTGGAATAGACTGATATTCTGATGGGCCTTCATCTGGGGGTTTGTAACCCTAAAACAAACGTTTCACAATTTTAACACCACCAGTACAAATTATTTTTAGGGTTATAATGAACATCAGTACCTAGCTGTTATTTAATATATGTTGGATGTGCAATAATATGATGGATGTGATGTCTTTCATTTACAGTAAAAAGTTATCATTTCTGGTTTAACTAGACAGCAAAGCTGTCAAATATTTAGACACCATATAGGAAACAAGGCAGCAAAGCTGTCAAATGTTCAGACATGCAGACAAAAGTGCACAAAATAATGTTTTGGCCAATTTTGATGTGTTGTTACATAATACTTGAAAATAAAGCATAATCACTTTTACTCTCTTACATTATGTACTACAGGTAACATGGACATTGAAAAAATAGCAAGTTATTCAGTTCCATGGGATATAAAAGGCACTGAAAATGCTAATGTGTAAAAAAAATGAAAATTTCACAAAAGAAAAAATACTAATAACCATAAATGTAAACCAGTCATGCCAATTTTCGAAAGCAACCTGCCTCTTTACCAAACAAAGCCACTCAGTAAATTTAAAGCAAAACAACAATATGGTTTGTCAGTTATGAGGCAAACATCATGTCAGACAGTGACGGCGACAGCGACAACGTAGACAGACAGACTAATTAGAATATATTAAGACACTTACAGTGTCTGTTGATAAAAACAGTCAATTATGAAATGTAACTGAGCAATGTCCTTTAAGGAAAAAATAACATCGTCAAATGATGAAAAAATTTGGTAGACATTAAAAAATATAACACAGTTCACATGTGCTGATGATAAATAAGATAATACCTTTGGGTATGTTCTAAAAGCACCAAGATTAACTTTTCCTGCAGAAATAGTTCTCACTGGATCCACCACAATAGCCACAAATGGTTCTTGAAATTGCTGGTTCAACATCTGTGTGCTAACATCAATACCAGAGAGCCAGCATCCATAGCCAGGGTGACTGTGATACCAGCCTATAGCATTTTCCAGTCGACCTACCTAAAGCAGAGTAATGAGCAAAATGTAAGTTTGATGGATCATAGAATCCTGTAATGTTGAGAACAATTTATTGTACTTTTTCCCTTTCAATGTGTTAATAAGNGTTTACGGTGTTGCATATATGCTGAAAAAAGTGAAAAAACAGCATAAATTCCCTAAAAATGGCCTGATCATGCTGATTTTCGAACTTGACCTGAATATTATGAATATTCATCAGTTCTGTAAGTTTCAAGTCAAAACGTAAAACCGTTTTCCACTTATCGTGTTTACGGTAAACGGCAACGGCAACGGCGACGACAAACGCAGGTGACGGCTATATGTACAGACACATCTGTGTCTGTACATAAAAATCGAAGGAAGTACACAGTGACACAAATGGTGACAGCAGATGCAGGCAATAACAATATGTCCAGACACCAAATCTCTGTCCATTAAAACATTGTCTCATCTAGAAATAAATCAATCTTATGCTATACCTGCTTAGCAGATTCAGTATAAGCTGCCATGTATTCATATGCCTGTGCCTGAGCATTCACTCTGGTTTCTGTGCCCTCCACTGGCAGGGCAAAACTATCCATGACAATCATGGTGTTGCCATCAACCTTGCCCAATAGCAGGCCCATCACTTCCAGGTTACCACCAGATCTGGCATGCATCACCATCTTTAGCAAGGCCAGGGCTGAGATTTTGATGGACTTAAAATAGTGGGGACTGGAAAGCAATAGTAAACATACAAAGGAAGGGTTTATTTATCAATTTTATAAATTTTCGGCATCAAGCTATAATATTTACAAGAATCGTGTGAAAATTATCAAATGACAGGTCATCTTCTTGATTGTCAAAAGTCCACTGCAATTTTATCATTCGAAAGTACGTTATCAATAGATAACAGCAATATTGCATCTGGAAAGAAAAACAGCCTAAACCTCATCTAGCGAGTTTTAAAAAATGGCAATAGCAAAAATACTCATTTATGATTTAAATTAATTAGTGACATTTTACATTGTTAGATGTGACATTGACGGGCAGTTAAAGAGTCCAACTTACTCTTTCTCCCAAGGTTTGGCAGCAAGAATGTCTTGTTGCTGCCTTTTGTCATATCTGTAAATGTCATCTACCGATGCAACGCTTTCCACATTGTTACTCAATTCCCATGTTTTCATGGCAGTATTTGACTGAGATCGAGAAGCCATGATGACTTCTGTAAGTTTGCTCGAGGCGGCGCTATTTACAAGACAACCCTTGTTAATGTGAAGGTGCAGAATACGAAGGTTTATGTTGTCAAAATGAAGTGTTTGATTATTATCAAGTAGTCTTTTAACGTTCTAATAAAAGTTTATTTTTTGTAAAAAGCGTCTATTTTATGGTGTTTTGTGACGTTTTGTGGCCACCTGCACTTCTGACATGGAGAGTCACGTGATCTTGAAAAAATATGGCCGATGGACACGCATCCTTTTCTAACCGGGTGCAAACAATATGACCGAAAAACGACAAGCTAAGGATATGTTTTTAACTCGAGCCCTCGAGAAAATACTCGCGGACAAAGAGATCAAGAAGCCATACCATTCTCAATTGAAGAAAGCTTGTGTTGTTGCACTTGGTAAGTAGAATTGAGTTGGTCACTCCTACTTCGCTAGCATAGCGGTGTCACTGCCACTGCTCAATCATCCGTCTTGCCCGATGTCATCACAGAGCTGTAATGGACTAGATTTATCATCGCGTTTACAGTAACTGGTTTTATCCAGTGTGCATTTTGCTGATGAGTCTTAAATGAAATAGTACTATTTTAATGTACTTAAAGGGATAAAAACTACACATGAGGTTCAAAATTCAACAAAAAATACATTGAAAACAACACTAAGAAATACAAATTCCATTTTACCACCAAAATGGTGGTTATGGCAGTTATTCTGGAATCTGTGCTTGCCATATGACCATGTGGACCTTCAAAGATGGCTACCTTCTGTAAAAGTCTCTTATTACAAAAAAATACACTTAAGAAGAAGAAAAAAAAATAATCAACTAGCTTCTCTAATAATCTCTCAGGGGATCTTATAGAGACCATACAGCTATATCAAGAGAAACACAGAAAAAAAGTAAAAAAAAACAATTGACTTGCTTTGAAGGTCGCAACAGATTGATTAACCATTGGAAAGTATGGGAAAATTGTTGTTTACCCCAGGAAATCCATTTTATGATACTTTCCTGCTAAACTTGCAATTACTTTAATTTATGCATTATGCCCCCTTTGATTTTCAGTGTTTTTCTCTGGGGACTTTGATCAGTGGCTCTGCTATTTTGATAGATTAATTAAAAGACTTATTTTGTTTTTGACATTTTCACCTCAAGTAAATAATCATAACAGATGGTTATTTTATAGTTAAACAGCAACAGCAAGACCAAATTGAATATTCAATACAAGTCATTGTTTCTTACCACATAACATTGACATCAGTGTATTCAGAGCACCTAGACTGAATTTGAATAGAATGGGAGAAACTTAAGGATGCAATTTGACTGGTTAAGTGGCAGTTCACCTAACAAAGTTATTTTGTAGTCAGCTGAAAGTAAATGAACCTGATTTTCTTCTCAACAAGAGTGAGGTATATGAGTCTGTTGTTATGCAGTGCTTTACATACAGGTATCTATATACAGTTCCTACATTTCATTGCTAAAGTGATAAATAGATTATTTTGTAATGGTATCATAACTAAACTAATAACTTCTTCCTTCACAAAAGTGACGTAGTTTAATACAGCATAAGAGTGAACTTCAATATTCTTCCTGTGCAGTCATAATGGTGATAAAAGCATCGTGTGGCTATGCAAAGGCTTACGCCTTGAGGATGCTTATTGACATTTTAAATGCTGTGGCAGTCTTCATTGGTCAATAATTGGAGATGTTTCTGAAGCTCATTTCCCTATTCATTCATTGACGAATAAAAATCCGCAGCACCTGAAAGTAGCATTACTGGAGGAAGCTGACATCACCTGCACAAGATCTAATTAAGCATCTGAAATACTGTTTCTCCTTAGGTTTAAGTATAATTGCATATATTCAAACATTATATGCAACAGATATGATACAGGAAATGACAAAGATAACTTTGTTGATAAAAATGAAAAATATGTTATCATCTTTACCTACTGCATTATTTATAATTATGTAGAAATTAACAGTAAAATATTTGTTTGATGTGTTTATTTCTTAATTTTTTAAAATTCATTTATGTTATTTATAAATGGATAAAAAGGAAGGATAGAAAGGTATATATTTGATATTTTTACTTTGTTTTCTTCTTTTAGATGAAATAAAGGCTGAGTTGAATAATCAGAGGTTAGTACTTGTGCTTAAAATATTTGTTTGTGATTGATATAGCTTTTAACATAACAACTGTGTTAAATATGATTTATTAGTTTTAATTTATATTTAAAAAATGTTACCAGTAACTAGGATATTGTTTAAAAGAATGTTTTGAAACATTTCCCAATTGTGAATAGCCAATCCTTAAACATTTATAAATGGAAATTATAGCCTTTATATAACATTATATCACAAAATTCCAGTCAAACACAAGGAGGGACATCTGCAGCATTACCATTACCAAAATCTAATGCTGGTTTTGTTGAAGCTGACAAGTACTTTTTACCATTTGAACTAGCGTGCCAGTCAAAATGTTCAAGGATAGTAAATACTGCATTAGACTGTTTACAAGTAAGTTTTGTTTAAATAACATGGGACTTTGCAGCAATGACTTATTTTGACTAAAAAGTAGTCTGAAAATATTTTATAATTGTATGTTGCCCTCCTTTCTTGAAATTGTTTTAATGTAATTGTGGTATTAACATGTGTCTCAGTTATACAAGTACTCTTGTTTGTAATTTAAATGTTAACTTTTAGTCTCTATTATTTATGAGTTTTATAATTTCCCAATGACATGTTCAAGTGCTACTTTTTCTACATTTCTTATTCAAAAGGATCAGCCAAACTGGCATGCCTTATTTATATAAATAATTATTATTTACATTTTTCCTGGCTTAATAATGAATGTAGCATTTAATGATTCTGTTGGCAGCAAAGTTTTTATGGACTAGCTTTTTTTCATCAAGGTGATTAGTCTGTGATTGGTTGGTATTATCTATTTCAATATTTAAGTGTGTGTCCACGAGAAAACCAGACCAAATGTAGAAAATGCGGCAAGGCGGGGGTGAACGGATTTACACCATATTTGGTGTGTTTGAACTTTTATATGAACAATATCTGAGACTGCAATATTTCCTGAAAAAAAGNACTATGTACAGTGACTGTGTATGAAAGTGACAGTACAATTTGCAATAAGAAGTCATTATGTGGATAAGCAACTACATTTTGCTGTCAGGTACTTTCAATAAAGGATCAAATGTTGCAGGAAATTGTATATTTGATGCAGTCTTGTTTAGACTACTCTCTTAGATGTAGTGAGAAAATCAATATCATTATGTTCAGCACACCACTTTCATCACTGTGTCTTATGATCATATTGATCCGTTGATTAATTGTATGCAAGTGCAGTTTCTGGTAAAGCTTATTGTCAACCAGGCTATTTTTTGTCTGTGTTCTGAGAAATAAACTGTTTGGTGACATTCGGTGTAGAGGGATTATAACATGAAGTTGAAATTCCTGAAGCTTCTAAGAGTACTCTATGTTTTCTTGTGGTCTTGCGAAGTTTGTGTTCTTAGTTGGAACTCATGATGTGGAGGCAGTCTATGTGAAATTTTTAATTCTAACCATCTTTCCCATTGAAAGCTTTACATAGTCTGATATGTACACGAAACTACTTCATTCTGATGGAGGAAACATCTTTGCGAACAAAGTGGACAATTAATTATTATGTTGATGTTTTTTAAATTTTGATACATGATTGACCTTGTGAATTTTCATCTTAATGTTGCATCCTTTTTTTTTTCAACCCTGTAACATGAAGAAAACTCACTTATATACATGTGAGTTACATGCTTAAGGGGGTTTCTTTTATCACTGTCCCAAAAACTGATACATTTATTTTGACATAGATAAATGTTAAAGTGTTCATTAACATGTGTCCACCTTATTTTTACCTGTTCCTTGATCTTGTAAAATTAATCATTAAATTGCACTCTTTCAGAAATTAATAGCTTATGGCCACTTAGTTGGGAATGCCCCAGACAGCACTACCCCAGGCAAGAGGCTGATTGATAGGATTGTAGAAACCATCTGTAGTTGCTTTAATGGACCACAGACTGATGAAGGGGTGCAACTGCAAATTATCAAGGTATATTCATTATCAAATACATGACAGTTACTTTGGCTTGATTTGCATTTTATGGGGTAAAGTTGTGATGCTTTTACAGAAAAAAATGCTAAATAATTTTGTGTATGGTATACCTGAATTGAATTATTTCAACTTAAGCAGTATATATATATTCAAAATGTTTATTTGTACCTTTGATATATAGCAAGGTTGTGAGATCTGAATTTCTTTATGAAAATGGTCTTTGGAGAACTCGATGAAGCATTTGATTTTAATTAGTGATCTCAGTAATTAAGGTTAACATATTTATATAATTTTCACTTCAGTTATGTAAACATGTCTGTATTATGATAACTTGAATGATATATTTCAGGCTCTTCTAACCATAGTCACTTCCAGTACATGTGAAATCCATGAAGGCACAGTCCTGCAAACAGTGCGGACATGCTACAATATTTTCCTAGCAAGCAAGAATTTAATCAATCAAACCACTGCCAAGGCCACTCTCACACAAATGCTCAATGTCATCTTCTCACGAATGGAAAACCAGGCTGTAAGTGAAAAGAATTGTATACCTTACTGGTTAAAATGTTATAGAGAATAACAATCTTGATGATTTTTTATTAATGCATTTTATCTCTAGTGGCTGAACCTTGGATGAATCCTTTAAAAAATGCCTTGTAAAATTGGAAAAATAGGCATTTAATAAGTAGTGATGTAGGAATTTTTCTCTGTTTATAGAACATTCATTGGCAGTAAATGTTTTCATGGATTATTTATCATTTATCTCTATGCTGTATAGGCAGATGAGCAGCAGGAGAAAGAAGGTCAGAGTGCCAGACCAAAGGAGGAAGAAGTGTGCCAAAGAGAAGAAGAGGAAAGGCCACCCAGTGCTGTTTCAGGTCAACAAGGAGAAGATAGTGAGGTAAAGCAGCCTTCAATTTACATCCTTGTTTACCTCTAGGATTCATGCCTGTCTCTTCAGGTTTCTGAATAGAACATTTTACCAAAGTTTTTCTGGCTTGTGTAGATATTTTCCAACCATTTATAACGTAACAGGGCTATGAGTCTTATCTCCTTTACTTTAAAAAATGTTTGTTAGCCTAATGTTTATTACTGCGATAAAAACAGACATAATGGTGTATTTCAGGGATTGTCAACACCAAGAGATGATACCGACTCGACACAACCTGAAAATGGCAGTTCAACACCACAAGATGGTGGATCAACTCCTAGGGAAGATGGAACATCTACACCAAGGGAGGAAGTGGTATCAGCACCATCCACTGAAGCTGAACAGGAAACCGAGGCAACCCCAGATGAAATTGCTAAAACCATTCTAGAGGAGGTTGTTAATCAAGTTGTGGGTGAGTTGACTTATTGACATCATAATAACTATTTGGTCAGGAGTTATGGTTGTTTTTGATTTAATTGAAAATACTAAAAACAGTTACCTCTTTTCTGTCTCATTTCATTAAATATCACTTAACACCTGTTAGGTCCTTACAAATCTACTATAAATTGTTAACTACAAAAAGGGTAAGTTAAATGCCTGTATCAGGGATAAAAGGATATATTAAGGGCCTATATCAAAGTTTAAAATGATATGCTTAAAACCTGTATCAAGGATTGATAGGTATTAAAGGTCTATAATAAGAATGGTATATGCTGCAAACAAATTACTTCTAATAACCTAGCCTTTTGTTTCTTAGCAAAACTGGGTAATGAAAAACCAACACCTAAGCCAGTGGAAAATGGTGTTGGACAAAGTCCTGTCCAACCTGACAAACCAGCTACAACTCCAACAGGTATGTTATTGTACACAGTCATTTTATAAAAAAAAAGCATAATTTTTTATTCAGTTTTTGGTAGCTATTAAGTATTTGATCAAACTGACATTTATGCACAGTCATTTTGTTCTTAAGCTAGTGCAGCAACTATTCTGTTATTGCATGTTGCAATTATTGGGGCCATAATGCTAATTTTCAAGTCAGTCTGCACTGTTAAGCACTATAACCTGTATACAACATGATGGTGTTATCTTTTGTGGTGTGTTGAACAGTATTCTAAGACGTGATGCATATTCAATTTTAAAGCAGCTCAATTATCTTCAAACTTTTTTTTAGGTTATAAAATTTCAAAATGTATTTGTATGTGTTTTGAAACTGTATGCATTCCAGGTTCTCATTCTGATGAAACAGAACCACATGAACCCCCAGGTGGTGCTTTCTCCCATATCCTGCAAAAGGATGCATTCCTTGTATTTAGGAGTTTGTGCAAACTTTCCATGAAACCCTTATCAGATGGACCACCTGATCCCAAGTAGGTCGATTCCCCTGGACTTTTGGGAAAGAGGCTCTATTCTCAGTTACTAACGTATGACTAATGTCAGTGTTGTAAATGTTTTGTTATGTAATCAAAGTGTGCATTTTAATGCTCAAGTTCTTTTTGTCTTGATATGCAGGAGTTCTTTAGTTGATGTGAAACTGAACACTTTTTGATGGGAAGGTGAACAATATTTAAAGGCATGGAATTATATTGTGACATGTCTACAAAACTTGCTGTAGACCAGGTCTGCTTTGTTGAAGTCTAACAACCAGAGAATTAGATTATGTTAGCTTATGTGTTGTTTTTACCTCTAGGTCCCATGAACTGAGGTCCAAGATTTTGTCCCTGCAGCTTCTTCTGTCAATCCTGCAGAATGCTGGGCCAGTCTTCAGAACCAATGAAGTCTTCAGCAATGCAATTAAACAGTATCTGTGTGTGGCTCTGTCCAAGAATGGGGTGTCTTCTGTGCCAGAAGTCTTTGAACTGTCATTGTCCATTTTCCTGACACTTCTGTCCAATTTTAAGCAACATTTGAAGATGCAGATTGAGGTAAGAAAATATGTAAATTAAGTATGCTACCTGAGTATTTAGTTAAACCAAAGGGAATCATCTCTGTGACTAGCTTGTTCAATTTATGTTGGATTTAAAGAAAGAGACATTATCATGATAAAGTAAATCTGATTGCAGAAATATAAGCAATCAATAATTAAGAAATAAGGTTCCACTTTTGCCTGATGAATAAAAACAATTTCATCAAACCTCACCTTGAAATTTGTTCAAGTATCCATATAATCCCTTCTCTTCTTTCCTTAGGTTTTCTTCAAGGAAATATTTTTATATATTCTTGAAACACCAAGCAGCTCATTTGAGCACAAGTGGATGGTGATCCAGGCTCTTACCAGGATATGTGCAGGTAAGGTGTCAATAATTTCAGAGTTTAATACATATCTGTATGTTATTGCAATTAAAATATGAAAAGTAGCAGATCAGGGTTTTTGAATATGACATCATTATTCCCTTGTCACATTGTCCTCTGACTGTTGATAACACTAAAAACAAATGTCTGGTATTCTCTCGTGCATTGATTCCTTGGAGGCGTGTGAGTTTGTGTGTGTGTGTGTGCGTGTGCAATAAAATCATAAGCTTAAAGTTGCCTAGGATGACATTTCAAGGTGAAAATATCATCTATATCATAATAATCTCTAGAAAGTAAAACAGGATTTAATGATATGAAATAAGGCAGGGGAATCTTCACTTTTTCTCAACTTAATAAAAATAATTAATGTGGCATTAAATTGTTTCTTTCAATTAAAAAAAAAGGTTTTTCTCTTTTATTTCCAGATGCTCAGTGTGTTGTTGATATCTATGTGAACTATGACTGTGATTTGGCTGCTGCCAACATTTTTGACAGACTGACCAATGATTTGTCCAAGATTGCTGTTGGCAGGCATGCTCTAGAATTAGGTTAGTATATTAGAGAAATATCTCACTCAAACTTTTTGAAATAAATATTAAAATTTGAACTGTTGCTTAAATATGGTTATCTCTAAAATTTGTCTGTATTTCTATTTTAGATTTATGTACTCAGAAATAAAGCTGTGAAAAAATTTCATGGGCAACATCAAATGAAATTTATGAATATTATCATATATAATGTCATTTGTGTTGCAGGTGCTACTCCCAACCAGGAGAAGAGTATGAGGATAAAAGGCTTGGAGTGCTTGGTGTCTATACAGAAATGTATGGTGGAGTGGAGTAAAGACCTGTATGTCAACCCACATTCCCAGTCCAACTTAAGTAAGTAATAACAATAGTTGAAGTCGTGTATGCAAACTCACATTCCCAGTCAAACTTGAATAAGTAATGGAATTGCATATACAGCCTATGGTATAAGAAATACTTCATATGAAGTCGGCTGTTGTAAACTGTATTTGGATCAGAGGTAACTTTAAGCCTTGGGGATAGTAGACTAAAACCATCCAAATAATAAAGTGCATGGTTTGATGAATTAGAGGTTATAAATACAATATTTCCCATCTTTGTCATGATTATGAAAAGGAGTGGGCATTTATCTCCTAAAAGGGAATCATGTTAAATTAGTTTGGGATAACACCTGATACTTCTACAAAAAATGGTAGAAAACAAAAGCAGTGGTGAAAATTACACACCACATGCTATGGATAGTATCACTGCTTCCAGCACAAGAGAACAAACCCAGTGGTGAGAGTGACAATGACTCTGGTAAGGGTACTATGACAAGTTATGACAGCACTAACTCCCTGGCCTCCAGTAACTCTGGTCTCCACCTCAGCACCACAGCTCTGGACAACCCAGAGCAGTTTGAGGTGATGAAGCAACAGAAAGAGCTGTGGGAGCATGGAATTGAACTGTGAGTAATCACTGGGATGCTCTTATTTTGTGAATGGTACATTTTTTGATTGTATTTTTGAAGATTGAAGACCTGTTCTAGGCAATTAAATGGAGTAACACTGGAAATTTGCACTTACTGGCATATGCATATACTGCTTTTGCTCACAGCTTAAATTAGATTAAGAAATTAAGAAACAATTTGATTGTATTTAGATTTGACATTGACCATTATATATTAGAAGCAATCCACAGCTTTGTTTTCATTTTGTTTGGTCTCCAGGTTTAACAAAAAACCAGCCAAAGGCATTGCATATTTACAAGAACAGGGATTACTTGGAAAGTCAGCATCTGATGTGGCTGAATTCTTTGCAACAGATGAAAGATTAGACAAAGTAAGCCTAAAATATAAATCCACCGTGTGTTTTTTCCAGTAGAGCCAAAGACTCCAATAAATGTACTTTTAAAAACATTTAATTTCAGAAAACTTCAGAAAATTTTAAAAATAAATGTTATTTGAAACTTATGTAATTGAGTTTATTCTTTTATTCTCTTTGTTTTATTTTAGACTGCTATTGGAGATTTCATGGGAGAAAATGAAAAGTAAGTAAAGATGAATTTTGGAAATGTTGTGTTCAATATTTTAATGGAAATCAAATATATTTGATAAGTGGCTAAGATAGATACAAATTGGTATATATTCCAATTACATGCTGTTTAAAAAGTTCAAACTCTGCAACTGTCAATGGCTAAGCTACCAGTAATGGCATGTTCATTTGACTGCAGATGTCACAAAGAGGTGATGTACGCCTATGTGGACCTGATGGACTTTCAAGGCATGCAGTTTGTACCTGCTCTGAGGAAGTTTCTGGCAGGTTTCAGGCTTCCAGGAGAGGCACAGAAGATTGACAGACTGATGGAGAAATTTGCTGCCAGATACTGTGAATGTAACCCCAAGTAAGTTGCAATGTTGTGTGTTTAGGGGTTTCTTTTTGTGATCATATAACCACCAATTTACATAGTCCCAAGCTTAAATAACTTCATTTAAAAATGTATAGTTTGATATATTTTATAAAAATAGATATGCTATTAATGAAGCAAACCTAGTAATGTCTGATTTAATTAGACTGAACTTGGCAATAGTTAATTTGCATTGATTTTTTCTTCCAGTGACTCTGTATTTGCCAGTGCTGACACTGCCTATGTTTTGGCGTATTCTGTTATTATGCTCACTACCGATTTGCACAGTTCACAGGTATGCATAGGACTGGTTAATACAGATATTGTTGTTCAGTGTGATTAGTAATTTCTACAAACCATGCTTTTGTAAAATTCAAGCTATTCTCTTTATGTATGGCAGGCATGACATTTGAAAAAACTCATTAATTTTGCAAATAAAAATGTTTTTTTGTCAGTTATGGTGTATCTGCTGCGATTTAATTTGAAACTTCTTGCCATAGTTCTAATCTGGCTTAGCTTTCTGGATAGTTTTGTGATATCTCAGAAGAAACTTTTAAGAATTGATGGCATATAATTTATCTAGAATTTAGCATATTTTCTCAGTAGTCAATTTGACTACAAATTTTTGCAGTGACTTAGTGGGTTTGTTTGCTATTCACAGGTTAAGAGTAAGATGACAAAGGAGCAGTACATTAGGATGAACAGAGGCATAAACGACAGCAAAGATTTGCCTGAAGAATTTTTGACCACTATTTATGATGAGATTGCTGGCAATGAAATCAAAATGAAAAACAAACCAGGAAAGAGTTCAGCATCTACTGTAGGTATGTGAATATTGGCAATACATAAATAAAGGATAGGAAAATAAGAAAAGGAAGTTTCTTTCCTTTTTTTATTAAATAATTTCTGAATTAAGTTTGTAAAGATGGTGAACGGTTTGCATTTTTGTTCTCCATTGAAACATAAAATATACATGTACTTGCTTGCAAATTTGAGAAATTTCCCAATTGTTTTCAAGATTTGGCAAACGAGAAGAGAAGAAAGTTGTTATACAATATGGAGATGGAGCACATGGCCTCTGCAGCTAAAGCTCTGATGGAAAGTGTCAGCCACGTTCAAGCAAGTTTTACTATGGCTCAGCATGTGGAACATGTGAGGCCCATGTTTAAGGTAACCTCATTATATATGTACACTAGGTACTGGTGGTGCTATATGTGGTTAAGTTTATGATAACAATTAAGTTATTTTTTCTTTAGTTTAAGAGAGCTGTGATGATTTTCAATCAGTGATACTACTTACTGTAGTAGCTGATGATTAATATAACTGGTATTTCAATTTCACTGAGCTCTAGCTACAATATCTTATAATAAAGTTAATGCGAATTTGTTCACATTTTGCCCCAGGTTAATTTCACTGTAAGGTATTCGATGTATAAAACTGCAGATAAGATGTTGTGACCATATAAACTCTTTAATTTTCCAAGTTTCCTCCAAATATGTTGTGTGTCTAAAATGACAACCTTTCAAATAATGTCAAAGCTAACTTGTAGATCTCTTTCTCTCTAATAATAAAGATAGATGCTAATGGGTACATTCCACACATTTCAGCTTGCTTGGACGCCATTCCTGGCTGCCTTCAGTGTGGGTTTACAAGACTGTGATGACCAAGAGATCGCCTTCCTCTGTCTGGAAGGTATCCGCTGTGCCATAAGAATAGCTTGTATATTTCACATGGAGGTAAGTTTATACAAGAACAGTTGAATATGTTTTGAAGATATGCAGTGATCCATTTGTATTCCATAAGTTCTTTGCATTATAAATTGTCGAACAAGACCTGAAAGGACAGAAACTAACCATTGGATAAGATGTAGTCACCTATAGTCACTTAAATGAAATCATATAATATTTAACTGCAGAAAACATTTTGGAATTCTGTTGTGATTTGGTTTTTTGGAAGTGAAGTTGATCATGCATTTAGGCAGCCATTTAAAGGATTGAGTTTCAAAAAATGGAATAATAAAATTGTTTTTGTACACACCCATTTTACATTAGACAAGTTGACTTTAAATTTGAAAAAAAAAAGACACTGTCTCAAAAATGATAGCCAACAATTAGAATATCATATGTTGTTTGACCTTCCAGCTAGAGCGTGATGCTTATGTCCAGGCATTGTCCAGGTTCACTCTATTAACTGCCACCTCCATATCTGAGATGAAAGCCAAGAACATAGACACCATCAAGACACTAATCTCAGTGGCACACACAGATGGAAACTATCTGGGAAAATCTTGGTTGGAGGTAAGAGATGATGGAAGAGAATAAACCTTTAAATCTCCCCTCTTAACCTGACAAATAGTCTCTGTTTCAGCTTTTCTTAGTGAATCTCATCCATGTGGTGTTGTTAAAAGCTGGTGGATACCTGATATTAGCAAAAAATATGCCATGCTTGTATTCTATTTAATAAGTGTTACATAGTTAATCTCTTCTTCCATTAACTTAAGATTCTTACAGAGGGCAATGATGATGAAAAAAGTGATACCACAATCACAGTGGTAGCTGATATAATGCATAACTGGTATTTCAATTTCACTGAGCTCTGATTTACAAGTAAAAAAGGTTGGATCATCAATGTCTCAACAATGTCTCTTCTAAAAAGATCAAAGAGTAAGATGAGATTGATGGTTCTTGGTTACATACAATTCACACTAACATTTTCTATTTTGAATTTATTTTTAGATCCTTAAATGTATCTCCCAATTGGAGTTAGCCCAGCTAATAGGCACTGGTGTGAAAACAAAATTTATAGGTGCTGCAGGAGAGAGGGGACACAACCTCACACCAGTTGACGCCTTTGATCCTGATGGTAAGAATACTCGTATGATCCCAGCACTGGACCATCTTTACCAGTTAATGATTTATTGTCAAGTGGAATAATGTTTCTTGAATTTATACAGCTAAAATGATGAGTAACCCACTTGAAGTTTATTTTAGTGTGATTAATTTTTTTACCATTTATAAAAAAATTAATAAATAATACAAAAAACAGAAAAAGAAGGAAATTGATAAATAAGTAAAATTATAATGCATTAACATGACAGTTCTCTGACATAGCTTGATATCATATATACCATGTGCTCTCTGCTTTAATATGTTGCTTTTCTAGACAATAACATTCTTGAGCATTGTTTTATTTTAGCAATAGTAAGGCAAGGTATAGACCAGAAAAGAATGGATAAGATTCAGGAGTCGATGGGAGAAACCAGCTCTCAGAGTGTTGTTGTGGCTGTTGACAGAATATTTACTGGTTCGGTCAAGTTGGATGGAGATGCAATTGGTAAATGCAGTTTATATAAGCATGTTAATACAGAGTATAAAATGCTGATAATGAGCAAGTTGATATAAATAAGGAATCATTATCTTATATACTTCAGTATTGCTTACATCGAAAACAAAGCACTTGTGTGAATTAACAATATCTCTTCTGTTCATACCATAGTAGAACTATTGGTTTCAAAATCAAATAGCTGGGGATTTTGGAAATTATTTGTATAGTCTGGATAAAATGGCAGAGAAGCATAAGAGAGTGCAAGTTGTATGTGCTTGACTTGTCGCTAAAACTGAAGAATTTGCATCTGGTTATTGCCATCTTCAAGAGTAGGACATTAAGTAAGTTTGGGATTTTGATAGTGAGTTGTAGTCTTAGCATGTATCTAAAAAATAATCATCTAATTTTTCAGTGGAGTTTGTGCGTGCCCTGTGTCAGGTGTCCATGGAGGAGCTGTCTCATCATGGTCACCCCAGGATGTACAGCCTGCAGAAGATAGTGGAGATCTCCTACTACAACATGGGTCGTATTAGGCTGCAGTGGTCCAGAATATGGCAAGTCATAGGAGACCATTTTAACAAGGTAATGACTTGATTTTATACATGATGTAATCTTCTTTCGCCATCCAGCACCTTGGTGTCTGTTGAGCCAAATCTGTGGGGTCCATAGATGTTTAAATTTTTTATGAATTGTGTGGCTTTTATGATTATGCCGAGGAAGCTGTGAAGATTTGTTATTATTATTATGACAATTTGTTGGAAGGCTTTTGCTGTAATCCCTATATTTGCAAATCATACATTTGTCTGTGTTTTATCATGTTTGTAACTATTTGCGGATGTTTTAAAATTTGAAAACTTATTTTAAAAAAATTCTTTCATAAATCCAGGTGGGTTGCAATCCAAATGAAGACATTGCCTTCTTTGCTGTGGACTCCCTTAGGCAACTCTCTATGAAATTTTTGGAAAAAGGAGAATTTGCCAACTTTCACTTTCAAAAAGATTTCTTGAGACCTTTTGAGCACATTATGAAAAAGAACAGGTAAGTGATTGTAGCTAAATAAAAGAACCAAATGTTTGTCTTACGACAACTGATAAAAGGTCTTGATGCAACATTAAAGACATACTCTTAAAGAAATTTGCACAAAATAAGGTTTTCACTAATTAGAACAAGGAGTTTAAGTAAGTCGAATGTTAAGTTTGAAAATAAAACCCTTTGAAGGAGACTTACTGCAAAGGAAATTTAATAAAATCATTATTTTATATTCAACAGGTCTCCCACTATAAAAGACATGGTGGTCAGATGTGTTGCTCAGATGGTCAACTCTCAGGCAGGAAACATTAAGTCTGGCTGGAAAAATATCTTCAGTGTCTTCCATCTGGCAGCATCAGACATTGATGAAGGCATAGTGGAGCTTGCCTTCCAAACCACTGGAAAGATTATCTGTAAGTTACTGTATGAAGGGTGCCAGGGTGCAAGATTTTACAAAGAAAAACCTGTGACAATCCCAGAGGAGCAATATTTTGATTTCTTTTTCAAAGTATGGGTGTGTTAGCCCCATATTCTTGATATTTTTTGAGAAGTAGAGGGTGGTTTAATTTTCAGAATGGAAAGTCTTTATGTTCTTATATAAAGCTGTGTGGAAAACTACTCCATTCAGTTGTTTGTCACAAACAGTGTTTGATTATTAGCTGCTAAAGACAAATTTTGTGATGAGTTTGTAATGCACACTGAGGGCTGTGATGAATATGTAGTATTGATACCACTCAGAGTGGTGGGTGATGCATTGCATTAATGGTATTTCAATTTCACTGAGCTTGTGTGCTGTAGCGTAATATAATCTTTCCTGCTTTGGAATTCTCATGATTGCTTAGAATGACCTGATAAAAACAGCCATACAAAGACCATTCAAATATTTCTTTCTTTTGCTTATTCCCTTTCCAGCTAGCATCTTCGAGAAATACTTCTCAGCCACAATTGATTCATTCCAAGATGCTGTGAAATGTTTGTCAGAATTTGCCTGCAATGCCGCATTCCCTGACACCAGCATGGAGGCCATCAGGCTTATCAGAAACTGTGCTAAATATGTGGCAGACAGGCCACAGGTAGGTGCCACAGAGAGCCCAGCAGAGGCTAATAAGGAGTTTCAAAAACACTCAGAAAAATAGCACCAGGATCTTAAAGGGTTAGATATGCCTAAGTAGTTAATATTATAAGGATAAAAAGATGATACATATTAAGGTAATGCATTTTAAATATGGCATTTATTTATTGTAATCCATTAAGATTGTTAGGTTTGGCAGTTCTTTATCAATGTGTTCAGCTTTGTTGATATATATTTTTATCTTTTGTGATTTAATCTGTTGAGTGGTGGTAATTAGTAAAGTCATGAAACTTCTTGTACCTGACAGGTTAATAAAAGTGTTCATGCGGTATTGTTGATCTTTCAGAGTTTTTGTGAACATGGTGGAGATGAGATCAATGTTCCAGAAGAAGACCGTGTGTGGGTCAGAGGTTGGTTTCCAATACTGTTTGAACTGTCTTGTGTCATCAACAGGTGCAAACTGGATGTAAGAACCAGGTAGGTAGTAACTCTGATTCTTTCCATCTTCCTACATTACATTTAAGATAATATAGATATTGACATAGTTCCGAGAAGATTTTGAGAATTTTAACTTCATTGTGATTCTTCAGAGGGTTGACTGTGATGTTTGAGATCATGAAGACATATGGAGAAGATTTCCAGGAGCACTGGTGGAGGGACCTGTTCAGGGTCATCTTCAGAATATTTGACAACATGAAACTGCCAGAACAGGCCAGTGAGGTGAGATATACTCTGTAAACGCACAAAATACTGGGTGGGTGTATTCTTTTACCTGATTAGTTTTTGACTAACCTTTTGAAATGATTAACAAGTAAAGCAAAAGTCTTACTGCTCCTGTCAAAAAGTTTTGTCATTAAAAGGGATTATGATGATTATTAATATAGTATTTTAACAAATAATTGAATGTTTTGAACATACAGCTTTTATTTGATGAAAATGGCCACAATTTGAAATGCACAGAAAATGTTTATTTTCAGAAAGCAGAATGGATGACCACTACGTGTAACCATGCCCTGTATGCCATCATAGATGTCTTCACACAGTACTATGACATGTTACAAGGAATTCTGCTGGATGATCTCTACCAGCAGCTGTTCTGGTGTGTCCAGCAAGGTAAGTCAAAGAGGTTTGTTGTTACAGATCAATTAAAAAAAAAAAGCTGTAAACACTGGGCTCTGTCTGTCATATTTCAAGTTTCTGATTTTGGCCAGCTGTGTGCTATATATATGCGCCAGTCAAGTGGCTAAGTGAGATAAATTTGCTGCTTTGATTCATTTCAAAATTGTGTTGGTGTTGACATTTTATGCCTGAAAACCATATGACAAAAAAGTATGAGGGCCTAGTGTTACAAACGAGCACTTGTTATTCTTATAAAAATCTCTTTTAATTTATTGATTGACTGCTATGTTAAACTATTATTCAAAGATTTTTCACTGTCTAGTCTTTTATATGGCCAGACACTTTGCATTTATCTTCATCTGATTTTTGTCTTGAAACTTACAATTTTGTAGTGCCTTTTTTTCACATGATAAATCACCTTTTTATCATTCTTTGCTGTCCTGTTAGGTTACAATAGTAAGTAGTGCCCAAAAATCCTTTCCTAACTTGTTTTGCTGTGTTTAAAATGTTGAAAATGATTTGTATTATCTTACGATGCTTTTAGAATGCTTTTCTTTATTTCATATTTTATAAAAATTAGAAACTTCTGTTTATGTTATGCATGTTCCACTTGAGCCAAACAGAATGACCTAGAAACTGTTTCTGCTTTGGACTAAATATGGGTTGCGGCATGTATAAGTTTTATTTTAAGTATGTAGTTATCAGTGTGATTATTGCTCTAAATAATATATATACTTTTCAAAATGAAAGAGAATATAATTGAAACCCGTACAGCTTTAGCCTCCATCTCTTCCATGCTTCACATCCAGGTGCTTCACAGTGTGAAAGACAATCTCCCAAAGCTTTAAAAATGTTAAAAATTTCACTGGCTGTCTCCAAACAGCGACTTACCTGATCATTATATTAAGTGTTGTCTTCTGCATTTGGTTATAACTAATTAATATTTAACAATTATTTGTCATTGAAACAATATGAGAATAGTAAATATAGCTTTGTTGGCTTTCTAAATAGTAGAATGTTTTCATTATTACAGTATATTCTGTAAATATAGATTGAAATTGAAAAAAAGGAAGACAAAAAAGAAAAAATGACATGAGGGAAATTGTAGTGTTCACTTTCATCAAAACATGAGAATGACGGAATTATGAAAAGCTTCAAATTCAATACCATTGCATATTGTTCTTGAGTTGTGATTTATATAAATTGTTGTATCTATGTATTCATATTATCAAAAATACAAGGTGAATCACTTGTGTCAATATTTTTCTTATTTTGGCATGAAAGTGATAGGTAACTTTTTAATATGATTTGCTGAAAACATGAACTTGTTTTTATATATAATACTATAATCTAACACCTGACCGAAATATCTTCTGACTGAAAATTTGACTTCTTTAAAAAAAATAAATAAATAAAAAATTTGTGTTCATTTATTTCAGATAACGAGCAGCTAGCCAGATCTGGCACCAACTGTTTAGAAAACTTGGTCATTTCCAATGGTATGAAGTTCTCTCCAGCCGTGTGGGATAACACATGTGAATGTATGCTTAAGATCTTCAAGGCAACCATTCCTCATAGGTAAATTAAGTCAGTGGTAAATTCACCAGATGAAATGATGCCTCTCCTTAGAGAAGGGAAAGGTTTTTGGCAAATGCTGTCTAATTTACTAGAAAGATATGCATAAAATGTATTTTTGGATTATGATTTGCATAACCAATGGTGGTTGTGGCAGAATATTTTTATTGTAGTAGTTCAGTTCTTAAACTTTTTCATTACAGCATATGCTAAAATTAATTCATGTTTTGTAATGAATTTGCTCTTTTTCCAGCTTTGTTAAACATGTACACATTTTCTAAATATGTAATGAGTGTCAGTAAGATAAAATCTGTTTTGTATTTCAGTTTACTCACCTGGAGGCCAGAGGCACCTGACAGTCCAGGAACAATCAAGGAGGAAACTGATATCAGCCTGGACCAGACTATGGACGTGAGTGGATTTGATGTGGGTGTTTTCTGTTTATTTATTTATGTACAGCACAAGGAGCTACTCTATGCACCATGAGGAAAAATGTATGTGTGTGTGCACACGCGAGCATTTGTATGCAGCTTTTCTGCACCTTGGAACATATTTATAAAGAAGTATTGCTGAACCATCAAGTTGCTCATATATTTTGTCAGGTATTTGTTGTGTTAATGTGCTGTAATCATTATATTGCAGGATGACAAATCACTTTCAATAGAACGCCCATTAGGGCAGCAGCATAGACGTCAAGGCAGCATGCACAGTATCAACAGCACCACTTCTCAAGAATCTAGGGATCACAAAATACCCAGGACTAGTAGGCACTTGTTTATTTCACCTTTCCCCCCTAAAACAGATTTTTACCTTTGGTCAGGCACTAAAACTTAAATTTGACTTAAATCAATTTTAATACACTGTATTTTAGTTACATATTTCATCTTCCATGGGATGTTTATTACGCTGTATGTTACATCTCTTCCATTTCTGTTCTCTCTAACCTATTATATTTTATATATTAGTAAACCTCAAAAGCAAAGATGAGTAAGCAATTGATTTGTTTCAGAAGTAGTTGCCCCAGAACAGAAGTTGTTTTCCTACCTGTTGATCAAGTGTGTTGTGCAGCTAGAGTTGATACAGACTATAGACAATGTGGTGTTCTTCCCCACTACCAGCAGAAAGGAAGATGCTGAAAACCTGGCTGCTGCACAGGTAAAAAAGATTAGACTGATAAAGGTTAAACAACTTTTACAATTAAGACCGATAAGGGCTAAAAAAAAATACATTTTGTTACAGGAACATTTAAACTTCTTGTCCAATCCATTCCTTTTTTTTTTTTTTTTTTTTTTAGATTTCACTTTTGTCAAGAAATGTTCTCTTGAGATATTCCAGACATGACTTACAGGACCATAGTTTGTTAATATTTAAAAGCCTTGTTCTGATTTATTCTCTCATATTTTCCAGGCTGACCTTGAAGGTCATGCTGCCAGTACAGGTGACCAGACCATGCAGAATGAGGACCAAGGCATGTACCAGTTCCTCAGCACTGAGCAGCTTTTCCTACTCCTAGACTGTCTCATGGAGTCACACAATTTTGCCAAAAAATTTAACTCTGATCATGAACAAAGGAACATCCTGTGGAAAGCTGGTAAGTGTGTGGATTAATTTTTGGTCATATTCTGTACTGTCAGTATTAATTTTAGATCAGATCTGTTTTTTATCTGTTGTTAAGTTTGGTATGTTGACTGTATTTTTCTGGAGTGAATGATCATGAATAATTTTTGATTTAAAAGTTTTGCCATATTTTAACAGAATATTTATTCCAATTATAGGTTTCAAGGGAAAGGCAAAGCCCAACTTACTGAAACAGGAAACCCAGAGTTTAGCTTGTGCTCTAAGAATCCTTTTCAGAATGAACACTGATGAAGCCAGAAGACAGTCATGGTCAAAAGTACAAGAGCGATTGACTAAGTAAGATTCACAAGTGAAACAATTTACTTTTTAAGTTTTTGGAAAAAGGGATATTCAACTATGTCAGATTGAGATCATTTGAATTATTGTTATATCGAAAGATATCAGAACCATATACAGTGTTAGTCTTAGTCTTGCATTCAGTTGAATTATGACTTTGCTGATTTTAAAATATTTAATATTTTTAGAAGCAAAAATCCATTCACTTAACATATTGATGGAAACTGCATACTTGGTAAAAAAAATATATATATATATTTTTCATTGCAGCATGTGTAAAGAAGCCATGCAGTATTTCCTGTCCCTGCAGTCAGAAAGCCACAGAGAAACTTGGAGTAGTCTGCTGCTCCTCATCCTCACAAAGACCCTGAAGATGAATGAAGAACAGGTCTGATCATTTTGGTCAACAAATGAGCATTGGAGTTTTTTAAAATTTTTATTTTACTTATTGTATGAACGTTCCTAAAGTGATAGGATCAATAAGAAAATTGTCTTTAAATTTATTGTTGTGATTTTGTTTTTGTAAATTTGAGTATAATTTGCAGCAAAAAGTTAAACTGCTTTCTCTATATTTCTAGTTCCGAGGCCATGCATCGGTGTACTACCCTTACATCTGTGACATGCTACTGTTCGAGTTGAAGGGTGAACTGAGGGCACTTGTCAGGAAGTTTTTACTAAGAGTTGGGAGCGTGTTTGCTTTTAGTACAGTACCTACAGTACACTGAAGCACATTGGACATTGAGATAAAAGAGCTTAGCTCAAGAGTACAACCTTAAACTATGACAGCCATATAGTGACCAACAGCCAATGGGACTTATTATACAAGGCATCTCTTTTTCTTTGAGAAATGAACAGATTCCTTTGTTCAGGAAATCCATCAGTGGTATTTTTCAAAAAATGCTATGTATGAACAATTACATATTTTTTATGAAAAGCCAACACGTATGATATACCATTACCTATTTTGTTATTTCTTAATTCATGGGAAAATGTTCTTGTGAATAATAAAATTTTCATCTTTCAATTTTCTAGCTCATGTGCTGCCATACTCTGTGTTGGAGTATTGTCTAGAAATGAAGCAAATCTTGTTTTAGTTTGTGTGTCTTGTGATGCAGTTGTTTGCTATTTATTTGAATGTTTGTGATGCAATTGAATTCTGGGATAATTGGTAAAATCCAAATAGAGGTAATCTGACATTTGTTTAGTGATTGGATGTGTACCAACACCTATACATTAGTGCAATTAAGTGTTATTTGTTAACAGAAAGATGCAAATTTTGGGGGAAATTGATGCACACTGGAGCAGTATGAACCATTTCAGGTGTACTTAGGCACATGAAGATTGTACATAGTAAAAAAATAATAATTGTAAATATATAATTTGTATTAATCAAGATAACAAGAAAATTAGTTGTTTTTCTGTTCATGTTACTCCAGTAGCCTGTTAGCATACACGACAAAATGAATTACATTTTAGAGAAAAGGGGAATATTTAGCTTTACCTTTGCTTAGGTATCTGAGCACATTTTGTTCTGGTGAACCAAACGTGAATAGTCACTGGGCTTAAAGGTGTACATAGCATTGATGGTGTTACAGATGGTTGTGAATAACATAGGGTGATCTGGAGATTTTGAATTAACATTATGGATTGTGATATGTTAATTCTGCTAAAAACTGTAATTATACAAGATGGGAATAAAATATTTGGATGTACAAGAGAAAAGGGTGTTAGTACTCATTTCAGGTACAGAATCTGAATGAAATCCTCTCATGCATGTCAGAACTTGCAACAATTATAAATAAAGTTAATTTCAACAAGAAACACGTTTTTGAGAGGTTTACTCCGTGGTTTATTCAGCTGTGGTTCACTCAAATTAACAAAATTCGAGAACAACTTCAATTTTTCAAAATAAAAAAAACGTACAAAACGTAACCTCCCCCCTCCCCCCCAAAATAATGAAAATTGTGCATACAAAATACTCTGGATAAAATTTGAGCAAAAAAAACGGAGGTATAACAAGCAAACAAACCAAACTATAAAACAACATGGTGATAAATTAAATGGCAATGGCATCCTGAATAAAGGGGATACAGCAAAAGGGATAGGCCCTGGATAAAAACTGGATATTTAAGTGAAAATAAGCACATCACGAAAATAAAACACTTCATTATCAAACAACTCTTGTTACATTGTTGGTCTACTTTATTGGGAAACTTTTCCCATTAAATATTTGAAGTTGGCAAAGCATGCCTTACTGTTCATTTTTGCCAATCTAGGTTTAATGTCACAATCAGAAAAAGAGGCAAAAAATAACACCAAAGAATGCTATTCAGGTTCTTGAATTAAATTGTGGTCTCTCTTTCCCTGTTTGGAATGTTATGAAATCAAAATATGAGTGATAGCTTGCATTTACAACATTAGGCACGAATAACAAGGCAAGATTAGATGATTTTGACAACCTTCTAGGATACAATCTGCACTAAGCATTACTTTTTACTACTAAATCAAGGGTCTTTTATAGCAGTTATTCATCCTTACATGAAGAAGTAGTAGGAGAAATATGTTTGGAATTTTTTTGTCTGTAGTAATGTCTTAACAAGACACAGCTTTTAGGCAAGAATATACCAAATAATATCACTCATTTTTAGATTTTAGTTTTTTCTTGCACTTCTCCCTAAATATAATTATAAAGACTATCTCCAGGAGCAAGACCAGTGCAACTGGTCCAAAAGTATTCCACAATGTTGGAGTAGGTCTTTGTTCAAATACATCCCGCTCATTGTGCAGATCTCTGATGACACCATCAAATTGAAAGAACGTGGTCATCATGATACACACATGAAAGAACTGGTGACTGTGACCTATAAAATCACATTTTCCTGGCCAAAATCTTTGAGGTATATCAGATGTGTAAAAAAATCCTGAGGCCAAGAACCAGGCAAGTTGTTTAGTATGGGGTGAGATTGTATCGTCACATCTGAATCCATTGATAAAACAGTTAAAAACTTGATCTACAACTGGTATGATTAGCCAGATATACAAGAAGCACACTCCAGTAACTTGCCAAACTTTTCGAGCTCTTGGGTAAGGACGCTGATAGCGATATTTAGCATATGTGCAACATCCACAGGTTGCAACAGCCAGGAATCCACCCACTGGAACAAACATGTCCTTGAGCCATGAAATCTGATACAGGTGTTCTTCCATACAATAAGCAAAATGAACTGTTACTGATCCAAATCCATACAATCCTATCCCAGCATAATCTATCATAAAGCAAGTATAATGGAACATCTCTGACTTGGACTGAAAGCAGTGAGCAAAACTACTAGCTAGATACAAAATGATACTGGAAAGGATTCCAGCAAGCATGGGCCATGTATAGGGATCATTGATGAAGTCCAGCTGTTTAGAGAAAGACACCAACTTGTGTGTCATTAATATCACAGCAAAGATGTGTGTCCATACATTCATGCACTCATTATGGACTTGAAATATGCTGGCAGGGTAATAGTACCATGGTTGGTAGGGCTGTCTAAAGCCAGTGTTGATATTGGGTTCTCTGAACACCTTTGGAACATCTTCAAATGTTGTGGTTGGTGTTAAACAACTAGACCTTTTGTCAGCTTCTAAAAAAATAAAATAAATTTTAAAAATGAATCAATTTACGACTTGCTGTTTTTATGATGTATAAGCATGTGAAATGCCTTGAAAATTATATAATAGTTATTAGGAAAAAATATGGCATCGGTCATTTCTAGAGATATGGAACAATGTGTAAGAAGTGACATAAAATATATCATACCTTCAATGGAGTCAACTTCATTCTGTGAGCTTTCTGCTGTCACTTTTTGCATGGCAACCGTTAACCCTACTAAATACACTACAGGCTGAAATAGGCAAAGAACATGTATAAAAACTAAACTGAATTAAGGCATGATTTTGTGACAAAGTACAGTGCAAAAGGGTTATAGATTTAACACAGAGAAGGAGCATGTACTACTGGTACAGTATGTAGGCATAACCAAATGTTGCTATCTTTCACTTATGTCACATTTACAAGATCAACAATGACAACAAATTAGCCTTGCACGCTGTCCCAGCTGGCCAAAGTCAAAGACGTCTTTCAAGACCCATTCCTAATGAAACTACTGAAACTCGCTGAATGCAATCAGATTAACAACCCTGGCAACGAGTAGAGTAGATCGCTCTACACAGAAAAGCTAGTGATCACAAAGTACGTTGGAGACAAGGGTAGGTGTGTCTATCTGTTAAACTGATTGCATTCAGCCAAAGTCCCCACGGAATTGGATTAATTTACGTAAGTCTATAGTTTAATTGGGAATGAGCTCGAAAGCCATGGATAAGTTTGCAAAAGGGGCTATCTCCCTTCTGAATTAGCAACTACAGTAATTACTGGGTGAGAGACTTACTCAGTACTAATTATTTCTTCCCAAGTTTTTATCTTTCTATCCAGTGGCAACACTGAGCCAAGGATCATTGGAATAGGGCTGTGTGATACTGATAGATGTTATGCGGCGTTTCACGATACTTATTTTCTAAGCTTGGCCTGAACAAAAATGACATCAAATTTTTCTGGTGACATCTACTGATCATTGAGCAGCAAAATGCATCACATGGCACCCCGGCAGGTCAAGTCTCGTTTTAACGAGAGTTGGTGAACAGTACCAAAAATATATCAAATACTTGAAAATATCAACTTCAACGTTAGAACATTTGATATATAAAAATGGAAGTTGAATGCTTATAATTTTGTATAGATTTATGGCACTTTATTTCTCTTTTTACTTCGTTATCACATTGGACGAGATTTCCGCCATAACTGAAGTACTTCACAACCTCTGCAGTCGAACTACAAAGTAGTGGTGTATATTTATAAAAAACTGTGCAGAAAGGTAACAACAATACTTTTTTAAGCATGAGTATTAAAACTAAGTCATAAGTGTCAATTTTATTATATGTTTGCCCTTGCTTTTACTGCTGGGGTGAAAAGCTTACACTGGCAACACTATGAAGTTGACACCCCGAAACAAATTGCAGTGCACAAAATTGGTACTCTGCTCACTGCTATATACCAGATCGAATTGAGATGTCAGTGACTCCAATTTTGGGTGTAATTTGCTCATTGTTGTGCTCGAAATAAATCGTTTAGGTTATTTCCTGAAAGTGTTGTCGAAAGTAGCCGAATTGAAACACGTCACCCCACACATTTCACTGCCTCTTTCACATGTTGCATGTTGTTGAAAAGTTTCACTTTCACCCTGCTAATCCATTGGGGTTTCCGTGCGTGATTTCGATTCTCATCCTTGTCACCAATATAGTGTTTCATCTAGGCTCAGTGAGGCATATGTCCTCTCCTCGCATCAAGTGTCTGTATTTAGCTTCTGTTCTAGCCTCTACACGGTTGCCACATTTGCTCTCTGGTATCACAGGTTGAAGCTTACTGTGTAACTATATGATTATAAGGTCCTAGCAGGATATGTGTTGGCGAGTTTGCACTCTCTTATGTTGTGGCTTAAACTGCACTTATAGTGCACACTTTTCTTGTCAGGTTGTATATGTTTGCTCTCTGTAGTTCAGGAAGTGCGTCTTGTACATTCATAACAACTTTAACTGCTAATGCAATGATGCTGTGGCTTGTCGTATGAAAAACACTTGTCAATTATGTCCTGTTTTTACTTTACATATTCGTGAGAAGTGGAAAAATAAAAGATCTGCACCCTGATGCACTTAGATGGGATGATATTACCTGAGTTGTCCAATATGAGTGTAATCAATAGAAAAATGTATCTGTTGTATCACAAGTTTATTTTTTCTGGCCTCACCTGCACCAATGTCTTTCTGGAGTGCTAGTGTCAGAAACTTCCTTCAGACTTCATCAAAATATTCTTTAGTTCAAAATGATTTTCTGATAGTTAATGATCCAATTAATGCTTTTTAGAGTACTGTTACAGATTGAAGTTTTTTCAGATGGTGTGGTGTTTAAATAAGTCAGCTTTTTACATTTCCAATCTACATTAGTAGTGAATCTGATATTAAAAATGAGCTAAGTGAAGTCTGCTAGATATACCCTAGGTTCTAGATTCCGGTATTGCCAGCTTGATCTTGATTTCACATATAACCCATGTCGCAATACCAGGCTCTAGTGCACAGCGGCCATGTTAGGCTCCTGTCAATCAAATAGAACGGCTCCGCAGTGAATCTGCAGTTGAATGTCATCAGACCAAAATGAAACGTAAAACAGATTTAATTCTGCTTTATTTAATTTAATTTGCTGTATTTAAGATATGTAAAGTGAGAAATAAATAATATGTTTCGAAAAGAAAAAGGTATATCCAATGTTTTTGTATTTTTTGCTTATCAAAGAACATTTTATCCTGAGATAATAGACACACGTGCTTACCATGTGCCAAGTTTGACAGCTTCACTGGATGCCCAATACCACTAAAAGGGCTGCGCAATGGCTACACCAAAATAATTTTTAAAGCAGAATGTTGCTTGTATTGTGGCACTGACCTTTGACTGCAAGATATTTTCAATTCAAACCTCTAAATCTGCGTCAGACACTTTGATTCCTGTCTCGTCTGCACGAGATTATGTCAGCTCCAGGCGGGAAAGGCAGCTCCAGGCGGTTAAACCTGTGACGTACGAGACTTATGACTTCCAAATATGGATCCAGGCGGACACAGCTGTGACGTGTGACTTCCAAATATGGAAGCGCCCCAGGCAAAATTTTGAAGAAGAACGCCCTCAGATTGTCGCTGTTCGTCAGAGCTAGTAAAAGCGACTCCATCACAAGGTATATATTTAACAAGCTAGCTTTTACGTTGCTCTGACACTCAGGGTAGCTAGATAGAGTATATACATATTTATATATGTCTTGTTACTTTCCTGATTGAAAATAAAATGGAGGCACATCCCCAGGCTGGTATAATTTGATTTGCTTGCTGATTGACCAGAGCATTCAGTTTATAGTGTTGCAGTTGTAGTAAATGCACATGTGAATATTTATAAAATGGGTAGAATCTAGTTATATGTAGTAGAATAATGAACTTAAAATAAGATTCTAAGTGTTGTTTGAAGTAATTTACCTGTAGGGTAATGAACAATGTTCTAGAAAGTGCCTTCCTGCAAATATGTATTCAATTTTTTCACCCTGCCCCTCCCCCCTCCCTCCAATTACACACACACACACACACACACACACACACACACACACACACACACACACACACACACACACACACACATTTTTTGTGTGGTATCGAGTGTCATTATCACAGATAAGATCATAAGATAAATTGAAAAGGGGCCGTATAGATTCAAATGATAAAGGTTTGATAAAAGCCTAAACTGCCTTTAAATGTACAATATATATATCAAGTGTATGTCTTTAGTTATGAAAAATGTTTATGCAGGTGACATATTTTAAGTCTACATATTCATACAAAAATTTTGAGTAACTTAATTCATGTTTTATAACAAGGATTGTTATCTTCTTATGTAATGTGAAAATATTTAAAGGAGATATCATAAGTACATATTGTTCATTTTTCATGCTCAGGATTATAGTCAATGTCTTTAGCATGTAAAGTTTTATGCACTGTAATGTACTAAATTATATGTTATAGGAGTCTTCCACTTCAAATATAAGGATTGATGTTTTGATGCCAAGTTGATTTGCGTAGGTACACAGTGCCCACCCATTTGTTATCTGTGTCATGATCAAACAGCTGCACAGCTAAGTTGATGGTGCCGTGTGCCCAGTAATTATCATGTCATTTTCAGACTGTCATTTATCGGAAGTCAGCCATGATGATGGTGAACAAGAACGTCTTGTGTCACAATAAGTTCAAGATGGACATCTCCCAAACCCCTTAGAGTAATAAAACTCAGTTCAGTTTAAATGGGTAATTAATGACAAACCAATAAAGGCAGTGATAGTGGAAATGACAACAGGAAGGCCAGGGTCATGAAGTTGGTGAACTGAGATCTCACTTGTCACCTTGTGTGTCACTGCTTCCTGTTTTGTAAAATGGGCTTGTGGTAGTAGACACTTGTTTTTTATGTTGGGCAGTCATGCAATTCCAAAACCACCAAAGGTCAGGCTTCGCACTGACTAATACAGGGGTCCACTCACCTCCTACAGTTATCTGTTAGACAGCCAGTGACACACAAATTCACTGGGCCAAGGAATACCTTAATTTCTTTTATGATACTGCTGATTAATGCCATACCATGTTGACCACTGCAGATAAGAAGAGTGTCACATGTGCATAGATCTAAAACCTGATCTGTGGACATACCTTGTTTCTTGGGATGAAGTGAGACTGTTTGAGGAAGTTAGAAAGGGACAGAGAGAACTATAGAAGATAGCTGCATTTTTGTTGAAATTGGTTTCAGTTCTTTCATGATGTTAGGAAGTGTACTGGACAATGGCCGCAGTCGTGAGACCTGGATACTTGGACATTGTTGTACTAATGGGGTAAGACTAGAGCCTGTGGCAGACAATAGAAAAAGCACAGCTACTAGTATCTGTTTTTGTCATCATTCAAATAGTTTTATGTCTGAGTGAACCCTTGGCAACACTTAACTAGCAGCTTAAAAGGGAGCAGAAATCAATACACTTGTATTTGAACTGGAGTCCTACGTAGTAATTGACCAATATCAAATATGATTTCAGTATTTAGAATTTACACATACATTTACTAGATGTAATATGGTTAAAACTTGGAATTCTGTGAATCTCAAATTGTTTGATATACTGCAAAATATTGAGAAGGAATAGATAATGATTTAGGCAAAATGAATTTTAAAAACATAGAGAGACTAGATATATGTTAATTTGATTTTTATGCTCCTTATACTTTTATAAAGCTTGGATTGGTTGTGAAATATGAATGATGACAAAAGGTTGCTGAATTTTAAGATACAGAGTCTTTGGCATTAGCTTGCTGCAGTGTAGTGTGGGCGATATTTTCAACTACTGTTAGTATGAACATTGAAGTGTTGGAAATCTTACCAGAAGGACCTCCTAATATGATTATGAACGATGTATTTGCTAAGTAGCATAGTAAGCTGTATAGTTAAGGACTATTTGGCTTGATCTCACTTGTACATGTTCTATTTATAAAATTCTGAAAGTGCATGATTCAAAACGTTTTTCTCAGCTTGTAGTTGGTTTACTGCATCAATAAGTCTACAAAATCAGGGGTATGGTATGTTTGCAATATGTTTATATTTCATGTAGGTGTTGGGTTGGTGCCCAGGATATTTCAGACTAAGATTTATGAAAAGATCTCTGGGCTCATGAAAGAAAGGAAAATATTTGCCAGATGTTGAAGATTATTTGCCAGTATTTCAAAAAGATAACCAATTTATCCAATTTTGATCAATTTGCTTGCACGAAAAAAAAAAAAAAAACCCACAATGTCTAGATGGCCATAAGCGTCTTAAAAGCAACTCAGGTGGGAGACCAAATGCAGACCAGTTCCGCAGAAATTTTCAGCAGAAACTAAAAACAGTTTAAGTGTGATAGATTTGAATGGTCAAGAAATGACAGGTGGAAATTAGGCAGAAATATTGGCAATGTTAAGTATTGGGTGCTAAAAATGATGATCGGTTTATAAGTCTTATTGATAATTTGATATTCTCTTTATTCCACTCAGATATGTTTATAACATAAAACAATATTGCTCGAAGCCAACAATTTATTTGTGATTAGTGTGTCTCAAGAGGAAATTAAGAAAAGCACAGGTGTTGTCAAACTTCTTGACTTTCTTGAGCCTGAGATAATGAAAAAAATCAATAACATGTTTAAGCATGCTTATCTTGCTTTTCTCACACTGTCACCTTTGTTGCTGCGCCCTTAGAGAAAACCAGTCATTTCCGATTTGTTTTACAATGTAGTCATCTATGAAAAGCAAATTTTCTCTTGAGAGCTGAGGGACCTTTAAAATCAAGGTATTTAAAAAAAAACCTCTGGGCAGGTTAACATCAGCAATTTAACATCAGACATTTATAAATAAAGTTTTCTGAACCACACTGTGTTCATTCAGCAACTTAAAATGTTGTGATGATTCTAAGGATTTCGGCAAAAATGTCTTCATACACATTTACCATAAGTTTACCATGTTTGTAAATGTTTGCTCAAGGTTGATTGACTATGTGTTGAAATATACATTCCTCTTGTGCAAGATAAAAAGATTTCTCTAGATAGAAATATTTTTAAAAAAATGGAATTTTTAATTTTGCCCCCTCCTCCTTTCTCCCTTGTCACAGCAAAACCTTCATTATACTAAGGCCACATTTCTACAATAGTCAAGTTGTGGTGCCTTAACTTAGCACACACTATCTTGACAGACCATGGGATTACAAGTTCTAATAATCATAAGAAGCCAAACGAAGGGCACATGGCTTACCTAAATATAACAATGGTGGCAGGCAGGATAACAGAAGGGATAAGATAGACTTTGTGGTCAAAAAATATAATATTTGCACGAAGTTAGGTCATCATAGCTAGGTTAAAACTGTAAATAGACCTTTGCATTAGATGTAACATTCCTTGTTGAGTTGCAATCCATGCAGGTGGGTCTGATAAGCTTACAGCTTTGCAAAATATTCAGCAAGACTGTGATCTCAGCAGGGTAGCAGAATATCCCAAGTTCGCTTAGATAAGGTGTTCAACTTCTCTTCCACTTTGAAGATAACAATATAAATCCCCCATTTGCTTGCCTTGTAACATTGATTCTAACTGTATACCTGTAAAAGCCTCTAAATCTTTTTTCACTGAGTCAGAAGTGCAATGCAAATTCATTCTTGTTAATGCTTCGGTTTGCTTTTAGTGCATAAAACCATATCTTCATTAGTTCTGTAACTGTGCTCTGCCAAATTCTTGGCAGTGATATGATGTTATGTACAGGGTATCATATGCATGAAGCTCCTGTTTATACCAGTTTTAGTGACCTTGTCTTATATACTTGTCACCTTAAATAGGCAAATCCCAGACTATGATTTTTTCACAAAGTTTATCCTAAACAGTATGTTGACTAGTATAGTAAATAAAAAATTAGAATAATAATTTTAAAAAAAGGAAGTGTTTGAGGGATGTAATTATCCTGTATGATTGTAGTCTTACTCTCGCATTTCAACCAAGATCCATAGAATATACTGACACAAATTATGCAGGTATATGAATTTATAATGATTCTGGTTTCATTTCTTTCATAAGAAGATTTTCTAAAGATTATGTGAGCTTTCAAGTGAGCAAAGTCTTAGTCTGATCAGCTAGCATGTGTTTATTGTTGGCCATTTTGGTTTACTAGTAAGTCATTCAGAGTTCACTTATTTATATTTCAAATCCGTTGCAAATTGACAAATAGAATTTTTTGAAAAAAATTATTAAGCTGAGTAAATGCAAGTCGGATATATTTGTGAAACATCCTCTGGATAACATCAGATGTCAGGAACTCTTTGTTTGTAGTTCTGTCTCAAGTTGCAACCATCAGATTCAAAGTTTTCCACAGAATTGACCTAGGCCTTCTTGAAATGTTACCAGGAATACCTGGAGATGGGTAGGTTTAAGTAATCTCACTTGTGTGTTCACTGAGTCATCTTGGCAGAGGTATTGTAACTTATAATATAGCTGGCACTGCACTGGTGAACTGGTGAAGATATATGGCTGAATTGTTAGCCTTGCTTTAGTATATGGTGATTATTTCCTTTCTTAAGGTAGTGTCATTTTTATATTGAACCTTGAACACTAATGAGCAAATCAGTCAGTTTCTCTCATTTGATTAATCCACTGACAAGTGAATCATAAGATGATCAGGGAATGTTAATACCTGCAAGTGTGGGATATTTCACTCCAGTCGTACCTGCTTCTTATTGTTTACCTTCATTGTAACACCGTGACACATTGACGGATAATTACTAGACCAAGTATTCTTTACTCCAACTCTTATCTACCTAGGTCAATTCACAATTTGCTAAGTAGTGTTTGTCTTTCTTTCATGTATTTCCACTTTAAATATGGTTTAGATCTCATGTTCCTCATAAAAGACTTCTAAAACCAATACTAATTATAGTAGGAATGCAGTAAGGTGACCATATGGGTTGCCCTATTGTGTAAAACCCTCTTGGCTAAGAATTCCACTTTGCCTTACTCCCTGTTTATTGTCTTTTTATCACTGCTTTGTTGGGGTACGAGGATGGACACTCATTCCTTATGCCCAAATGATGTTTGAACATCAAAGGAAATTGTTACTTTACTGTACAAAACAGGGATAGTTTATTTTAGCAGTATTTGCAAAGTTAGCAAGTTTATGTAGTGAAAAAGGAGACTGAGGAAAAAAATTGACCATGAAATTGAAACAGGTGAGTTGGCTGCAGGACCTAACCACAGAGCCTAGCTAACATTAGGTATACTGGTGAATATATGACATGGCAGCTTTCAAAGCATCAGTTGATAATTATTTGTGTTTCAGACTGAGTAGATCACCACCAAGAGCCTATTGAACTGTAAAATATTGGTGCAATGCAGCAATGTCTGAAAGTATGGTGCTTTAGTTCCTCTTCAAAGGACCCGTTGAATGCATTCCTCTGAGGTCTATTGGAAATATACTTGTGACGGCATTAAGGCAGGGCTTTACCTTATAGCCATCTACTGATCTTTGATTGTGTACATTGTTAGTCTAGGTGACCTAAAAGTCCATTATTTGAGGTATCTAAAATTCATGAATTGGAGGAGGTCGTACATTTTATCATAATACATGTTTCAACTCCAAATGCATTCAATAGATCCAAGAAATCTGAATTTCTTTTATGATATTATGTGTATGCTGAAGTAAAAACAGAAATTTGCTACCTTTCGAACAATTTTAGAAACAATTGGCTGCATTTTCCATGCATGGCATGCTCAGCTGATCATGTTGTCTTGTATTTCCTATATCTTCAGAGACACCATTGAAAACAATCATTGCTCATGCTTAGAATAATAGTATCATGATACGTAATTAAGCTCCAGATGACTGGGAAAGCCCTGCCAGTTTTATTTTTCTATGCATATCTTCACAGTCAGGTTGAGTCATAATTACCACCTACTTTGATGAGGATCGATTGGATGAAACTCCTAGCCATATGTTGTGGAAAAAATCCCACCATGGGGAAAGATGACCTTCATATGTGACAATGGCAAGGCAGGAATTAAGAAGCATCTTGTATTGTTCTATTGATTGTACTTGAAACTTGAGGCTTAGTCCTGACATTTTATACATCTGTGGGAATATTCATCAGTTCTTAGGGCAGGTTTAGTGCTTGCAAAGATGGCAGGTAGAGGAAACCGGAGCAATTTGGCACTGCAGGTGATTTGGCTGGGTGTAGTTGGGGTGATTGAATACAGTACTTTTAGGTGTCATGGTCGGTCTCTCTGTCACAGCTTGCTAGACTGTAAAACACTGATTTGTTATCTGGTCGAAATTCAGTGATATTACTTGAATACATTTACGTAGCAATTCTTTTAAGTGTACTTGAACATCTCTTTAGGCATAATGGTTTTATGAGTGTAGTTTTTGGTAACTTGTATCCCAAATTTTGCACATTATCTGAATTTATATTCATAATTCAATTAAATATTCCAAATGAACATTTTCCCTCTCGATTACTCACTAACAGTGTTTGGTCTAGTAAGGTACTGTTCTGAAGTGCTTTTTCTAGTACAGATGCTGTTTTGACTGCACATAATTTAATCATCACCAGAAGCTGCATCATCATGTATGCTGTGAGCAATCTTTCTTTATCATTTTTTTTCTTTATGCATATTCAAGTTTGTTTGTTTTTTTTTTTTTATATTCCAAATGAGATTAATGGTGAAAATAAAAAATTGCAATTTTTCATTTCAGATATTCACAGAACATTCACCATGGCTAAATAGGAGAGCCAAACCTCTTCACCACACACTGAGTCTCCCAGTGCTGTACAACCCTACTGATGCCATATATACACACTCCCCAGTGCTTCTGAATGCCACCATAAACTATCACACCAGCAGTATGAGTCGCAAGGGTGTGGGATCTAGTGTCCAGAAAGGAGGGACAGCCTCTGACCAGTCTGAGACACCACTGGACAAGAGTATCCTCAAAGTCCACCTTCCCAATGGAGGGTTCAATATGGTCAAATGTGGAGATGCTACAGATATAAAGGTATGGAAATAATGTATGTATGTATGTATGTACATACGTACGTACGTATGTATGTATGCTCTTGTTAAAAGATGATTTTATTCACATTTTTGTCAATACTTGTCAAAGTGTCAAGTTTTTTTAGTAAGTGTGTGTGCAGTGGCACAGGTGTGCATGCCCATAAAGGTGTGAAAGATATATTTTGAAGGAGTGAAAGGTATATATTGCAGTCAGATTTTCAAGTATCTTAAAACTGTAAAGGGGACTTTCTCAGTGTTTCACAAGCCAAAGATATAATATAGCCTGTTGATGTAAGATATGCAGGATGACAAACAACAACCATGTTTGCATGTTGTTTGTACAGGTATGCTTGAGTTACCAAACTATGACTATTCTATGATTCATGTGACCTCAACTCAGCATTATTATGAGTTGTCTGTAAAATAAGAGGAAAACTGAGGCTATGTAATGTGGTATGCATCATGAGGTAAGGTGTGTATCAGTTACCAGATTCACACTGATAGGAAGACCTGGTTCTGTCCCACCAGTTATGGTACAACAACCCTAGCCACAGTTAGATACAGAGCTATCTCTTAATGTTACTAGGATGTGTGACCCATTACTAATGCTTATATTCATTATTTAGAATAAGTTGATAAAGATAGAATGAAAAAGAAATTCCTTTTTTTGTGGGGGAGAGGAGAGAGGACCTTTTTATTTTGACAAAAACACTTGAATTATTTTCTTTTTTGTGTAGATTCATATCATATTAAACAGTGTTTTCTAGTATCTGTAGTGCTTTCATTTTAGAGCAGTAATTACATTTTTATATATTGATGAGATTAGAATATTAGCATTGTAATGCACTGAATAACTAAACATGTTATTCCCTGTGTTTTCTTCTTAATATATGTGGCTATAGTGAGCTTAGATAAGAGAAATTAATGTTGATTTTGTCATACAATTACTTTGTAAGATATTTAGTTAACTGTCAGATGTTATTATTAATAAAGAGTGCACCACATGGTTATGGATATCCATGCAGTGCAAATGATTGTAATACCTATCATCAGTGAAGGTTTGTCTGTAATTCTCGTTATGGATCTTCGAGGCATAGGGGTGAGATATTGGTGAAAATTACTTCATAAAAACCCATGCTGGTAATCAATCAAGACATTTAATTGTATTCATAAAACTTGACGCCTATGCATTTTGATATTCTTCAACTTGTTTCTTGTAATGTTATCATGCCTTTACTATATTCCTCCCATTTAAATTTCAGGGTATAGTGCATCTTTTGGTAGGTCGTCTGGCAGCAGGACAGAGGTACTTTGAGGCTTGCTATGCCCTGTACCTGCGCCACCTCCAGACAGACAAGGGGTTCTGGCTCCACAGTGATCTGACTATGTACCAGGTCAGACAGAAGTATGAATCCAAGTACCCAGCAGATGAATGGAGGTGAGGAATCTGAATTAGTCAGCTTACATGAAAAGTTTTGACATCAGAATCATATAAAGTTCTACTAACTACTCATTACTGGCAAAATTTTAATAACCAAAGGGGCATTAAATTTTCCTGAAAATGAAATTGGGAAATAGCACTGCAACTTGCAAATGAGAAGTTACAAGAAATGCCAATCTGATGATATTAGAGCTTGAGTGGAAAACCTACCTAAAACAAAAGACTTAAAAACTATGCTGACCATATGCATTGTAATAAACAATAAATATGAATAATATACGAACGAGTGAAAAATGCTTTCCCGATCAACAGCAGTTACTCCGTTTTTGTTTTGTATACTGACAAGCTGTTGGGATGAGATGAAAGAGCAAAGCCAGGCTCTGTTCAATTTTGTTTGAAGCTGTAGGCTACGTGCTTACAACAGTATGAGTAATGTTGCAGTGTTCAAACGTGGAATTACATTATGGTGTTCAAACTGTCTACACGGCATTGAGGCAATTACAGACCTTACTTATTGCAGAGAAAAGTTCTGCAAATTAAACATAATTTGATTAACAGTTTAGTCGTGTTCCCTTTATTCTGTCACTAGATATTGACTAAGTATTTGAAAATGCATTCATTATATTATCAGAACTTGTAGAATAATTGTGTTCCTCTCGGAACTAATCAAACACTGACAATTGTCACTTACTTGTTGTCAGGACTGAAGTTAAAGACAAGTGAGAATCAGTTTTTTATGTGTGAAGTATAAATACATATACCCCCTAATGTTTGCTTAGATTTTAAGAGTGAATATATGGTTTATGTTAATGCCTAATTTTTTTTTTCAGGTATGAACTGAGGGTGCGATATCTTCCCAAAAGCTTTCAAGAACTACAGATCAGAGACAAAGTGACATTCTATTACCTATATGACCAGGTATGTATGCATGTTGTGTGACCTGTTTATCTTGAATGGTGTTTATATCAGCAGTTGTCAATTCCATGTCTTGGATATTGAAGATCTTTCTTTTTCTGCATGAAGCTGTGGTTGAATATTGCTCTTTGGGGTCAAAACTCATAATGTCATTGTTTGGTCTACTATTGTGATTTAGACCTCCTACCTCATTTGATTAGTTAATTAGAGGAATGATATTAATTAGAATGAGAATCCGTAGTTTATGTGAAGGCCTGTTTTGATGTATTGATCCTCTGAGATTCAGATGCTGAATATAAAGCCTGTATTTAAAGATCTATCATCAGTGTCAGATTGGATAAGAAGAAAAGTGTAAATATTACCAAGTATTTTGCACATATTTATAGAGTATTCAGCCCATAGAGCACATGCAAATGTAATGTATTATGCAATGATTGTGCTGTATTTCAAGATCTTATGATTTTTTTTTTTTTTTGCTGTATCTGTGGCAGTATGATTTATCCAAAGCAAGTCGTGATAAGCATGTGAAATGTCTCTGTTATATCTTCAGTAGTCATGGGATTACTTATGATATCGCACAACAAGTTTAGTAGGATTTGTTTCAGAAGCTCATGTGATTATTTTTTAATTTTCCTTACAATCATATTTTCTCTGGGGATAGACATCATTACGTGATTGTAAAATTGCTTATTTAACCAGGATAAGGAGTTTGTGAGAAAATAATGAAGAGAAGCTGAGAAAATAGAGATAAGGTGTGAAGTAAACCCTAAGTGATGCATGTAGTGAGACAGATCTTCATATTAGATGATGGATGGAATGGATCTAGGGAAAGATCTGCAGGGAAATATCATTAGCTCTTCTAGACTTACACAATATATTAGATTATATTGCCAACTTGTTATTAGAACATCTTCATGAGTGATTAATCAACATTTTATGTTTAGATATGCTTTTTTGTGCCAGTAGATTTTTAAAAATAATGCTGATAGTTATAATAATAATAATAATAATTTATTGAGCACAAAGAAATGGTTTACATTTACAGGCTCTCTAACTAATACAAATATTATTATGAATATTGAATAAATGAGACAGATTAATCCAACAGCCTTTTATCAGATAGAACAGAACTGTACTTTGTGACCAAAGCAAGGAGTTAACATTGAATGGAAAAAAAGGCATAAAAAAGGCATGTGGCAAAGCATTTGATTTATTGCCTCTTTTAGATCTGATTTTTTTTAGTTTTCTAATAGAGCTCCAGACTATTGATTCTTATTCTAATGGGCCATTTGTATAAAGAGCCATGAGAGAGAATCTTTATCTTTCTTTTATGTGAATGAACCTGGTAGAGAAATTGCTCTCCCAAAACAACCCCAAATTCAGCTTCTCATGAAATGAATCTGTCTCATCCTTGGTGGTGAATTCGCTCACGGCTATTTGCAATCTTAGATCAATACCCCAGAGATCTGTATGAATGAAGAGATGTACAGTGCAGGGGATGGCCTTGCTTTGATCGCAGTTGTTACTTATGCTGGCAGCCTGCAAGCTTTTAGACTAATAGCAGATCGTCTGAACTGCATAATAACCTTAGTGAGATCACAGGCAGTTAGTTTGGCTCCATTTCTAAAAAAAAAAATCCTGTTATTTTGGTTCTGTCTTTCTTTGACAGTTGGACATTTCCCAATATAGGTTTTCACATCTGGGGGTATTTTCAGCATTCAAGTCTGAAATTTTTTAGGGTAAAAGATCTGTGGAGTGGAAAGTATAGTATATAGGGAGTCATTTCTGATTTTAACCTCTAGAAAGGAAAATTTTGCTTTTTTCTCAATCATTTTGTGTAGAGCAATACATTATTAGAGTTACTTTACAACAGTTTCCACTTCCGTCAGCCACTTATTGTGCATTAGTGAAGTGCATTTAACCAGAACATGAGGGCTCCATTTACTTTAATTCTCTTTTGAACATTTGATTCTGAGATGCATTGTGCAAGTAAATGAAGGCTGAAAAATTAACCGGCTTATAAATTATAGGACAGAAAGTTTTTTTCATCTAGGTTGAAGGAAATAAAGAGTTAAACCTTTCAGCAAACTTTATCAAAAGGAATGTTATTTCATTTATGACAAATTGACAATTATATGAATGTATATGTAGATTGCAGAATATATTCAGAATTTTCATCAAAGGTTTTTATGGTATACAATTTTGTTGACCGGATTTTTTATCCTAGTTTGGATGACTGTCAGTTTGAATGACTAGATCTGCCTGGATTTTGCCCTAATAGAATAACAAACTTTGCAGTACAAACCTTGTTTCACAGTCTGCCATGAATCATTTAAAACATAAAAGACAAAAGGTGTTGTTTTGCATTACAAAGTTGATGCACATGAATATGAAAAGACTGCTTTTCAGTAAGTTGAAAGCAACAAGAAATTTGATATTGTTGTCAGTTTTTGTAGCATTGCATCCAGGTAGTGGATCACTGGCAGATGTACTTAGCACAAGATGACTCTGGAACTGATTTTTAAAAAATCAGAAAGTGTATCATTTACATCCATTTATGCCAGCACTTGATGAACTATGGACTCCTGTTTCTGTAGGCTCCAATTTTGTTATCTCATGAAATGTACCCATTAGTCATAACTGGCAAGCTGTATGGGACAAGCCCTTGGAATATTATTTTAAGTGAATTTTTAAATGTGTTGAAGTTCACTAAAATGAATTGGACACCAGTTTGGTGTCACTTTGTGTCCCATTTTATTTAAAACATCACAGTTTTTCACTCGGATGGTAACTGTTCTGTTTTACAGGCAGCTGTTGAATGATTCCTAATGATCTAAAGCACTTCCATTTATTCATTGATTGGATTCTTTTGGTAGAACAGTCAGAAACTGCATGGCAAAATATCACTCACTATAAAACCCATAAGTTAAATGTGTTTATGACATCTTTTATGGTGTTTTTGAACATGGAAAAGTCATTATTTGTTTTAAATCAAAATTACTTTACTTTTTTCTAGGTTCGCAATGACTATATGAAAAAAATGGCCAGTAATATTGATCCAGATGTCGCTATCAAATTAGGTTGCATTGAGATCAGGTGAGCCCAGGAGACTGAAGTATGCATGGAGGAAGAATTGAGCCATTAGTTTTGAAATGTTGTGATGATTATTTTGAAACCTGGGGTATTTGAGAACAGTTCTATTACTTAATTGATTTGTGCAAATAGATGATTGTGATTTTTAGTTCAGTTTGGTATGCTGAGCATCAAGTTTTGATAAAAGAGAATTGTGTTCATATCACATTAGAGTTGTCATGTAGGATATGTTGTTAGGAAACATTTGTTGGGTCATTAGATATAGAATTGCAAACTTATTGCTCCTTAAATTTTGACAATTGATTCTCAAAGTTAAATCTCAAAATAAAATTTTCCTTTTAGGCGTTTTTTTAAAGACATGCCTCAGACTGCTCTCGAGAAAAAATCTAATATAGAATACTTAGAGAAAGAGATTGGTTTGAAAAGATTTATGCCCAAGACTGTTTTAGACAGTATGAAGGTAAGTGCATGGGGTTTGTTAGAGTTTTTGATGTCAAATGTCAATATAGGTTTAGATTTGTGATATAGATATATTGAATTTGAGTTGTGAAAAGATTGATTGTCTGTAATAGAGGTCTGTGCCAAAGACTGTTTAAAACAAGGTTGTTGATGGTGAATTCCTTCATTTAAGAACCTTGGTGTATGTATAATTGTGGAGATGTGCTGAATTATAAAATTGGAAGAAAATTGTCCCATGTTACATGTTTTGAGAAAAACTGTTTAATTCCTTATTTTCTTGGAGCTCTCCAGCTGCATGTAGTGAGACACTGCTTAAAGAATGAGGCATAGTTATGTTAGACATCCTTTTTGCCCTACAGTAATTAAGTATTTAAACTTTTTATAGATAATATGCACTATATTACTTGATTTTTTATTTCAGCCAAAAACATTAAGGAAAGCCATTCAACAGAATTTCAAGCAATATGCACCGCTGTCTGAAGAGGAATGCATTTTTACATTTTTTGAAACTCTTTTCACTGTACACAAATTTAACCAAGAGAGATTTAAATGTGCTTTAGGGGTATGTATGTTGGTTTGTCTTAGCATTTGAATATGGTTATTTTCCAGTAAGCTATTTGAAATCTTTGGAATTTGTGCTATTTTCAGATTGTTTATTTCCATTAAATCCCATTCCTGCATTTTGACTATATTATTGAAACACTAAGCAAGCACTATTTCTCTTTGAAATTTAGAAGTAGAAAATAAAGTATCTCTCTCTCTCTTTCTCTCTCTCTCTCTCTCTCTCTCTCTCTCACACACACACACACACACACACACACACACATATTTGGTTAATTATCTTTTGGTTCTTCCATTCTGTAGAGTGATGCAAGATTATACATTTTTCATTACAGTCAAGTTGGAGCATCTCAGTAGAACTTGTAATTGGCCCAGATGTAGGCATCAGTTATTTGACAGAAAAGGCTTCTTCAGTAAGTAGAGAGTGCCAATTAAACTAACACTTAACACTTACATCAGCTGCCAGAATGGAACTGATTCACACCAAAGGAATTGCAAAATGCGTATTACACTGTGGAATTAAATTAAATTTGCATTTGCCTTTCACCAAGTACTGTTACATCTAGTACTGTGTATAATAATTATACCATAAATCTATATAAAATTGTTATTTCAGCTTCTAACCACCAGCATATTAAACTAACCTTAAATATATCCAGTGTATAATAGGTTGTCATAAAAACTTTCATTGAATTAAATGCAGAAAACTATTAAGCTTTTGAGGCCAGTTTTTAACATTGAAATGCACCCTTGGGACTTGTCTATAGCAGCTGTTTACTCTTCATTTCAGCCTACACAAATGGCTGAGTTTGCCCAGGTCCAGTCTATCCAGACAGTGTGCAGTGACACAGACTCTAAGGGGTTACTTCAGCTGAAGATAGCTGGTGCAGCAGAACCCCTCACCATTACCTGCCCAACATCCAACACAGCTGAGGACATTGCAGATCTTATAGATGGCTACTGCAGGCTGGTCAATGGCACCAAGGCTTCATTCTGGAAGAGGAAAGGTGAGATCTGAGTTTGCTTTGATTTGGACTGATTATACCATATGCTAGTCAGATAATAGATACAGTAGTGTATATGTAGTCTTCTTCAGAAATGTCCTTTTTTATACCTTTTTTTAATCTCGAAAACTAACCCTTGGTGTGAACTTCAGTTATAACTATATTAATGACTTACACAGTATATGAGCATGAAGTAGGGTGAAGCAGTAGAGCATCATCTGATGACATTGTAGAATACTTATTTCTCTTAACTGTATGGAAATTTCACAGGTCTCTTGTGATGCAGTAACCTGTTGCATGGGTAAACAAGCATGTTACACAAATATCGAATAGACCATTGATGATAGATTCTCTTTATTTAATCACAAGGTGAAAGAGTATTTCTTTAGGAAATTTAAGACCATCGACAAAGCGGGTGACTTGTCATTTTGTTTAGGCAAATTAATGACTAAAATAGAATTAAGCACTGGCATAAATCAACTGGAAGTTGCCTTCTGTATTCTCACCCCTTCCACCAATTGCAGATGGTATATATAAGTGTTCTCAGATTGTAAAAAAGATTTAAAGCCTCATAATTGGTATAGTTGTAAAAAAAAATCCCTAATTATGCCATGTTATAAGGCATGTACTGCTCAATGACACAACCAATTCATGCTTCAAATATCTTAGCACACCACTAACATTTGTGCCTAGATGAATCACTGTAGACATATAACAATTTAACATTGCTTGTAAGAGTATCTTAGTTCCTTGCCTTAGCAACTTGTTACTTTTCTTTCTAAGCATCTCTAAGGACACAGACCTTGGTATCAGGAGGTGGGTTGCATAAATTTGTGTTGTATCCACTTTCCTTACTAAGCTTCAATAGTTCTGCTGCTAACAGTGTTTGATCCAATATAGTTAATCACATGATTTGGCATTTCAGCTATTTGATACTTTTTTTAAATTTTATTTTGGATAATTTTTCAGAATTTTTTAATTTTGGTCTCTTCACAGAACTGCATATATCATAAATTGATAAAGATTAATTTTTTTTATCAACAGACAGGTTTGTAACAGAATGAAGTGATTTTGCTTGCACCTTTCAGTTACAGCTTATCTGTCAGCTTTTGAAATCCCTTATATGTTCTTATGATACAAATTGAATTTTTGAACTAATATATTGTTCAAAATTTGACTTTTATTTTCAAATTAACTTCTTTGCCTGGTATGTATTTGGAAATGCATGCTTTTATGTTTGATGTTATTTGTGAGTCATTCATAACAAATATTAATTTTATACATTTTCTTTTACTTTTAACAGACGACAGCCTTCCTAAAACCCCAAGGCACAGGTGAGTGATTCAGTCTGTTATTGATATGTTGTACAATTTAGAACCATAAGCTTTTGTGCAGACATAGTTTCCTCAAAATGCTTGCAGCAAACTAAATTTTTTAAGTCTTTATGGTTCTTAGTACTTAAAATGTGTACCAGGAGATTAATTCTCAGTGTTCTTCATACACATTTGATGATTGAAAACTATGTTACCATTTGCCATAAGAATGAATTAAGATCTGTTTAAGTGGTGATTATTCCTAATCTTCTTTTTCAGCGTAAGAAGGACGTCTAGCAGAAAAGGCAACAGTGGCCCAGGAAGTCCCTCAGGTGACTTCTTTTAAAATTTTAGTAGTTTGTGGGTTTTTTGAAAAGCACAACACAAATTGATTTTAGGAGTGCTTAGGAATCCAAAGATAGAAAATGGAATCACTTGACACATTTACCACTAAATTGAAAAATAATATGTGTTATGTTAAATGTGCGTTTATTAATTATGTTTTCATATCATGGATTGAGTTTTAATGAAATATTTCCTGATTGCAGATTTTAGTGATTATGCAGAGATTGTTGAAGAGGATGATGACTACTCAACACCTGGATGTAAGTACCAAAGTGGGGCTGCACTGAGCCTATAGCATGGTCAGCACTTTCTTAGTAGTGTGGTTCTTGGTGCATATTTGGACACTATAGTATTTTTGCTTTAAGCTATTTTGATATTAAACAAAGTAATGTTCATATGTTAAATTTTATTGAAGATTTTTCATTTGCTTTAGTCAAAATGGATTTCAGGATTTGGCCAATTTTGAATGAGCCTTCTTATTTTACTAAGCAGCATGACTGAAGAAGCTACACCTCAACCATTCTGTGTATAATTATACTGTCTGATGAAAGTTGATTTATTTGTAAATAAATGTACAAAAATCTCAGTTACCTACAAATGTTGTTCCCGTAGTTGCTGTTTTGAACACGTATGATATTTATTGATTAGAAATTGAAAAGTCATGTTTTTATACAGTATTATAGCATTTTTATATGTATTTAAATTTTTTTCAGCCAAAGAGGACTGGGAAATATCAAGAGACCATTTTGACCTTGGAGAAATTTTAGGAGAAGGTCAATTTGGAGATGTCCATAAAGGAAAATACAAAGACAAGGTAAATTTCTGACAGTGAATTTAGCATAAAGTCGCTGTTAGAGTTTATAAATTCCTTTAAATTATCCTAAAAATTATGGAAATTGATAATAAGTATGATTTAGATTGAAGCATTTAACTCTTTTATATAATATGTAGTTCCACCTCATCATGAACAGATGCTTTGAAAACTATAACAGACATATGATTGTTCCTACAGGACAACCAGGTCATTCCAGTGGCAATTAAAACGTGCAAAATAGACAATGAAGACTGTATGGCTGAAAAGTTTTTGGAAGAAGCATGTAAGTTTTTCTACCAACTTGTAGACAAATTTTGTTAGAGAAATGATATAATAACAGACTTCCAAGTACAACTTTTTAACAACTAAGCATTTTTGAAAAAGTTTCTATAGGGAATCTCTCACAAAGGCAATGTATATAATGACTGCCATGATGATACACTTGTAGGAAATGGAAGTCAGAAGCATTACTATGTTTTGAATAGTTAGGTGCCATTTTATGATGGTGTTTTGTAATTTCTTTCTTTTTATATTGTAGACATCATGCAGCAATTTGATCACCCCCATATAGTTAAGTTAATAGGAATATGCTCAGAAAGTCCTATATGGATTGTAATGGAACTGGCCAAACATGGGGAGGTAAGGGCTAGTGTGATTTTTTCTAGCTCATTTGGTATTTGATAAAACTGATCTAGTGTTGACATATGATACATAGGGTCTCCTATAGTGGAAGCTTCCCTGAAGACTTCATGCAGCATTTTGTTGAATAAATATTTCTCTATTCATTAGGTTAAGAAAATATGTTTGAAAATGTGCTTAATGTGGACTTGTATTCAAAATGTATAAATAATTTACAGCCAGGAGTAATAATAATATATTGAATAAAATAAATTTGAATACTGGAATATTTGTTGTAACAGAAAAAAACTTGCTGTCTTCCAGATGCGTGCTTACCTACAAAGTAACAAGCACATGTTGAGTCTAGCTACTCTGATCATGTATGCCTACCAGCTCAGTACTGCACTGTCTTACCTGGAAAGTAAAAAGTTTGTACACAGGTAAGTCAGGTATTGTTTACAATGTATGCCTGTTCTTAAGAAGTGTTGCCTTACCAGAAGAGCAAAAAGGTTTGTGAACAGTAAAAGCAGTGAAATTTCATTTTGTTGTGTATTGGAAGCTTGTGAAAGAAAGGTATAACACACCTAAAATTTTCGGGATAATGATGAATAAAAATGTTTCTTTTTCACAGATTGCATGACTATGTTCAACAATTGGTGTTATTTTAGTGCATAATTATAATGGATTTATTTCTGTCACAGAGACATAGCAGCCAGGAATGTGCTAGTGTCAGCTCCAGACTGTGTTAAGTTAGGAGACTTTGGTCTGTCCAGATGGGTGGAGGAGCAGAGTTATTATAAAGGTAAGACCTTATGAGATTTAAGTGGAATTCAAATATGCTGACTTATTTTCATTGTTGATGCTCTGCTTCATGTTTCAAGGTTTTTGGCAACATTTTTCTTTGACATTGTTATATCTTTTTTTCTTTACAAATACTTGTTTTATGAACTGTATAAATTTTGTGAGACACAAGGAAATGTAGGATGATGATATAGTATGAGACTTGTGTTATTTCAAGCTTCCAAAGGCAAACTGCCCATCAAGTGGATGGCTCCAGAGTCTATCAACTTTAGAAGATTCACTACTGCTAGTGATGTATGGATGTTTGGTAAGACATAATGCTGAATTTTAAGAATTTGTATGTTAGGAATCATTATATCTAATCTTAACCAGACTTTGAAAGAGTACTGGTTGGAAATATAATCTGATGGCGTCACAATTAATGCTGCAACTCTCGCCAATATGTACAAAATTTTCTCACATTTCCAAATAGTCCCCACCATAGTATTTGTCCCCTCTTTTAATTTAATCCCCTCCTTACTACAAATAAGAGTTATAAAAATAAAATGCATCATTTTTCCTTCTGTAGTCTATTTGCTGAAATAAAAGGTGTGAAAAACTTAATCTATATATTTTATATGCACAAGTGTTTGTATTTCAGGTGTGTGTATGTGGGAGATCTTGATGTATGGAGTGAAGCCATTTCAAGGAGTGAAGAACAATGATGTGATTGGGAAGATAGAAGCTGGAGAGAGGCTGGCTCTCCCCCATGGCTGTCCACCTGCCCTCTATAACCTGATGTGCACATGCTGGGCATATGAACCATCTGGAAGGCTCAACTTTACAGATGTCCGCAATATTTTACAGTAAGTGATTTTTTATACCAAAGAAGTATTTGATGGGTTCACAAATTGCACAATTTCTTACAGTGGCAAAGTAAATACTATTGCCTCAAGGCTGTTCTTGTTTATGTTTGAGTATTGGATACTCCTGTGTATAGAGCAATTGGATACTCCGTCTCCTTACATATTAGAAAGAAAAATGATATCTTACCTGTAGGGGTATATTAGAAGAGGAACGTCAGCGAGAGCAGGAACAGATGCACAGAGATAACAGAAGAGTGCAGGCCATGTCATGGGGTATGTAGTAATTATGAAGAATGTCAAGTTGTAAGCAATCTGAATACATTGAATTATATTTTTGTACTCCATTTTAGTAGACAAATGATATGCTATTGTTATTTGGGTTAATTAGATTAGTAATTGCTGTTTTTCTATAGTTTTGATGCAGTTTGTATTTTTTTCAATCTGACAGGTAATGACTTGGATGAACCTCCACCAAAGGTAAGTCAGCAAGCAAGGAATATGGCTTCAATTACAATGGACAATTGCTTTTTAGTTGCAGAAAAAAAATGATAGACTTTTGATATTTATACCTTAAAGATTTTTGCCTTATCATGCTGCAATTTACATTTGATAGACCACATGCATGATCATTCTCTGTTTGTAAATATCACCATTAGTTTTGAAAACTAGCATGAAGAATGAAGATAATAGTATGTTTAGATGATGAATGGTGTCACCAGCTAGTTGAGCAGTACTGTGCTAGCTTGTGTGTGTGTATATAATACATGTATGTATGTTATCATTGTGTGCACTTTCAGCCGGCCAGACCCCAATACCCAGTAACAGTGGACAGACAGGTCTCACCAACCAGCGGTTCATCACCAAACTTGAGTTTTGAAAACTCCCAGAACTCCCCCTCACACTTGCAGCAGCAGCCACAATCCACTTATAACACGGTCACCCTGGCCTCCTCTGTTGTCAACCCATATAGCACAACCCGTGTCACTGGGGCCGCTCACAGTAGTAGTTTTCCTAACATTCCACAAAGTTATGCAAGGACTGCAGCACAGGCCACAGAACTTACTTCACATGGACACTATCAGGTGCCATCTCCAAGAAATTCTTTTGTCCAAGTGTCTGGGACATCGTCACCAAAAAGGCCACTTAGTGTTCATGTACGTATTATACTGAATTGAAAATAGACCTTAGAAAGTTAAGCCTAATTTGATTTTAGCCTTATTAACACTTCATTTGTATTGTCAGATGTGATATTGTCATTCAGAGTTAGCATCAAATGCTGTTAAGAATATGAATTAAGAATTTTGCAGGAGTTAGCATTTTGGAATGTTTGCTAGATGGCAGAATGCAAAATTATTTAAACTTGGTGCATTTTATTACACATGAAATATTATTCTAACCTGTCATGGTGGTACCACATGGTTGTCAAATCTAAGTATACATTATATGGGGGAAATATTTACCAGCCTTGTTGCCCATATATTTATTGTTTTGTAAAGATATGGAAAATAAAAATACTACAAGTTCATCAATTTTTTGCTATTTCATTTTGAAGAAACGCATTACTGGACACTGCACATCTTCAAAACATTATAACTATTCAAAATCATAATTGATGGGCTTTGTTTAATTTCTACTCCATGTTTTCACTTTGAAAAAAACTGCAGACAATTTCATCATATCATTGCTGTACTTAATAATTGTGTTGTAGGAGAGGGAAGAAATTGAGCGGCATAACTTATTGGAACAACAGAAGATGGCAGAGTTAGAGAAAACACTTATAGAAGAGCAACTAAAGCAGCAAAAGATGGAATCAGAGGAGGACTCAAGGTGGTTGAGTCAGCAAGTGGTATGTGTTTTCAGTACTTGATGGACCATGTACTAATCGATGTACAGGCAATCATATGTCACTTAGCACCTGACTTATACCACGTGACTGAAGATACTGTGACATTTGGCTTCTTTCAGTACTTATTAACTATTAAGAAAAAGTTTCAAACAACCAGTCAGATTTTCTGTTGAGAAGACCAGTATTTGATTTTGATTAGAATTATAAGATTAATCTATGCCATTTTTTAGTTACCTTGATGACATCTTTGACAGTTAAAACATTTTTATAAAAAGGGCAACTATTTTTTTAGATCTAAGACAAATATTTTTTCTGCATTTTCAGGGAAAGAATGGAGAAAAATTACCAAAAACAGAAAAAAGGCAGCCGTCTTCTAGCAGGTCATCGGTGTCTGGAGGCAGCCGAGGTCCTAGCCCTGGTTAGAAAACTTAATACACTACAATTGATATTTTATAAAAATTACTTATTGTTTAAATTGTTACTTTTTGCTTTTGCTCTTTCTCACAAAAAAAGAAGAAAAATGTGATATGTGGTGAAATCTTGTATTGTATCTGTTTCAGTGGTAGGCAGCAGTAGTGACCAGAGTGATACAGGAGCAGGAGATCAGGCCATGGGCAGCTCAACTTTACCTTACATAGAACTGGACAGAACAGATGACCAGGTTTATGCCAGTACAACAAGTGTGGTGCGTGCTGTAATGGACATGTCACGTCAAATACCTCTGGCATCACCTGAGGAGTATGTGGAATTAGTAAAGGTAGAGATATTTTGACTAATTATATCAAAGAAAAATAAGTGTTTTTTTTTATATAAAGATCAACTTGCTATACTAGAGGAGCTAGCAAGCTGAACAAAAATTTGATTTGTAAAGTGCAAAATACTTGTCATAATTAGGTTATATTGAGGAAGACATTATATTGTTTCAACTTTCCTTTATTAGTCCCATTAAACACCGAGAGGATGCTTTTTTTTTAAAACCTTACCATTTTAAGAACTGCTGCTTTCATCTTGTAATGTTGATCCTTTCAGGGTGTGGGTCTGGAGCTGAGGAAACTTGTTGTCAGTGTGGATGAACTGGTGCCACATTTACCTGACAATACACACACACAGGTGAGACAAAGTTCCCCCCAGAATAAAACTGTCAGTTTTAGGTATAGTGTCCACTTTATATAATGTAATGATAAAAATGTTGTTTTAATGGCGGGTATTGACAACTTGTTTTCTAATTTCATGTCTTTAAATTTAGATTGAAATGGCCAACAAAGTCCTGAGTTCGGATATGGCTGGTCTGATCCATGCAATGAAGCTTGCCCAGCAGTACAGTCTGACCACCATGGATGGGGAGTATAGGAAGGCTCTACTGAAGTCTGCTCATGCTCTGGCCATGGACTCCAAACAATTACTGGACACTGTAGATTTTGCAAGAATGGAGGCCCAGCAGCATGCAGAGCATGGGACTTGATAGGTGGAAGGCTGGCTTTTATTTTTATTTACTTTTTTTTTTTTACTGTAGAATGTCGGTTATTCAAGATGCCATATAAGAATGTCAAAGAAGCGAAGAGAGAAATACCAGGGAGGAAATGGAATGTTGAAGGAAATTATCAATGCGGAAGTAATAGTGCTGCAGTTCCTGTAATTCTTACAAGATTCTTGAAAATATGGCAAATTTCCCAGTGCAAGTCAACGGTCGCAAGATTGAGCAATTTGGCTATCTTTCAAGCTTTTGCTATTCATCAATGTGCTTACTATGCAGCTGTAGTAAAAATGTTAACCTCTTGTTTTGGTTATTTTCAATTTGAGAATTTTTTTCATTCTTAGTATATCTGTATTTTATTTGGAATAAGAATTAATTACTTCCAAAAGAATTACATAATTAAAACTTCAAGTAGTGCTTGTTTGTTGATGATATTGCCACTTCTTGTATATTAGTAGCTGCTGGACAGCTTTTAGTCGTTCAAATGTTGTCCGTCAATTTTTTTTAGGATAATTTTGTCTTCAGATTAACTTATCATAAGAAATGATACATTATTATACTTTTCACAAAATCTCAAGAAAGATATAACCAAAGTAGGTTTTTAATTATTTTACTAAGTAGTGTGTGGCTCCAAGTTGACCCTTGTCGCCTTCTCTCTCCTGTGATTTTCGTTTTATATACATATATAATATTGATTTACTGTGAACGTAATGTACAAGCGTGTTCACAAGCTTTGTCAGAAATAGATATGTATAATACTTTTATATAGTATGAAATATGTAATAAGAGTTTGTATGTAAACTGTTAATATGATAGCTTATAAAGAAAAAGGGGTGCTTAATATGCCGTGTTGTGCAATCTACGCAATACTCACTCGCTGCAATTGTCGCAATTGTGACGTCCGTATGACCTTACAGAAACACAGATGAAGCCTTTGAGGTGTGTAGCCGGGGTCGTAGGGAAGCGGTAGGTCTGCAGCTTCATGTCTCTCACGACCTGCCAGGTTAGATTAGCAATACCATCCTCATTCACTTAGAATTTATATGCAGGTTTTCTGTGGATGTGCAACCAGGCACAGCAAACTACTAACATGAAAATTGACTTTTGTCTTCCTGTGTGTCATGAATAATCAAACTTCAGTGACCTGGACTTGCTCTTAAAACACTGTGTATGGCCCTGGGCTGAATTTGAAAGTTAAACATTGATTTTTATGATACGTGTGTACATCTGAAGTAGTTCTTGGAGATTCTTTCAATACTGATGATATTCATTTCTAAGCTTATTGTATAGGTTATGGATCGGTGAGAAGTTACTTAGTACATTGGCTTTCGTGCATTTTTATTTCCTGTTTTTGAGTTAAAGAAAATGTGTTAAGCCACACACACACATACATACACACATATATATAGCAGTTGTGTATATATATCACATTGTAACATATGTAAATATGGAGCCATATTGATCACCTCGCGATTTGTACATGAAATGATTAATCAGTTCTTAGTAAAGTTGATACCTGTAACTGTTTAACCAGGCCATCAAAATAAATTCATTGAATCATTTGTTTTGTTGTTAAAACATTTCCATTGAGTGAGTAAATGATAAGAATAACATAGCGCTTGACCTGCGCGCGTCAATTAATCACACTATACGTGAATTACCATACGTTGATAATGTGTAGAACGTGTTTTTTCTATGCAACTGAGAGATCGATTTCGCAACTTCAATGTGTATATATTATAATTGGAGATGAAAGTACGCAATGCAAAAGCCTGCAAAACATTCCACTACTTGTACCTGATAAGGTTGGATTAAAAAATTTAAGTGAAGCGTTGTGAAAAGAAGTGAATGAAAATTATGACCGTTAGTGGTGAGAAACTGCGTACTTTCATAAAATGTATAAATAGAAATCTGGTTATTACTATTATTTTGGTAATTTTATCTTAATACATAAATCAGTTCTGTACTTGGAAATTTTTTAACCAAAAGATTTTTGCCTCGGGCAAAAAAGCCATTTAAGTCAGCTGGCTGACTAAATGGCTTTTACGTCAGATGCAAATGGTCGACCAACTCAAATTCAATTTACTTCGTCTATAGCTCCTTATATTTGTAGCATCTAAGTCAAATAATTTGCTTTGCCGAGAGTTGTATATATATATTTTATTGGGAGGGAGGCGCGCCGAAATCTAAGTCGTCACGCGTAATTTACTGCCCCTGCATTGGGTAAAAGTGTTTGCAAACAAATGACGCTAGTTTCCGTGCCACAATATGTGAAATGTTTGTTTAGTAAGACGTTTATATTTAAGGGTGAGTATTGTGGTTACCTGTCGTCATTACTAAGCTGTCTGCGCCTCATCACACCAACAACAGGATGTTATCTTCAGATCAATACAACGTTTTGATCGCCATCTCGTTTGCAACGCTATAAAGATAACCACATCGTTTTATCAAAGCCAGGTCTGGAACAATGGGGAGCGGCGCGTCAAAGAAGACCAAATCGTCGAAATTTAAACAGAACGCGCTGCTGGTGTCGGGGCTGGCAGCCGCGTCTACGCGGTCCTTGCATGAAGCTGTCACCGACATCACTCAGGTGTCGCAAGGTTCAGATTCTGACCACGAGCAAGCACACACGAAGGACGTCGGTGTGGTTGACACACCACTTTACAGTACCGCTTCCACTGACATGGATATCAACAGACAATTTTCAGAGGAGAGTCACAGAGTCTCCCTGACATACACTGACACATCGTCAGCGTGGGAACAACTCAGGCAAGGTACTTGCGCTGATATTGATACGCTCCCTCAAACAAAATTTACAGTGAAAAAATCATATACGCCTTTAAAAAGGCAGCGGACGGTTGACGAGGATGATAATGAGGCATATGATATACCGTACGACAAATTCCTTGGCAGTAAACCGTTAGGGGACGTTAAAGAGGTAGTCTAATCTCTCTCTCTCTCTCTCTCTCTCTCTCCCTCTCTCTCTTGCTACTTTTTTAGTGCTGTATCACACGCAAGTGCCAGAAGTGCACATTTTATGTATAAGATCACATCCTAACGGAAAGTTCATGCTTAACCGTAGACGGTGGTCTCGCATTACCCTCTACCAGGACCACAGATTGAATTTTCACTAGCTATTAACAGATATGTCTCTGGTTAAATCAAGAAGTTATAATGTCTCATTATAACTTCTTGGGTTAAATAGATGGCTAATCTTTGTACTGTTCGCCTCAGCAAAAATGTCCACAGAATAATAACGGCGGCCCTGGTAGAGGGTAGTCTCACATGTTGTGTTGGGATAAGATTGCATTCTTAAGCTTGAAACTTATCTCCTGAACGAGGGGGCAATAAAGATTTGTTGCTCTTAACGGCAAAATCCACTCAAATATAACCTTTACGACAGTGATAAAATTCTGACATAATGTTCTCTGTAAGTATATGGTCTTAACACTTAAATATTTTCTCAGTGGAAGTGACGATTTTTGAGCATGTTATTGCTGCTGAAATGGTTTGTTCTGCAAAAATAATGTGTTAAGAGGAAACAGATATGTTTTTAGAGGATGAATACTTGTGTATCTTTGGTGAGACAGACCATCCATTTGCTATGAAATACAAAAAGATCAGAATCAATACAAATAATAAAAATACAATTTATTTCAATGCGCGCTAGCCGGAATGTCTATAGAATTTATCCATATTTGATGAAAAATTCAGACAATTCCCACATTTAAGGGGGCCACACAAGTCTGATCTCACGGCAATGAATTTTGATTCACGACTCGTACTGTCGTAAGGTCAGAGGAAATCGATAAAGAATACATCAAATTTACTAAACTTAGAGTCGCCCTTTAAATATATCGAAATAAAAAAAAGCGGTAAGATTTCTGTCTCGGGCCAAAAATAATAATAATGATCAACCACGAAAGATTAACCTTTGCGCAACCACACTCATCATGCATGCATCAAGTGATTTGTGTCTGCGTTATTAATGCCACACGAAAACAATATCTCTTCTCATGCGCTTAGTTTATGCACTATTTGAAATAAACTCGAGATAGAAAGCTGTTCCGAGCTGTGGGCGTATGGATACGACTGCAAGATCGAACAAAAACGGTATTCATGGAATACAATGGTGTTTGACCTAACGCATGCTCCACAGCGACCTCAACAAAATTGACATTAAGATCAGGTAATGCAAACACATCTAAAGAACCCTGTTGTCCTACGTTTGTATGATCACCAACCGTTACTAAGTACTATGTCAAGTAGTCGATGGTCATTTTTCTATTACAATTCCATTATTAAATCAAATATGCTTCAGGGAAATTACGTGTACTAAATAAGTCTGAAACTAGCCACACATTCAAGCTTTTGATTTTCTGCTTAAATATTACGCTGAAAGTGATGACGAGTGTTATTCAACTGAGAGTTTAATTTACCGAGTATATTAGCTTACAAAACAAACATTATTAAAGCGCAACCCGCTCAAGAGAAATGCAGTAGCAATACCCAATAGTCAGTACATGTTTTTGAATATTGAGAAATCAAACTTGTGAAAAGGAGTAAATGTAATTTTACCTAGATGTATATCTATGGCATACGCAGTAACATTGGTATAAGAAGTAACTCATTTCTTCACCCACACAGTGAAAAAAATATCTCAAAATTAATGCAAAATGACAGTGCAAACCCGAAATCAGATTGATGTATATATAAAATGACAGTTCAAACCCGAAAGCCATGACCTTAAAATGTCTTAAAAGCGATCGTATTTGAAGTAGAATCATTACGTTTCATATAAATGCGATTAACACTTTCAGACAAACATACTTAAACGTTGGTAAATAGGCGTTGACAGCTCGGCTATGGAGGTCAATACAGCGATCAACGCTATTGAATTTCATAAATGAAATCAAACTGCTTTAACCCTCTATTGCGCGTTCTTTTTCTAACATCCTAGGCCCTCTGTAATGTAAATCAAGATAATGATTCACCAACCCATTATTTCTTATATTTCTTGTTAACCAGGAACAGACAATCACTTGCTCACTGTGCCGCAGCGATAACATTGACAATGCATTGTACAAATGTCGCATTTGTGCTAGACACTTTCACGAACGATGTCTACAGAAAATTGGTTTCTGTCAGGACGAAGAATCACTGAGGCAACTTCATAAAGCAAAAACCAAAGTGGGATGGAGCTGTCACGAATGTGTGAGTACTTTTTATCTTTTGGGGTCGGTGTCATGTACCAGAGAGTCCCCCGTGACAGAGAGTCCGCTTCCTATTATTTTGTACAGGTGAGCCTCGCCCTAGATTTTGACCCACTTGGGTCAGACTAACCCAAACCATTATAACTGGATGGAGGGCGGACTTTCTGTCGCACGGACCCTCAGTTTCGTGACACTGGACATTTGGGTCCATTTTTCTAAAATGTAGTTGGTGTTCCCTTTCTTTTAGCCACGTTCCATATTTACGGTCCAAATCTATTTCGTATGGTCTTAATCAGTATTTACCAGTTTGATTAATTTATTTTTTACTTTTAAAGCACTCGTTCAATATCGTTTATGGATTCATTTACAAAGTCCGTTCCTAATTTGTTTTTAGTATCTTAACAAAATATATTCATATTGTTCTATATTTTTCTGTTATATGGGTAAAGTACCAAAGACAAACGTAAAGGCAAAAGGCAGTGCGGCCAATGAATAGGAGGCACTGTGGCCTCAATGCCTTGAGAGAAGACTTACAGGAAAATCATTATGTTTCATAGATATGGTTCCTGTGTTCTCTACCAGTACACTACAGTGCTTCAATTGTACTTTTCCCACGCATAACTATTAATCGTGCGAAGTACAAAGTACAGGAACTAGAACCAAACCGATAGCTATTTTTATAGGTGCAGACTGGTACAAAAATAGAACCAATCAATCAGTTAGGAAAAATTTTAGAATTTCTGGAGCAGTTCTAACGAGGCCATTATTATCCTTTAATTGCCGTTAGAATGTGGTGTTCTAAATGTACTTGCGCATGTAAAATGGAGATGAAGCTAATAAACCCGGAAAACAAGCATGCCCCAGCTATTGAACAATTTCTGACACAAACATCTGTTTCTAATGTAATTTTTAATTGGGAGATGAATACGTTTGGTTTAAAATCCGAATAGTATTATTTGTCTGAAGTGTGCTGATGATATATTTTATTATGTTCTCAAAAACGTTGCTAACATGTGCCTTTTACAGGACAATTTAAACAATATACTAACAGAGGAAGAGCAAGTCGAATTGATAGAAAATTTCGAAAAATGCGATGTGAATATGGGTGAGTCTGATTTTTTTAATTGACAAATTTAAATGTTAAATTATTTTATCCAAAGTATATGGTAGGTCACATATACTGATATAGCCGAGACTGTTTTTCTCCAGTATGAGCCGAGAGCAGACAAAACATGTTTTCTGTTGATATAAGATAAACTGATTGTGAAGAAATGTGTTAGATGTACATCATACTTGCCACACCTATAACACATTCTAAAACAATTGCCTTTTCTTTTAAAATAGCAATCATTAGATTAAAATTGAAATAACTATAACTGCATCATATATTGCACAACAATATAGATCTTCATTAAGCAGATAACGTATACCCAGAACACTTAACGTCAACAGTCTGTTTACCATTTTCCACGTATAACCAATTTGATAAGTAAAAATGCATGAAAGAGTTAGTTTTAAAAATATAAGTGCATTCCGTATGTTTCCGTTGTTCGCAGATGCCACCATTTCGGTAGAGGAGTATTTAGACTACAAACAGAAAGAGTACCTGGCGCTGTTCCACACTCCCATGCCCAAAGAAGAAGAGGACCTTGAGAAGACGAAGTTTCGACACATGGACACAGACGGCACTGGGACCATCGACTGGTGGGAGTTTCTTAATTATGAGACCATCAGACTGTTAGAGAGAACGAGGACCAAAGTGAGTGATAATATCACTCGTCTTGATTTGATGAGAGAAGCTGTCTTATTCTGCCAAGAGAATTCAGTTTAAAACTACATTTTGTTAACTCCTTAGTTATCATCGCGCTGCAGTCCGGATGGCCTCCTATTTATCTTCATATCTAGAATTTGGATCATTATCCAGCATGTGGACAGTCTAAAAATTATCACGGTGTATGTTGTGTGTACATAAACAGAGATTTTGGGCACATACATGTAAGCCCACTCCTTTACTTGACAGAATCATCCAAAATTTCAAACCATAGATTTGTGTTCCAAAACCTTTTTAAAGAAGTATAGCTCATTTTCTGAAAAATGCAGTTCAGTATTATGAAAGTCTAATGACGAAAGTATAATATTGCAAATTGAGAAGATGGTATCGTTTTGTTGCAGAACGCCCTACTCCGCCTACTTACTCCCAGTGAGATTGACACTGCCAGAGAAGCGTTTAGTCAATTTGACTTAGATGGCGACGGCTTGATAACTGAAGTGGAGGCAAAGAAAGCATTCTCCAGGTGGTACAATCATGTGACTCCGAACGCTAACGGGTAACTTCTTCTTCCTAGTCGTACTCGTTGTCTTCACTATCATCGTCATCACCGTCATCGATTATATCTCCATTTCCTTCACTAGCTACAGCGAAAACATACAGGTTTCTCTTGGTATCTTTTCACAAGTTGTCAGTCATGTCGGTCCCTAGGTGCTGACATCTATGTGTAGATTAAGGTTTAAATCCATTGTATGTAATTCAGATCTATGCACTTTCAAAGCAATCGTTATTAATTTAGAATATTTCGTGAGGTGCGATGTAGGTAGCGATAGTAACCGCTGGTTTCTTTTTTCTAAGAATTTCCAAATAGGTGAACTTCTAGATAAGTTAGGAGGTTGTCGCACGGCTGTATTTGATTTTATGTAGGAGAACGTACAGAAGACCAAAGTCACTCAAGGCTGTGTCTATCCCAAGTGAAATCAGATCAAACTTTCCCGATAATGAAGACTGCTAACCGACGAAAATGAACCGGAGACTAATGATTCACACTTGACGTATATTTGGTTAACAATTTAGATTATCCACTCAAAAAAGATCAGTTGCTGCGTATTGCGGAAATATTTGATTGCTTGGGCTTACTGTTCCATGAAAATGGAGTCGGAGTTCTGGAAATTATTTTGGAAATCTATAGCTTCGTTTACCCTTCTTCAGGTTGCCGAACAAGGCATTCCTCATCAAGAACAGAACAAAACATATCATGGATGCAGACGCCGATAATAGCGGGTGTGTACATCATAATTTTTGTAGTCTATAATCTAACAATTCTTTTCATTTTTTATCCTTGTCTGTATGTGAAAAAGAGTAACACCAGAATGCTTCTTATTTAAAGACGTCTGTCAGGTTGAACATAAAAAAGATCAAAGCATGTACCGACAAGCAAAAAATGAAATGCTGTCCATGTTTACTTTTCTTCCCAAAATTCCTGGCAAAAGACCTTTAAAGTTTATTCATTTCAGGAACGTTTCATGGACGGAATTTTTGAAACAGCGTGCTATTGTGATGCTAGCAGCGAGACCAAACAAGGCTGTGAAACACTTGGGCAACAGCGCCGTCATGGACACAGAAGACGACATGGACTGATAAATTTGATAAAAAAATAAATCATGTAATATCAGAAGCAGATTTTACTGTCATTTATATATCAGTATATCAGTATGCCATAATGCCATAATGCCATATCGAGGATGATGCACCACTGAAATTTTCTAGACATGATTAAAAAACGTTTTGTAAAATGTAATAAAAAAAACCCTGAAAACATCTTTATTGCCAAACGCCCTGTGTAAAATCATCAAAAAGAAAATGAGCAGGTTGGTTGACAGCAGGCATCACAAAGAATTATAATTTTTCAGATAGGTCTTCATGCAGGTTGGATAATGCACTTTCGAACTGAAATAGTTTTTTATTAATATTCCCATAGTTACAATTCAGGCGAAGGACTGTCGCGGAATTAAGATATCAACCTTACACCTTCCCACAACCTTGTTTGCAGACTATACCCAGTCTTATCTCTCTACATACTTGAACTGATCTTGTGGAGGTTTTAAATTAATATACTTTAATTATCTGGAAAGGTTCTGAAATACGTAAGCAAATCGAAAATAGAGAAGCTACGTCATGTTACTTCATTCTGAAAGGCTTATTTCCACTGGGAATTATCATGGCCTGTTGTCGATATCGCAACTCGACTGGAATCTGAGACATGCCAAATACTTCTCTTAAATTATCCCCAAAAAGGGCAATCTTATAAGCATAGGACAAGGATTTAGATAAAGACGAACTGAGTTCATCTTCACTGAAATTACATGCGTGGTGATCGAAAACTGCGACAAGTGATATAGTTGAATGAGTACCAAATAAAGGGCCATCAAATCTGCATTGCGTGTGTGCAGCTATCCAATTAATTGCACACACTGTCAATCAATAAATTCTTGGTAATAGGAATATAGGCTGACCAAGGGAAAAAAAACATGTAAACCTCTAGTCAATGATCAGGGCCTCGTTGGCTTGGGTCATTAATAATGGGAATTAACGGAATTCACGTGGTTTTCAATCATTCTACTTTCGACAATCGCCTTAGGGGCGGCGATCGATGATTGGGTTAAAGGACCCATGGACAGAGAGTTTAAAATGAATAATTACCCTTTTGATACATTCTTATTCTGGATTTATGGCTCTTCATTACTTCATAGATTCTAGTCATTTATGAGACTGCCAACTGATTGAAAGTGTTTTTTCCCCGTTGGATAGTAAGATTTGATACCCGTGCGTTGGGTTTGTACTTTACTTCCTCTCTCACTGGGGAGATGCAGTGATTGAGCGACCGAGGTTATCCTGTGCGCACCGGAGCCGAACGAGAAGCCAAAACAAGTCGCATTGATTTCCTCAGAAGGTCTTTTACCAGAGCAATTTTTTTAAAGTTATTTATCAAACCAAGGATGAAAGGATAAAATTTTCTGGCGCTATGGTTGTATCATTTCGATTACAACTATCCGTGATTACACAGCTTCATCGCGCACGGGCTTGCTGTTGGAGTTTAATAATCCACAAAAATGTTACTATTTCTGAACTAATCAGCTATGGATCTGTGTTATGATGGAACAACGATGCCAGATGAACAGAACTTTACCGCCAATATTTCAGGAAATGGAACACTCAGTCAACACACACTTACGGAAAAAGAGAAGGGCGCCTTCATATACATAATAGTGGTGCTACTCTTTTACTCTTTTGGTGTAGTTCTAGGAATCATAAATTACCTTAAAAAAGGAGAAACGTGAAATTGAAGAGGAGAAGTTATTTGATGATTATCTCTTGATAAAGAGCGACCCAGAGCGAGCCATACGTTCCCAGCGAGTTCATCGCGTATCCATGAAATTACAGCGCTATGACGACCGACAAAGTTCTATTAATTCTTTACCACGGGTCAGGACAGAGTTAACATTTTCACCTTCGTTCCCAACTTTACAGACAATACAAGAACATGAGTCAGACGGTATGTTGTATCATCTGGAAGATGCCCCAAACACTTTGGATTACTCTCAAGAAGACATATATATACCGAAAGAATCCCAGTCGCCTAACCATTTGACAAATAACCTTAATGCAACGTTAATGCCTTTGACGTAAATCTTACATCATAATCTGCACTGGATTACTGGACCCTTCAGATATCAGATGATATATAATGCCACGGAGGTTTAAAAGAAAATTAATTTTGCGGCATGCCATCCCAATGCAATAAGAAATACAAGAAGTAGCGACTTATGGTCGATGGTAGATCTCATCAGCTGAATGAAAATTTGACTGCTGCATGAAGGTATATGGGTGGGTGAGATAGGCTGCTCTAACCGATATTATGTGCATTGAAGGGCGTCTAATTTTTTTCTGTCAGAAGACGGTAAAAATGGAGGATGGATCAACAAGGATAATTTGGAAGACTGTCAGAAAATATATCTGAATCCACCCCCGTTTATGAGATTCTTTTAAAATCCACAGAAAAACTTGAAACAAAAATGCCAAAATATAATAGAGAGAGATGAAATATTAATTGGATAAATAACACCCTCAGCACGTCTGTCCGCTGAACATGTATGTGTCAGTAAAGCCTAGGTCCCAACTACGTTTTGGACGCACGGTTTTTTGGTTCCTTGCGTCCGGCTAGGACGTACCTAGATCGCACGTAGCGGCTGTTGATCATGTCGAAAAGTTTCTACGTGCTGTTTGCGTCCTCCAAAAGCCGCACGATGGACGTGCTCCTCACGCACGAACTCCCACAGTTTCCCCATTTTTTGGCCGTAGACCACACGTAGCAGCCCGTACGTTCGGTTGGGACCTAGGCTTTACTTGATTCCTTCCCTGCGATCTAGCTACGTCCTAGCCGGACGCAAGGAACCTAAAAACCGTGCGTCCAAAACGTAGTTGGGACCTAGGCTTAAGAAACCATGCTACCGACTGGACACTTGTGACGGATATTGGCTGTTTGGAGATGTGATGTGTATTATCTAGAGAAAAGTTCAAATGGATTTTTGTCATTTGTCAATACCATGAATTGGGCTAATTTGCTATTGTGTGGATCTGTAACTGAAGACAAGACCTTTCGACTCATATATTAATTAGTTATTTTCTATTGTATATTAGTTAAAGGTGAAAAAATTACATGGTTAACAACATACTTCATATGGATTAAAAGCGATAAGAACGTCTAAACAATAACGCAAGAAACTATATAAAATGCAAACTAAAAGAGTGTAAATAGTAAAACGGACTTTTTTTAGCAAATTGTTGAAGGAAATGTGTCCACGTTGAAATTCGCTACCAATCGAATTGTAATGTGTCTTGTTCAAGCTTATTTATTCTGCAGAATAGATTGAAACCATTGTGTTTATATTTAAAACCTATAATCATTCATTCATTCGATTTAATTCTATTCATTTGCCTATTCGTTTATCTATCTATTTATTGACAATGGACTTAATTAACCTGAAAGAAAATAGCTTGACTGCCTTCTTTCTAGTGCACAGCATCTGCTTGAAAAATAGATGACGCTATCATGGAGACTTTTACTCAAATGAATGATGTTACTGAGACTTACGACTTTATTTTCTATCATCAAACAATATCAGCATACATGTACCGAAGTATTGGGTTATTATTGATCGTTTTATACACTTTAGACACTTTATCTCTGTACTTTTCCTTGATATTTGAAAAAATCAATTTTAGCAATAGCAACAGAGAGGGCCAATGAACATTTTTTCCTTAGAATTCATTGAACCTTGCGGCCTAATAAATGTCAACGGCGCCTTTCATTAAATTGATCTGATGATATTGCTTGTGAAAAGTAAATATAATTTAAGCCTTATACTTGTTATAAAACCTCTCTCACATGGTCTACATATATGTTATGAAATTAGAACTGTTTTATGGCAATAAGGGGCTTTAAAATTGAAGCGTTTGAGATCTTTATTATTGTCGATCAGACATGTGATATAATTCGGGAGACATGTACCCATTAGTCCCATTGGACCCACGAAGCAACGATGTTTCACTAGATGTTCATAGATATGTCTCTGGCTTATTCATGACACAATATTCTGTACTGTTGGAGAAAAGTGCACTTGGATATTGCGCGGCCCTGGTAGAGGGTATGTGGGTCTTAGTCTTGTTTGTTTTTAAAAACTACCCTCATTTTGTATTGCCCACAAGTAAATAACCCTGAAATTGAGAGTATAACATTGAGTTCATAAAAAAACAACTTCAATTTTACGACATGTTCACATGTTCATTTCATTTTTAAGCAAAGCTACGAACAATTACCAATTTTAACTTTTAAAAAAGTTATGATTCAAAAGTTATTATTAATTTTTTTTTGCGATGCCAAACAACATGTGAAGATAACATTTCCTATCTGATAAAAGTGAGTCAATGTTATGCAAGGCTATCCCTGTAAAGAAACTCTAGTTCAATTTACAATCAGTATTGTATTGCTTCAGCTTTTACATTTTAGAAGTAATACAATTTGTCGCTATAAATTTAATTGTTTTTTCATGCGCACAGCGACAAGAAAAAACTTTTATATATATATATATTTTTTATCCAGTGGATGATGACTGGCATCTGGCATAAATTCAAACAAAAATGTGTTCATGGAGGTAACAATATAGCTCAGATGTTATAAATTGGTTTGGAAAAAAGAATTGCGGTGAACCTATTGTCTATTGTCAAATTGTTTGAATCAATTATTTCATCTCTTGTGTATTTATAAACTCATTTTAAGATACACGTAAATACATATATAATGAAAAAAGAAAAGAGAACATGAAAACAGCACTAGAGAAACTATTAGCATTTACATATAGTAAATATATATTTATCATTGAACGCTCTACTTTTCGCTTGGTTGTTCATCACTACACTCTTCTCTAATGAAATATGTACATAGCTATAGAAATGGCTTGAATGATATCTCCATGGAAAACGCATTAAATGTAAATGGTACTGCCTTTTAAAACGACATAAATCCTGACTTGGCTCGACAAAAAGAGAGACATAAGCAGTACTGCTTGTAAACATACATGAATCCGGATTTTTCTCGGAGAAAAGAGAATTGCGAACGCCGTGGTTAGGTTGTGTTGGCTGCTCGAACATGGCTGGGCTACTAAATTTGTGCAGGGCGACCTCCCGACTTGGGTCTCTTAAGCGCACTTACGTAGTAGCCGCGGCAGTTCCTAAACCGGACAGGAACCCAGAGGTGAAATACACTGGGGTAAGAAAATTTTGTATTTGGAAACATGCAGAAAATATCCATGTTGGAAATATACTCCACATGCAGGTTTCCATAAAATCCTGCAACTGAAATATGTAGAGGTAAGTCTCCAACGATTTAATCATTGGTCACACATGCAAGTACACAATATCATTTTTCTTAACTAGCTTATTTTTATCCCTGCACTTGTGGGACAAAAGTGTGGGATCATGTTAATCCGCCCATCCATGCGTTAGTAATTTACGTTAGGCCATTGGAGTTTTTAATGCAACTGGGAGGATTTTGATGCAACTGGTGGTTGGGCTGTCCCTAGGGGTGGTTGATTATTCTTTTCATATTGTAATTATTGTAACTTCTGCTAACTCCTCCTAGACCATTATAATGAGGAAATTCAGTCCTTTGGTATTGGCAGACCTTTCATCACAGATATACATGGGTCCCTTTGGGTTGGACTGTCCCTGGGAGGTGGATGATTCTAGTTATTTAACACATTGTAATCTCTGCTATCTCCTCCTAGAGTGAGGAAGTTGAACTTTAAGGAAATGATAAACCTATCATCAACGATGTGCACGACCACATTGGAATTTTAGTTTGCCTTTGGCTAGGGCTTTCTTTGGGGTGGATGATTTTAATGTTCTACACTGTAACTGCAGCTATCTCCTCCTACTAGGCCTTAAGGGTGAGGAAGTAAATACTTTTTGGGACTGATAGACCTTTTATCAGGGATGTGGATGGACCAGTCATAATTTATGTGCGTTTGAGGTTTGGGCTGTCCCTTGAGAGGAGAAGGGGTGTGGGTGATCCTTTTTTTACATTAAGCATTTTTTCCTACGGATACTTTTTATGTCATTATTATGAAGATTATTTGCAACAATTTTACATATGGGATCCAGGTATTGACATAGAGGGTGGGGTGAGCTACTCCTTACAATGAGGAGAAGTGCGGGGATATGAGTATGCTACCATCGATACCATCTAGTTGATATACAACATTGGTCAAAAAGGTTGCCCCACCTTCAGTATCATGTGCTTTTATTCATAAATGATCACATCACAGGTGAAGATTGTTTTAAATAGTGATTTTCATTCCAAATACCATAACTAACATGACTAGTCAGACAGAAAACACAAACTAGCAGTGAAGATATCAATATTTAATACCATTTATTCACATTTATTACATGTACCCCCTCAAATTCGACGTTTCACTGTTATTTTCACAGAGGTAAAGAAATGTCCACTAAATTGAAATGACACCACCAAATGTCACCAAATTTACTCACATTTACCATTAGGGTGTGCTCGTTAAAGGCTCATTATTTAATAGCGTTTGTGTTTACCGCGTACTTTAGTTACCTCCTGTAGGTGGCGCGGCCTGCCTTCAACAAGGGTAACAATTCTGTTTTATGGGATATTGCCCCATTCTTCCTAAAGAGCTTGGGGGAGTTGGTCCAGATTATTAAGAGGTTGGTTCTCCTTTGCATTGCACACTTCAAGTCATGCCACAGATGTTTAATAAGGGTTAATAACAAGGCTCAGAGGTGGTTGTTCTATCCTCTGAACATTGGGTTTCTGCAACAAATCACTCTGCAGACGAGAGTTGTGAGCAAGTGCATTTTTACGATGACGCCTGCAGTATCCCTGAAGTCACCTCTTGCAAATGGAGTGAGATATTTGTTGAGAATGTTTCAGTGAATTGCCCCAATAACGTTCTTTTTCCGGAAAGAACAATGCACTAAAACCATGGGCTTGGAATTCTTGCCAAACGTGGACTGATCTGACACCTCAGTCGATATTATTGTGCTCAAACCTTCCAAAATGCATTCTGCAACATGTCTATGGACTCTAATTTGACCATCGATGGAATACAAGAAATACATTGATTCTTCAGCAAAACCAACTTGTTCCTAGTGATGATTGACCATGTTCTGGTAGTTCTGGGGTCACTGAACCTAACTTTCTCATTCCATCTGCAAGAGGGTACTTCGGGGGTGATCCAGGCTTCATCATGACAGCACACTTGCACACAGTTCTCATGTGGTGAGTGATCATGATTTGTTGCAGAAACCCAATGTTCTGAGGCTGGAGAAACCATCTTTGAATCATGATAATAAACCTACTGAGCACCCGTGGCATGAATTGAAGTGTGCAATCCAAAGGAGAACCAAATCACAAATAGTCCGGACCAATTCCGCCAAGCTTTTTAGGAAACATGGGGCAATATCCCACAAAACAGAATTGCTGCCCTTGTTGAAGGCAGTGGCGCCGTCTACAGGAGATAATTACACATGTGGCCACACATGCTAATAGACACGTGACCTTTAACGAGCATACCCTAATGCTAAATGTGTGTAAATTTGGTGACTTTTGGTGGTGTCATTTCAATTAAATGGGCATTTCTTTACCTCCTTGGAAATGACAGTGGAACTTCGAATTTGAGGGGGTACATGTAATAAATGTGAATAAATGGTATTAAATATGACATGGATATCTTAACTGCTAGTTTGTATTTTCTGTACCAATAATCATGTAACTAATGGTATCTGGAATGAAAATCACTATTCATAGCAATTAACTCATGTGATATGATCGTTTATTAATAAAAACACATAAAACTGGGGGTGGGACAACCTTTTTGACCAATGTTGTATGTGGTTGTCACAGCGGAATTTTGAGTATGTAAAATTATAAAGCACTGACATCCATTTTAACGTCAAAAGAATCGGTTAAATCTATATCGATATAAATATAATAAACTTACTGATATTTTTACCGTTACTTTAAACATCAGATATGGATAGGAAAAATAGTCTATAGACCTTCGACACACCTGAATATGCTGGAGTGATTAATTTTACCAAGAGCACATTGTGGATGTATGCGCCTCAAAAGACACAAGCTTTAGGCTATTTTTCCTTTTCTTTTTGGTCAGATTTTTACCTAAAAGCGGTAGATATGTATAAACAGTTTCAGATTTAAATGCTTAAAGTACTTTAGAAAACTAATTTTTTGCATTTCATTTATTTTTTTTACCATCGCATATCCCCTCTTTTACAAAGACTTCCTTTCCAAACATTTACACAAAACATTTTTTTAACCGATACCCTACATTGTTCTTCATTTTTGAAAAACTGCGTTTCATTTTAGATTTTTATCAACAACGAGTGGCACAAATCTGTGAGCGGAAAAACGTTTCCTACCATTAACCCGTCCACTGGAGAGAAAATCTGTGATGTACAAGAAGGAGACAAGGTAACTGAAATACCACAATGTTTCTCTCTGTTGGTGCCTACACTATTGATTCCTGCATAGCACATAATTACAAGAAATTGAATAGTCCCAATGAACACATTATTAAGACTTATCACCAACCTGAATAACGCTTTAAGTTCCCAATAATAATGTCCGAACAATGTATTACGTGTTAATTAAAACAAATCTTCATTCGTGATGATTATTTATAACAACTGACCTTTCTCATATTTCTAATTTTCCTCTCCCGGTAACGACACGATAAAGCTACTCATGTTAATTTCTGATGGTAGCTTGCAGGATCTGTTTGTTATGAGATTACGTTTCCTTCTATGGATTGGATCTTTCAGGTCTTACCTACATGGCCAATTTGACAGGTGGGGAAGAAAGATATGGGTCTTATTTGTATCAATTTTATTCTCTTCACAGTGCAGTGTTCTCATTTTATTTTATTTTATTCACTTGATTTTCTTTTTCATTTGATTTTGGACTCTTGAAATATATCACGTTAGCACACTTCTATAGTAGGCCTACCTTTTATTTTGCCAGTACTATAAATGAAGAACATACATCTTTTGGGAGCCTAAAAGATTTATTCGTATAGGCCTATTCTTATTTTCCAGTTACAATGCATTCTCTTTTATCCTATAGATCATCATTCCAATGTCATGATGTATCACTAAGTCTTTCTCCTACATTACTTTATTTGGTAATGTAATAATTCCTCAGCTCTTACACAATGTCTATGATTATCCCTTTTTCCATAACTTTCCATCATTACGTCATTACCAAAATATAATCATTCTCTTATTAGGCAATGGTATGTTACTTGACCTTAGGTCGCCATTTCTATTAATACAGATTTTTCATTGTATCATCCTGAAGGAATGATAACTATACTCCCTTATTCTTTTTTATTATTGAACAACACATGCACTCTTTAACTCTCTTATAGTAGGCTTGTTAAGGACCAAAAAATGGCCAAACGCTGCATTTTGTAGTACAAATGTCTAACTTGGCATAAATGTTCCTTGGGCCAAAAGAAAATTTTTTATCTNCAAATATATCACGTTAGCACACTTCTATAGTAGGCCTACCTTTTATTTTGCCAGTACTATAAATGAAGAACATACATCTTTTGGGAGCCTAAAAGATTTATTCGTATAGGCCTATTCTTATTTTCCAGTTACAATGCATTCTCTTTTATCCTATAGATCATCATTCCAATGTCATGATGTATCACAAAGTCTTTCTCCTACATTACCTTATTTCGTAATGTAATAATTCCTCAGCTCTTACACAATGTCTATGATTATCCCTTTTTCCATAACTTTCCATCATTACGTCATTACCAAAATATAATCATTCTCTTATTAGGCAATGGTATGTTACTTGACCTTAGGTCGCCATTTCTATTAATACAGATTTTTCATTGTATCATCTTGAAGGAATGATAACTATACTCCCTTATTCTTTTTTATTATTGAACAACACATGCACTCTTTAACTCTCTTACTTACACTGTTTAACCTCTTAACAAATGTATATTGTATCAATTATGAAAGGTACAATGTATTCATTACGATCACAACTTTGTATCTGTACTTTTAATCATTTTCATTACGATACTTCTATCTGAATTTATTTGTTTGTTTTCTTTATACTTTTACAATGTTCCTTAAAATCTAACTTGTAGGTATATTGTTGTGCTATAAGCTGCGTATTTTATTAGTTAGTAATCATTATACAGTATAATAACATTACATCGATTATTTCTTTTGTATTATTAAGGTGACTTTTAGCCATTTGAGTACAATATATGTTAAATATTTTAAACATGATGCACTGTCCTCTTTTTTTGTTACCGACGGTGTACAATGTACAGTATAAATTACCCTGCATGTACGCATGCTACAAGTTGTAACTTACTTTTCATAAGTTCAGTTTGTGGGGTCCTAGATTGAATTATATTGGAAAAACTTTCATAGAAATGAAAAAGCTTAAAACCAACGTCATTAAGAACCCCCACTGAAGTTTATACGTTAAAACAATTTTTTTTCGAAACGTGAAATTAATGACTAAAATTGCCTCTTTTCCTGACATGATCCCAAAGACAGCTTTTGAGAAATGCAGTTAAGGCAGTTTGTTACATAGACCTATTCATGAATCTAAAAGCCATTTTTTCTGGCCTCAATTTTGTCAGCCATTATGCAACATAAAACCAGCCATGCATTTTCAATTGAGTATAACAAAGTCATTGTCAATAAAATGCCATCTTTCTGTCTATTTTTAAGCCGCAATCCTTCTGCGGGGAGTGCAGATGTGTAGTCTTTCAACCAGTTAAATCGACTAACTACATGTGATGAAGAACACTGGCGTCTTAAATGTACTAATACCAGGAAATTTAAAAATTGAAACTCATTTTCATACTTGCACAAAAAAATTGGAGATCTAATTCAACGAACCGTCGCATTCCACTGAAGCTAATTCTTCTTAACCTTCCTACCCTTCCTTCTCTGTCTCGGTGTCTAAGCCATTCAGGGAAAGCCACGTAAGTGCTTCATAGCGCATTGGCTGACCTTAGGTTTTGCTAAGGAGATATGGTATTTTACCTTCATTTGTTCATTCATCATTATTATTTAACAAAACTACACCATACTTTCCCATTGCAAGGCTGACATTGACAAGGCTGTGAAAGCTGCCAATGAAGCCTTCAAGTTTGGGTCTGAATGGAGGCGAATGGACGCTGGAAAGAGAGGGTTGCTGATGTACAGGTTGGCAGACCTGATAGAGAGGGATATTGAATATTTGACGGTAAACAAGTTAAGGTATTCAGCAAAGATAATACTAATTAAATTGGAGAAGCAAGAACTCACACAGTATGTCTGGTATAAGTGAAAGGTGAAAGGTATTAAAGCAACATGTAGCACATTGCATTCAAATGTAATAATAAAATCCAAAAGTAACTCTTGCCCCGTTGTTTTGTATTATTTAGGCCTGCACTTTTATTGCTAGAATAAAATTGAATAAGTGATGGTGCAGCACCAAAACGCCAAAATAATACGACAGCACACCGATTGAATATCATCTTACCATTTTTAGTCTTTGGAAACGTTGGACAACGGAAAGCCATTCAATGTGGCTTATTTGGGGGATCTGCACCTTGCTCTCCAGTGTTACAGGTACGATGTTGCCAAGTGGACAGCGTAATTATATTTTTATTAGTCATTTTAAAGCATCTATAATTCTATTAACTATTACACAGTTAGACTTCAAAACGTTGCCGTCATAAATCGTTTCCGTACTTGGAATTAATTTTCAGATACTACGCAGGGTGGGCTGATAAAATGGAAGGAAAGACGATTCCAGTAGGTGAGTAATGAGATCACAGGACAATTGTGTGAAATTGAGGATCGATTTTCACCAAGTTATGTTGCAGTAATATCAAAACCTATCGAATGAATTGGAAAGTTAATCGATTATAGTAAAAAACGTGTTTATCGGGTTTTCTTTTTGATGAACTGAGATACAGAAATACAGACCACTTTCATCGCATTTCAGACGGCGATTTTTTTGCCTACACGAGGCACGAACCAATTGGAGTGGCCGGCCAACTCATTCCAGTAAGGAATTTAAATACAAATTAATTTCATATATTTCATAAACATCGCAATTTTTACATGTGATGCAATTATATTTTCATTTTCCATCATTATATTTAAAAAAATTGATTACAAAATCAATCTCGCTGTTATGAGATGGGAAATGTCGCGGTGTGGTTTGCATTTGAATTATTTTCACAATTACCAATTTTTCAGTGGAATTTTCCTATTCTAATGATGGCCTGGAAACTGGGCCCTGCCCTTGCATCCGGATGTACTGTAGTGTTAAAGACAGCTGAACAGACTCCTCTTACTGCTAACTACATAGCACAACTTGCGGCTGAGGTAGGTTATTAATTGAAAATGGGTAATGAAATGGTCTGCATATAATAATAATGGTACCATTAAGATGGCCAGAACACTACATGATCACTAACAGAAAAACGTAGAGGCCATGGCCGATTTGGCATTGTGGACGCATCACATACAGTCCTCAAAAATGTCACCTCTAATGTGTCTCAGTCAAGGCAGCTTGTACTCTTTTTTTCCACAATAAAAGGACAATCCAGTCAGAGAAGGAAATATGCAAAAGTCTGCTGAATGCTCTTAATTTTTTATATTCATCTGATCCACACTTTGCTTCATGGACATTTTCTAATTGTGTATCTTGACCAAAATGGCTATATAAGAGAGGAATATTCACCTTTTTCCAGGCTGGGTATCCCCCAGGGGTTCTGAACGTGGTCCCTGGTTATGGTCCTACTGCAGGAGCGGCTCTGGCTGCACACATGGATGTGGACAAACTGGCCTTCACTGGATCCACTGAAGTATGGACAATTGTTTGTTCATGCGCATGTTAATCTGTCAGTTAAAAAACAGTACAAAGGAGTTCTGTCTTAGCTCTTCATATCTTTTAGATACAGGGTTGCTACTTAATATGGAATATTTTTTATCATTGTTATTTTTGAGTGCTGATTAAATATTTTTTGGCTTGAGTCATTACAAAAGTATGTCACTGAGTGATAATAACATCCAGTCTTCTGTTGTGAGATATTTTGATCAATAATATCAAATCTGATATAAGATGCCATTCAAAAGAAAGGAACACCCCCAGAAAACCATATCAACAGTTTGATGTCAGTATAAACTTTAAGATAAGATATTAAAGAAAATGATAGCCTCCGGACAGTGATATGTTACACAGTCAAAGAACTCATTACAGTAAATCATGAAAAGTCAGTAATTGCGGGTATGACCTCCAGCAGCCGCTTGCAGCGCCCTCATCCTACATGGCATACCCTGTGACACGTTTTTTAGAGTTTGGGTGGGGACATCATTCCACGCAGTGATATTTGCCTGTCGCAGTTCATCACTATTTACCGGCCGAGGACCATAGCTATTAATTCTTTGAGTTACCTCCGCCCCCAGATTTTCAATTGGGTTCATATCTGGAGAGTTTGCAGGCCAGGGGAGTTGCTGAACCCCTTGGTTCTGAAGAAAAACAGTGATTCTGCGGCCTCGATGTGGGGTTGCGCAGTCGTCTTGGTACACAAAGTTGTTCCTGAAGATGACTCTTACCAATCGAAGCAGTGTTTGCTGTAGAATGTCTCTGTAGGAATCCTGGATGAGATTGCCTCCTAGAAAAACCAACTGGTTCTGGGCACCGACATGAAATGCTCCCCAAACAGAGACGTTACCATCCCCTGCTTGCACCCTAGGCAGTACACAATCATCGTTTTATGCCCCTCGTACACGTCGGTGGACAAGGATTCGACGATCAACCCTAAAAAATCCATATCTGGCCTCATCACTGAAAACGTCGTGATTCCAGTGTTTTGGCTGCAAACGCACGTGGTCCCCAGCCCATTGCAGACGTCGCTGTATATGACCTGCTGTTAACAGTGGTTTCCCTACTGGCCTTCGTGCAAAATAATGGGCTTGCAGTTACCTCTTGTTCTCGAGGGACCTTGAAACGGGCGTTTGAATGACATTCTGCCTCTCTTTTCTGAGGACACTGGTTGTCTTTGTACAACCAGCACGGCGTCCTGTAAGGAGAAGGCGATCCTGTCTTCTTGGTGTGATACGCGGACACCCTGGTCGAGGTATTAGAGTAGGTGCCCCTGTAGCAGCATTTCTTTGGAGGACTTCACAAACGGTTCCTGATAAATGTTGAATTACCTGGCAATGGCTGTCTGTTTCTGGCCATTTTCTCTGAGAGCAAGAATCCCACAGTAAGCTGCGTTGCTTAGCTGTCGAACCATATCTTCACTAAGGTACCTGTGAAGTTTCAGAGCGATCCCTTTGTTGCTTCTCTAAACACACGCCAAAGATTGACCAAACCCATGCGTTTTTATACAAGGGCAGAAATTGCCGAAAAGACCACCCCTCACATTTCTGACCACAGAACATGCAACTGCATGAATCAATTGTTTCGAGAGTTGTGTGGTAATTAGGTAACACACCTGGCTACACATGGAGTGACACCTCAGCTTTGGATTTAAAGTAGTTAGAGAGAAATTAAATATTTTGTACAAAATTTACTCGCCAAAAAATAATATTCCATATTTAGTGGTAACCCTGTAAGNTACACAGTCAAAGAACTCATTACAGTAAATCATGAAAAGTCAGTAATTGCGGGTATGACCTCCAGCAGCCGCTTGCAGCGCCCTCATCCTACATGGCATACCCTGTGACACGTTTTTTAGAGTTTGGGTGGGGACATCATTCCACGCAGTGATATTTGCCTGTCGCAGTTCATCACTATTTACCGGCCGAGGACCATAGCTATTAATTCTTTGAGTTACCTCCGCCCCCAGATTTTCAATTGGGTTCATATCTGGAGAGTTTGCAGGCCAGGGGAGTTGCTGAACCCCTTGGTTCTGAAGAAAAACAGTGATTCTGCGGCCTCGATGTGGGGTTGCGCAGTCGTCTTGGTACACAAAGTTGTTCCTGAAGATGACTCTTACCAATCGAAGCAGTGTTTGCTGTAGAATGTCTCTGTAGGAATCCTGGATGAGATTGCCTCCTAGAAAAACCAACTGGTTCTGGGCACCGACATGAAATGCTCCCCAAACAGAGACGTTACCATCCCCTGCTTGCACCCTAGGCAGTACACAATCATCGTTTTATGCCCCTCGTACACGTCGGTGGACAAGGATTCGACGATCAACCCTAAAAAATCCATATCTGGCCTCATCACTGAAAACGTCGTGATTCCAGTGTTTTGGCTGCAAACGCACGTGGTCCCCAGCCCATTGCAGACGTCGCTGTATATGACCTGCTGTTAACAGTGGTTTCCCTACTGGCCTTCGTGCAAAATAATGGGCTTGCAGTTACCTCTTGTTCTCGAGGGACCTTGAAACGGGCGTTTGAATGACATTCTGCCTCTCTTTTCTGAGGACACTGGTTGTCTTTGTACAACCAGCACGGCGTCCTGTAAGGAGAAGGCGATCCTGTCTTCTTGGTGTGATACGCGGACACCCTGGTCGAGGTATTAGAGTAGGTGCCCCTGTAGCAGCATTTCTTTGGAGGACTTCACAAACGGTTCCTGATAAATGTTGAATTACCTGGCAATGGCTGTCTGTTTCTGGCCATTTTCTCTGAGAGCAAGAATCCCACAGTAAGCTGCGTTGCTTAGCTGTCGAACCATATCTTCACTAAGGTACCTGTGAAGTTTCAGAGCGATCCCTTTGTTGCTTCTCTAAACACACGCCAAAGATTGACCAAACCCATGCGTTTTTATACAAGGGCAGAAATTGCCGAAAAGACCACCCCTCACATTTCTGACCACAGAACATGCAACTGCATGAATCAATTGTTTCGAGAGTTGTGTGGTAATTAGGTAACACACCTGGCTACACATGGAGTGACACCTCAGCTTTGGATTTAAAGTAGTTAGAGAGAAATTAAATATTTTGTACAAAATTTACTCGCCAAAAAATAATATTCCATATTTAGTGGTAACCCTGTAAGTTATCATCATACGTGTATTTGGTTTTCTGTCCCGCTCAAAACTTGATATCTTTCAGAAAAGTGAAATGCAAAAAAAAAAAAAAAAAAAAAAATGCATGTTGCATGTTTTCCTTGCTTGGCATAAACTGAACGAATAAAATGAGTGTACTACGTAGTATATGGCCCAGTGAGTGGAAACAGGCCCTTTTTCTCTCTCATTGGGCACTATTCTTCTTAGTTTTCGAGGAACTATGCTCTTTTGTTTTAGTATACTGATTGTCCACAGAGGTATGAAGGAAAGACGACTTTCGATTTTGCTGATCGATTTTCATTTTATTGACGTTTCTAACAGTTGTGAAAATATACTTTTTACAATATTAAAGAACAGGAAAGACTATTTAGCATCGTTTATAAACATTTCAGGTGGGACAGTTAGTTTCCCAAATGGCAAGTGCTAGTAACTTGAAGAGAATCACTTTGGAAATGGGCGGGAAGAGTCCAGTCGTCGTGTTGTCGGACGCAGACTGTAAGTTGACAAAAGCCAAGTAACATTTGGGTCACAATTGCAATTACCTAGAAGAAAACGTGCATGTCAAATCTAAAAATACAACATATCAAATCTTAATAGTAATCGCCTGTTTTGTGGAACTTGGAGGTGTTTTTTGCATCGTTTGCCCCATAATAGTAAAAAACAGTTCAGTTTGAAATAAGATTCACTAGCAATGTGTTCGCATGGTTGAAAAGCATATCAAAATTTGAAAGGTAGTATTTCTTAGATGACAGTATTGTCAATGAATTCACTTAAACATTTCAGAAATTTGTGCGTCACAGTATAAAAATATAAATTTCAGGGTAAATTATAAATGCTAGTGCATTTTATTGGATTTAACTGATTACCCCCATATATATATATATATATATATATATATATATATATATATATATATATATATATTTTTTTTTTTTTTTTTTTTTTTTTTTTTTTTTTTGATAGGTAACTACCGTGTTGCAGTAAGAGTTGCCGAGTTTTTTTAAATCTTTTTTCTATAAAGTATTTCTTAATATCTGTATATGTGTAATGTTTGTTTTTAGTTCTGAATAACTTTTGCAGTGGAAGACGCCGTTGAAAACTGCCATTTCGCCACGTTTTTTAACCACGGTCAGTGCTGTATCGCTGGCACGAGAGTCTATGTGGAGGAGTCAATATATGATAAATTTGTTGAGGCCAGCGTTGAAAGAGCACGGAGAAGAACTGTTGGAGATCCCTTCGACCCCAGCAATGAGATGGGCCCCCAAGTTAGTCTAAGAGTTCATTGTAAAAGCAAAACCTTCATTTCATGGACAGCTATAAATTTCTAAAAGTTTCCCACTGGAACCCGATTAGTATGAGTAGCTTTTGTGGGGAAAAAAAGATAAAAATTTTCATTACCAATCGAACTGAGGGGGTATTCTTAAAGTTATAATCAATAATTTACATTGTAGTTACCCAGATATGATGCGTATTTTAACATTGCTAGATTGATGACGAACAGCTTGGCAAGATTCTGAACCTTGTAGACAGCGGAAAGAAAGAAGGTGCCAAGTTAGCTATTGGAGGGCACCAGATTGGCGATAAGGGATACTTCATGGAACCAACAGTATTTGCAGATTGTACCGATAACATGAGAATTGCCAGAGAAGAGGTAGGTAAATGATAATTTTCATCACTTTACCTAGATAAAGCACTTAAGAAATTTGGGAGATGTCACCCATTCCAGTAGGCCTACCACAAAACAATTACGTTTTGGAACTACAGTAGACACTAGTAGTAAACAAATAGTTGCGGTAAGTCATTTTTTTTCTTTCCAGATATTGAACCCAAAACATACGGCACACAAAAGAATTAATATTCATGCTATGCAAATCATCTTGCTTCCAGATCTTTGGCCCTGTGCAGTCAATCTTTAAATTCAAGTCGCTAGATGAGGTCATTGAAAGGTCAAACGACAGCATGTACGGCCTGGGAGGCGGCATTATGTCCAATGATATGGACAAGGTGAACTATCTGATCCAGGGAATAAGAGCTGGGACTATATGGTGAGAACTGATACAGAAAAAATTATTTGATCCTGTAAGAAAATCGAAAATTTTGCGTCGCCATCTACTGCATAATGCCATGTATAACAAGTCAAGGGTTGCGTCCTTAAATGATTTTTTAGAGATTAACAGTGGTTAGTATTAGTGGCGTCACGTTAGTACAAAGTTTCAGTTCAATTTATAGTAATTGTTGTATTTCAGGATAAATGTGTATAATAAGTTTGATGCTGCCATGCCATTCGGTGGCTACAAAATGTCTGGTAATGGACGTGAACTGGGGGAGTATGCTCTAGAGGGCTATACTGAAGTCAAAACTGTAAGTTCATAAATTTTATGTTTTAAGAAAGGACACTTTTGGCGGTGATAAATAGTAAAATCTTTCAGTGCTAGGATAAGGGGTCACGGTCTACCATTCTCTTATCTGTTGCTAATAAAACAAACAGAAATAGAGCTTAAGTTTTTATGTTAGAAATGTAACACTTTTCTGTGTTGATTTATGACATCTTTGTTTTGTTGTCTTTTTCTTCAGGTGTGCATGAGAGTTTTACAGAAGAATTCTTAAAAAGTATCCATCCAACGGGAATAAATTTGAGGCACGCATGTACCTAGCTGTCGACAAGAACATATCTTTCCTTTTTCCTTAGCTTGGTTATGTAAAACTCTATATAAACTGTTTTAATGACACTGTATTGAATGTTAACTGTTTAAAGTAAAGGTTGCCAAAGGTAATGTATTCTCTGAATTGTTCATGATGTGATGTCTACGGTTTAAGCTGCCAACTTAACTGTAAAGCTGAACACGTCGTTGACCAAGCTACCAGATTATGTCCAGCATTTGAAAGATGACATGATGCAGCGACATAGCCATGCGCCATGTCTTTTCAGATTTCGAGAAAGTTGTTGTCGCTCTATTTTAGTGATATACTAACATGTTTTAAGTGATATGCTAACAAAGGGAGGGAATTGATATCCTTAGAAACTTGTCGAATGGAAGATTTTTATCTTCTTTACGTGCTAGATATAGATTTAACTGCAAGGCGTGAAAAAATTTGAACACGTCCCAAGTTAACAAACTTCCATGAGGGGAATAAATTGAAATGTAGATTTTATTTACCTTTCTGAGCACCATTTATAATTTTTATTTTATTATTTCAAATACTAACAATTAATTACAAATGGCCAATATTTCACCGTTTTAGTAATAAAACACTTGTTATATATAGAAACTATAGGTCTATTTTTGTTAGTTGTAACTTACGTAATCTATGATCATTATAGTAACTAATGTACAGTTATATAAAACATAGTCGGAGATACGGATAAAAAACAGTACACAGTATCAAATCGGCACGAGTGTCTCTTGTCAGAAATGTGTCAAAATGGCATCAAAACCCATTTTAATGAAGCAAATCACCACCTCTCTTTTATGCAACGCAATCAACAGAACAATATGGGATAAACTCGTATTTTTAAAAATAAAGTCATGTTATAAAGTGCCGTAGACAATAACCGGCACTATCTTATGCCATTTGGCTGTATCCAGACCTTTTGGCATAAGTGCCTCCTGCCAGTGCGCAATCCCTGCTTTGGATGCATTCATTCCAACTCGCACATGCCCCACAACTGCATTCTTACTGTAGGTGTGGACTCTCATAACAGAAAAATCGAGTGTCAGATTTTCTGGTTGTAGGCCTTCAGCTACGTTAAAAAGAAAGGGCTCGTTCCAGACTGGGTTTTGACCATGCCGGCTGTGGGTCCCTTTTATCTCGATTACCTTACTGTGATATGACAACTTTACGGATACATAATACTCTGAAATGAAGCAGTAAATTTTAACTGTCATATAAGTCAAAGACTTTTGATGAACAAAATGATATCATGCATTTAAAACGTTTTAAAAAAGAAAACTGAAATAATTTCGTGTATTTCAGCAATGTTTTGTTGTAATATTAAGGGGTTTAGATAAGATATATGGAATTTTGACTTCCTTCTTCAGACCGAATTGCAAACGCAAGTCCTGTTATTTCAGAGACAACTGTTAAGGATTTCTTTGTTTTAGTGTATGTTGATTAGATGATAGGATAACAGAATTACGAAATATGAAACAGGTTTACCTACCTGGTGACAAAAGAGATCTTCTGTCGGCTCCAGGCAAATTTTGCGCTCGTCTCACGAACACTTTAAGTCTATTAGCCTGTGCTTGATACTGCAGTAATATGAATAACTCGCCAAGTTCTCTCTTCATATAACGGGATGCCGTGGACACCTGTTAAAGGAATATGACCGATGATGAGCAAATATATAGTTTAAAAAACAGTGACATCATTTCTTATTACAAAATTACCTTTTACCCCCCCCCAAAAAAAAAAAAAAAATATGCAAATTACCTCTTAAAAAGTTATATACTCGTTTACCATTTTGATACATTAAGCCCCTCTGAACATGACTTTGACCAAACGATATATAATGTATTCTAACACTATGGAATTTACAACAATAACAATTCAAAAAATATATT